>JAJEJO010000595.1:1152845-1212217 GCA_020662805.1 Glaucomys volans | reverse complement strand
CCTCAATCATTACATCCTCTACCTCCTTTGTCACCTTTTGGAACTAGCAAACCCTTTTATAAACATAGTATCTCTACCGTTGGCAATTGCCTACTATGCCATTTCTGTATATAGTGCCATTTAACATTGAAAATGTCAAATAGGAACAAATTAGTTTGATACTGAATATTGATTGCATTGGTTGTTGTTACTATTTGTCTACCCCTAAATTGAGAGATGCTAGAAACCTTCAGCAACACTATAAATTCGTAGGATAGAAGCTCTGCCACCTCACATTCTTACTAATAAATGCATAGACATATAAATAGCATGAAAAAGCAAGGATAGACCATCCCAAACAAATCAAAATACCTCATTAACAGAATCCAGTAATACCACAGTGGAGGAAATATCTGAGATGGAGTTTAGAAAGTTCAGAGTTAAACTGATCTTGGAGGTGAAAGACAATGTAAGAATTGACACCAGAGAGAAAATCAGAGAAGTGAAAGATTTCTTCAATAAGGAGATAGACATCCTGAAGGAGAATCAATCAGAAAATCTCAAAATGAAGAAATCATTGAACCAAATTAGAACTCAATGGAAATCATCATTGGCAGACTATACCACTTAGAAGATAGAGTTCAGGCAATGAGGATAAAACATATAATCTGGGAAATAAAGTTGACCATGTAAAAAAGATGTTAAGAGACCACAAACAGAAATATGGGAAAACAGGAAAAGACCAGATTTACAATGTATTCAGATACAGATTTACATGTAACAAAAGAGATGAAAGACCACTACAATGAAGACTACAGAACATTAAAGAAAGAGATTGAAGAAGACCTTAGAAGATGGAAAGATCTCCCATATTCATGGATAGGCAAAATTAATATTATAAAAATGGCCATACTGTCAAAAAACAACACTCAGATTTAGCTCAATTCCTACTAAAATTCTGATGATGTTCTTCATAAAAATGGAAAAAGCAATGATGAAATTCATTTGGAAAAAATAAGAGACCCACAATAATGAAAGCAATCCTCCACAGGAAAAGTGAAGCAGGAAACATCATAATACCAGACCTTATATTATGCTACAGAGCCATAGTAACAAACACAGCATGTTATTGGTACCAAAACAGAGAAGAATACCAACAGAAGACACAGAGACAAACCTACATAAATACTCTTATCTCATCCTATACAAAGGTGATAAAAACATGCATTGTAGGAACAATGGCTTCTTCAA
Source organism: Glaucomys volans (assembly GCA_020662805.1). Lineage (NCBI taxonomy): Eukaryota > Metazoa > Chordata > Mammalia > Rodentia > Sciuridae > Glaucomys > Glaucomys volans. The sequence continues at coordinate 1,210,987 of JAJEJO010000595.1, read as the reverse complement.
CGAATGGTCCTGGGAAAACTGAAAATCCATATGTAGAAGAACGAAACTTAACCACTTTTTGTCACAAAACTCAGCTGAAAGTAGATCCAAGACCTAGAAATTAGACCAGAAGCCCTGCATTTATGAGGAGACAATGTAGGCTCAACTCTCCATCTTGTCAGCTTAGGAACTGATCCTCAACAAGTCTCCTAAAGTGCAAGAAATAAAATTAAGAATAAATAAATGGGATAGTATCAACTAAAATGCTTCTTTACAGCAAAGGAAACACTCAAGAACATGAAGAGAGAGCCCACACAATGGAAGAAAATCTTTTCCATCTGCAATTCATAGCATTAATCTCCAGGATATATAAAGAACTCAAAAACTTAAACACCAATGAAACAAATAATCAATAAATGGTCAAGGGTATTAAACAGATCTTTCCCAAAAGAAGAAGTACAAATGAAACAAATGGTAGGAAAATATTTTCAACACCTCTAGCAATTAGAAAAATGCAAATTAAAACTGCACTGAAATAAACATTGGTGAGGATATGGGGAAAGGGGTACACACATCCATTGCTGGTGGTACTACAAATTGGTGCAACCACACTGGAAAGCCTATGGAGATTGCTCAGAAAACCTGGAATGGAACTACCATTTGATCCAGTTATCCCACTCCTTGTTATATACCCAAAGGACTTAAAATCAGCATACTACAGTGACACAGCCACATCAATGTTTATAGCAGCACAATTCATAGTAGCTAAGCTGTGGAACCAACCTAGGGCCCTTCAACAAATGAATGGATAAAGTAAATATGGTATATTTACAAAATGGAATATTAGTGATAAACAAGAATGATTTCATGAAATTTACTGGAAACTGGATGGATCTGGAGACTATTATGCTAAGCAAAATAAGCCTATCCCAAAAATCAAAGGGCAAATGTTCTCTCTGATATGTGGATGGTGACACACAACCAGGGGAAAGGGGAAGAACAGAAGTTCAGTAAGTTAGATAATGCAAAAAGAAGGGTAGGAAGAGGGAACAGGAAGAGAAAGGACAATGGAATAAATCTGACTTAACTTTCCTACGTACACATAGAAATACACCACACTGAATCTCCACATCACATACAACCACAAGACTGGGATCTTAATTAGGATGAGATGTGCTCCAGGTTGCATAAATATGTCAAAATATACTCTACTATTATATAGAACGAAGAAATGAAAAAAAAAATTAAAAATTTCATTGACCTTGATAACTGTATAGAATTATTTTTAATTTTTAAAAGTTCATCCATGAATATTTATTTTTATTTATTTATTTATTTATTTATTTATTTATTTATATGTGGTGCTAAGGATTGAACCCAGTACCTCACACACTGAGTCACAACCTCAGCCCCTAGAATCATTTTTTGTGTGCTAAAAATAAAATTTTGAAAATAAGAATTTTAATGAGTGTGTTTAGACTATGTAATGGAAGTCAGGAAATTCTGTTTAAGTTTTAGTATGCGGGTTGTTGCACAAGTATGCATGTCAGACGTTTCCCATTGAGAATATGACACTTTATGATGGAATCCAGACCTTCTTCCACTCTACTTTCCCTAACCCCTACCACCGCTGTTTCCATCTGACGGTATCATTTTCATCTGGCTGTTATTGATTCATCTGGAGTGACTATCTAAGCCAACTTAAACCAACCATAGTATTTCCCCCTGACTTTTTAAATGTAGAAATGGGAAATAAAATTTTTATCAGAGTCCATTTGGATACACAGGAAATTGTGTTTGCCATGTTTACTATCAGTGGAGAAAAGAAGAGACAATAATAACTCATTTATTTTTCATCTTGAAAGAACAAGAATTCAGGAGAGAGAGACTGAGAGGGAGGAGACGGAGAAAAATAGATTTGTTTTAATTTTGCCCCCATTTGAAGGGTTTATTGAGTCTCCTTCCATGGATCACGATTATCAAAGACTAAGTTCTACCCCTCGGCTGAATTATAGTCTTTCTCCCAAACCTGATGAGTTTCTGGCTAACATTCCTTCCACCTTATTTTTCACAAACAGGATGCAAGAATGTGTCATAGGATATTTTGGGTGGCAAAAAGCAGATTCAATTAATTTCCCTTTTTAATGAGCAATAGTTCTTGTTCTAGTATGAGTTTCCTTTAATGAATACATGATAAAATCTCTGGTATATAATAATTCCTAGAACCTAGACTTATTGGTTCAGTAAGAGGTATCTCTGATAATGAGGAATCTTACAAACCCAAACCAATATTAGTCTAGAGACTCTGAAGGAAGCTGCTGGCAAATCAGATTTTTAAAGGGTCTACTCTGTCATGTAAGCACTTCTCTGCCTTTTCCTGGCTTATTAGTAGTATTGTTAATTTAGCAGTTCCTATTTGCTGAGGAGGGGTGAAGTTTGTTGTTAGTTAACCCCATGGAGAATATTAAAAAAAATAGAGTAGAGTAGCTGGTGGCTGGAGTTAATACTTGGACAGGATCACTACAGGAGGAACCATCATAAGCAGATAGGGCAACAATTAAGATCCAGCCTATTGGGAGTGGAAGTAAGAATCCCAGATATACCAGTTATGTGTCCAGCTATGCACCAACTTAACCCTAAGGGAATCTGGAAATCTACCCAGCTAGATTTTTCATGTTTATCTTGACAACAAAACTAGTACAGATGTATTCTCTGGGCCATAAAGGAATTTTCACACACAGCAGAACTGAAATACTGACATTCATACTCATTGACAACCAACACATCTGCATAGTGCTGTTGTTGGTTGTAAAGGATAGAAGGTGAGAAGGAGTTAAAGGCAAAATTTAATAGTTATACTCCATTTAAAATACTTCGATTGAAGCTGACTCCTTATGGCTTCATGTTGGGTTGCATTATGGAAACAGTCATCTGTTTAAACTGAGAAAACATTCATGGGAGTTTGTTAAGATTGGCATATTTCTGGTTACAGAAAGAACTGTGATAACAATTTGTAACTATAACTGAAGGCAGGGAAGACTTATGGTGTTCTTTGGTTGTGGAACAGTTTACTTACTAACTTATACAACATGTCTTGGTAGAATTAGGAGAATGTTGGTGTTATTATACATATCTCTGAGGAGATTTTTGGCTACTTTTTTTTCTTAATTTTTCAAAATTTGTTCTAATTATTTATACATGACAGTAAAATGCATTTTAACACATTGACTATTTTTTGAAAAACTCATGTTTTAGCTAATTATTCTGTGAAAGTTATCATTAATAAATACATATGGAATCTCACATTGCATGATAATCAAACTTGTTTACATCAGCAATGTTAATCTAAAATGATGCAATAAATAGATACTTTTAATCTTATAAATGTTTTCACAAGTTTTTCCTATTTAATTGAAAATTTCATTTATTTTAAATATTTATTTTAATATTTCTTTTTTTCTTATGGTGAACCTGCTAAATAGGATTTGATATGACTCAGATATTAATGGTTAATTGAGGAGATGAAGATGTGTTGAGTCTGCTTTCTGTAAGCTCATGCACACCTTTTCACTACCCATGGAGCTGCATTTCACATAGCTGTGTAAACGGTTCAAGCTGAGCAGAATTATGTTCTCATTTGTACACATCTAACTGCCATTTTTGTGTGTGCATGTCCTTGGCCAATAGTGATTTGATTTTAGATGGAGTCTGACAAAAGGCAGAATGTGGAAAGGGTGAGATACAGGTAGACTCACAATGAATTAGAGGCACCACATTTCTTTTTCTGTCAGGTTTGTAGTTGTGACCTGCTTGAAAAGGCAGAAAACTAAAATGGAAGAAAAGTCTGAGAACTCAGAAGTCTCGGTGAGAAAATGCCACTGCTGAAAGATAAATGACCTTTATGGGTTTTGCTCTTTATGTTTTGTGAACAGTTTTAGGAGTTAAATTTTGAGAAGAATAGCATGAACGTTCTTATCTCTAGCCTTGCTAAAGGGCATTTTTGTTAAATAATTTTAATGCTAAGGTTAATTAGAGAAGACGGCATAGGGAAATCCATTTGTGTTGCTAAGAAGGAACTGCTAAGTGCAAAAGGTAAGGCCAAGGATAAGAGAAACTTTTTTTATTTTTTGTTTCCTGCAGAGATTTCTGTATCTCATGATCAAATTATTCCATTATACCCTATTACATATTTTCTAGGTCAACAAGAAACAGTGTTTTCTCAATAGGCATAAAAAGTTATGTTTGAAGGAGTAGGTCTCTCTCTTCTTCCTTCATCTGATAATTTCTATTTGTAGATGGCACTCCTTATATTTGTACTGTTCCAGCTGTTAGATGCTTAAGCATACAATCTGAGAATGGAACCAAAATGGTAATTCCAATGACAAAATAAAAGAATTAATATTATGGGCTTCAGAAGTTTAAGTTTTTGAAATCTATAACTTCTGCTAATGAAAACATCTATTCTTGATTAAAAAAAATACAGAAGAGGGAGAATTTTAACCTCTTTCCTTGATTCTGGAGTTTACTAAATTACTAAAAGGAAAAGAAACTCTCTTAGTCTGAAGTGATACTATGTGCTTTTAAAATAAAATTACATAATGACATTTTAAATTAGTCTCATTTCCTAACTTGTTCCTCCTCCGCCTTGTTTCCCCAAGTCCCAGAGAACATCAGATTTAAGGTTAATTTTTTTTTTCTCTGAATTTTTCTTCTCTGCATGCTTTAGAGTAAGTGCATCTCAGTTTAATACCAGCATATATGTTATTGCTTTAATTATTCATATCTAAATTATTTCAAGTCTAAGTCTTTCTCTTCAATGACATTAACTTTGTGAGGTCTGAGTCCATATCTCATATAGGTGGTAATAATGCAATTTCAGGAGTTTCCCCCAAGAGATGATTTAAGCTTTCAAAACATCTTTAACCTCACAGGTGAATAATATTCCATAGTTGCTTCTATGGAATTAAGGAGGATTAATTATGATAGTTTTCAAAGTTGTTTGTAATTTGGATGCACTGAACATATGCAAAAATATACGTTGGAATAGAAAAGAGGACATATTCAAGGACTTTAGTGTTTTAGGACAATGGGCAAAAGTGTCAGAACAAAAACTGAGTGACCACTTGCTGATATCTTTAGGACTTAATCACATACAACTATTGGTATTTGATATCAATATCTGTAGAAATGAGTGAAAAGTGCTCAAGCACTTCATCTTGATTATTTTCATTTTCATTTTAAAAATCAAGGTATCATCCTCTGTTTGAAAAAAAATCAATCAATATATTTGTGATTTCACCATTCCCCATGTAAGTGGTATTTTCAATGTTAAATATCTAAAATTAGAGTTACTTTATTTCAGAAAATGAAAGGAATTTGTACACTGAAAAACTCTGATATCAAACTCAAGAAATAGTTGACTTTCTTCTTAAGTTGATATTCTGATGAAACACATATTTAAAGCAGGACCTACACAAAATAGGACAATTTACTATATAATAAACTAGAAAGCTATGCAAAATATTTAAGAAAGTGATATTATTTATGACTAGATCAAAAAATTTCAATTTTATTTCTAGAGAAAAAGTTCAACTACTAGTCTTTAGGCTTGAGCAACTTAGAGGTAATTCATTTGTTTTAAGAGGCAAATGACTTTATTTTATTTTTTATTTTTATTTTTTGCTTTTTTTCCTTTTTTTGACTTTTCTTTAATAAAGTCTGTCTTTCTCTAAACAGTGGTGTTATCACAACCAAAACATCTTTGAATTGGTGAGGGATGCTATTCTGAAAATTGAAAAAGGCCCTAGTACTACTGTAAGGTTATGACTGAACTTTATGACTGAACATGGACTTAAGAGAGGCATGATTAAACTGGAGTCTACTAAGAATTTAGGGAGTTACTGCACTATAACTTTACCATTTGTCATCTTTCTGTCATTAATCTTTGTTCACTGACTAGATGGTAATAAGATAAAGCTTTAGTGACAGACACTAATATTTAAAAACATACTGATTGTATTGTGATTTTCTTTTTTTCTTTTTCTTTTTTATTTGTTATCATTGGTTACACATAACAGTAGAATGCATTTTGACAAATTGTACACAAATGGAGCATAACTTCTCATTCCTCTGGCTTGGTCTAAGTCACTTGGTGCTGAATCACACCAGGAGTGTAATCACACATGTATGTAGGATAACAAAGTCTATCTCATTCCACAGTCCTTCCCATCCCCACCATCCACCCTTCCCCTCACTCCCTCTGCTCAATCCAAAATTCCTTCATTATTCCCTACCTATCCCTCAGTATAGATTAGTATCCCCTTATCAGAGAAAATATTCAGCCTTTGTTTTTTGGGATTGGCTTATTTCACTTAACGTGATAGTCTCTAGTTCCATCCATTTCCCTGCAAATGTCATATTTTCATTCTTCTTTGAGGCAGAGTAATATTCCATTGTATATATGTACCATATTTTCTTTATTCATTCATCTGTTGAAGGGCATCTAGTTTGGTTCCATAGTTTAGCTATTGTGAATTGAGCTGCTATAAACATTGATGTGGCTGTGTATTGTGATTTTCTTATTGTGCTCATTTCACTTTCTTATAGAGGGTAAAGCATAGTAAGAATCCTTGTTACAGAACTGAGGTCCTTCCTCCCTGAGCAAGAGTACATGACCAAGTGATTACAAAAGTGAAGTTATGGGTACCTGAGAAAATTCCTCCTGTATTTCCTTAGAGGCTTCTGTAGACAGACTTGTTTCTTTGCTGCTTTGAGCCCTGTAAGTATTAAATTGTCACAATGCTGTCAATATCTAACGCACAATTTTTAAATAATGTGGCAATGCTTCTATATTGAAATGCTTGATGAAGGAAGAGGAAATTGTATCTGTTCCCATTGATATATACAGTTTATAGATTTTATAGACTTCATCTCTTCTGTAAGAAAGTATATTTTCATATAAAATAAATGTTCACTAAAATGGCTTCTTGTGTTACCTAGAAAGTGATTTATATAAAAATATTTTGAAATGAGTAGTTTATATATATGTTTTTTCTTTCTTGGCTCTATACAATTTGCAGGTTATCTGTTTGGTTACCATACCTATATTTCTGTTCCTTTGATATTGATTTATTTCTTTATTTTATTACATTCCATTTACTTTTTCTGCAAAGATCACACACCAATATGGATTAAATTCCTCTTAAATTGCAAACAGTTTTTGCCTTCAAAGACTGTTCATTGTTGAAATTAGCAATTGACAGATTAGGGATGGTCAAAAGAATAGTCCTAATAAAGTATATATACATTTTTTTTCTCATGTGTAATACTTTTATAGCACACAAATGTTTTCTCTTGTTTGGGATATTACCAGAAATGTTTTATCCCTTACCACATTTAAACTTTTATTTTGATATATTCCCCTTTTTATCAGATAGCAATAGTGATGGTAGTATTTGGTAAATTTACCTTTTATTATTAAGTGTGTGACCATTTTCTTTTAAATTGTCTTCTTTTGATGTGGAAATGTGTTACTTAAATTGGTCTTTTGTCATAGGATCAGGAGAAGCATATTGAGATATAATGTTTTGACACAATAGTGTTCATTTCTTTTCTTTGATATACCATATTAGGTTTATCAATTTGTGAATGATTTACAAAATAACTGTGTGTTTGATATTTTAACAAGTCCATTTCCCCTTTAGTAAATAACTATATGACATTTACTAAGTTTTATTCACCACAAGGTTACTTAGCCCTTGAAATTAGTCATGGGAGCCCTCCAAATGCAAATAAATGCTTTATTAATTTGGATGCAATTGAAGATTAGAATGTAGTGGAACTGTTGCAGAGATCGATTTAATTCCACACTACTTAGAAAATATAGGAACTCTTTGACTTCTGAATTCAATATAATTTATTAAAGTATTTGATTCTGAAGAACTGTTAAGTAGTTATTCTGTGACTTGTATCTCTTTTTCTTCTGACATAACTGAGTCAATAAGGCCTTCTCTGGTTTTAATAAATAGAGTAAGAATAAAATTATCCAGGAAGTTTTATAAATTTTCTTCTTTTCTTGATTATTCATAAATCTGAACTTTATATTTCACAAGTGTTTATATAATTGTAGGTAAATACGAAGACACAGATGGACTACTGAATACCAATGCCTCTCTGGATATACATGTAATTCAGAAACAGGAATATAAATTTTCAGAACATTTAGTAGTTATTTAACAGGATAATACATATATTGTACATAGAGTATATAATTTTGCACATACACACACATATATAATAAGTGTATATCTTTATTATATAAAGGAGAGAGAGAGGAGTGACAGATGAAGAGATGAAAGAGAGGTGGTGTAGTAATTGTTATCAGTGTTGAAATGTTTTAGTATTTTACATCCCTGCCATGGAGTCTATGATTTTTCAGGTTGGTGTCTTGAACTTATGACTTCTCATATTTTTCCTACAATATTTACTATGAATGACAATATAGGATATGTGACTTTGACTCTATTTTTCTAGCAAATGAAGCATTAAGCTCAATTCAGTATATTCAGAATAGAGGGAGACTTTTGAAGTGCCGTAATGTTATTTGAAACTTGGAATGCTTAGTGAGCGCACTTGATTTTTTTTTTCTTAATATGAGAAAAAAAGTCCCAGAGAATAAATGCATCATTGAAATGTTTTCAAATCTCATTATAATTTTCACCATTCTCATTTGTTTCAAGCTAAGAAGTTTCCCCATATGTATTGACATTTTGTGCAGAAGGGGGAAAGTCCCATGCTTAAAAGATTTCAGTGACTCTTGACTCTCTTTTATTCACTAGAGGCATTTAATGATCCTCAGTGTGCTTGGTCAAAGTCACTTGCATCTTTTCCTTAGATCTCCTAAACTTCTCTAAAACTACTTTAAGAGGCAGAAAGCCTGTGTAAGAGCTCACTTTCCTTTCCATTTTTACCTAAATGTGCAGGCAACTCTCTTTATATGGAGGAAACATGTCTATACAAGTGGAGTGTTTCTAACATACAATACTTTCCATGATAGCTCACTTTCTCTCCTGACTTAGCTTGTGTTTCACTTTCTTTTTACTGATAAATCAAAAGGGAAGTCTCATCTAACTACCGCTAATCCACCCTCCACTTCTTTTAACACTACTGTATATAGATACAAAGAACCAAAGAGATGGAGGCAATTGAATCAATGTCAAGAGCGAATACAAATAGTTGAAATCACAAACACTGACATTTTGAAAATGGAGTTCTTGATGAGCATCATACTTTCTACTTTAAAATAGCATTATAAATTTTGGGAGATCACAGATCCTTTAAAGATCAGCTTCTAGAAATGTACACATTCATTGTAAGCATGCTCTTGGGGGAGACTATATTTGTGCAGAATGAAAATGATAGTCTTGACTTTCCGCTTGTAAATTATGTTGTTTTCTACTTTGGTACACATTTTTTTTTTTCAAAACAAATATTTGTGACACAAAATAAATAACTACCTGTTTGCATTACCAATCAAAATGTTCCATCCATAATTTCTCTCTTGATAAGTAGAATGAATGGTTTTCCTCCCAGCAGTGATTCCATTTCTACACTTTGTGTGAGTGAGTTTGCTAGTCATGTATTTGGTGTGATTTAAGGCAGTTTGAGCAAATATTTTGGCCCCCAAAAATCTCCACCACTGGATTGCCTGTCCCTCTTCACCACCATAGGGTTTCACACATTGAAGAAAATGACAATATGATTGAAGGTATTTATATGTCAATATGAGATACTCACTCTTCTGGAGGAGGAGTTTTTCAATTATATAAGCCTTTTTCCTCACAGGAGTTTTTCCAATCATTTACTGCCCTTCATGTAGTCTATATACCCTGTGATCAGTATCATTTCACTGGAGGAAATTAACACATGAGAACTTCCTTAGCTTCCCATCCCGCATCCAAGCACCTATGCACACTCTCATCATAGTGACTCTCTCTCCTCTCCTATCCTCTCCTTAATTCATTTAAACCTTTGTCTCACACCCCAGATAAAACTAATTTTTATCAAAGTTCCCAGTGAGTCCAGTTTACCAAATTCTACAGTCAGTTCTCATTTAAAAGCATTTGATGAAGTTGATCATTTCTTCTGTCTTTAAATATCTTCTTGTCTTCCAGCACACAGTGCCACTGTAGTTTTGTTTTTTGTTTTTTGTTTTTTTTGATTTGTGGTTAGACACTTCTCAATCTCCTTTGCTAGCTATTTTTCCTCTTTCTACATCTGGATATGGGTTATCTTTTTTTCTGTTATTACTCTCACTCATTATGTAATCTCATATCATGATATCATGTTACTATACATTGTATATTACATTATATGCAGAAGCCATTTCATGAGATGCATTCACATAGTATGTGATGTGATCAAATAAACATATATGAGTACACATTGTATATATGCACAACTCCATGTGGAATTCTAATATGAATAATTTAAACAACTATTCATTTAAACTTTAACTCAAATTTAACTTGAATCTTCAACTTAATCACTTCCCTGTACAAAAGTCTCACACACTGGGTTTCCTAATCACCATCTTAACTCAGAAAACTAACAGCAGTCTCTGATTGAACATATCTGAAACACACATATCCAACAGTGCCAATTCTGTCTCTTCCAGTCCTACCTATTTTGGTTAATGGCATTAATATTCACCTAGCTGCCCAGTCCAAACGTTCAGGGACTGATATTTTTTCTTACCATGCTCCAAGGTCTAATCTATCCATAAAAGCCTTGAACTCATAGTTCAAATTGCACTCTAAATTTTGCCATTTCTCACCAAATCCATAGCTACTACCCAAGTCCAACCCCCAAATGTTTTCATTCTGATTAGTACACCATCTCACCAGTGCTCCTCACAGATTCTGTGGTGGCTTCCCTCATTCCCACTTCTTGTTGTTCATGTCTTTTGAGTATAGATAAGAAATTTAACTTAGTTTAACCAATAGTATATGCAAAGTTGAAGGAATGACACTTACATAAATAGTACTATGTTATTGCAAAGCTTACTGAAGTACTCAAACCGCCCCCCCCCAACCAATATTGTTCCATGAACTATCAAAGCTGTCCAAGTCAAATCTTCCACTGCCATCCTCAAGCCTTCTTTCATGGGCACCACCAGGACTCTCATGCCCCATAAATTCTTTTAGTAAGAAATATTTTGGAACTTTGTTTTTCTCTTTCTTTTACTGTCAGGCTGGGTTTGGCCTGAGTTATTTGATTTTTCAATATGTTCTCCGTTTCCCATGTACCCTTTTCCTCCACTTCCTCCTTATTTTCTATATTCTCATATTGATTTGCAAGCATATGAACTACTCAATTGACTTTCTTCTCCACATATGTTATGCTTTAGGTATGAGGTGTCATCCAAAAGCTCATGTGTGAGACAATGCAAGAAGGTTCAGAGGAGAAATGATTAGGTTGTGAGATTCTTAACCAAATCAGTGATTTATTTCCTTGATAAGGATTAACTGAGTGGTAACTGAAGTGGTAGGGTGTGGCTGGAGGAGGTGGGATTGGGAAGTGGCTTTGTGTTTACATTTGTATCTGGTGAGTGGAGTTTTTCTGCTTTCTGATCATCATGTGAGCTGGTTTCCTCTGCTACACACTCCACCATGATGTTTTGCTTCACCTTGAGCCCTGAGGAATGAAGCCAGCCTTCTATGGACTAAGACATCAGAAACTGAGAGGCCTCAAATAAACTCTTCCCCCTCTACAGTTGTTCTGGTTGGGTCTTTTAGTCAGAGCAGTGAAAAGCTGACTGAAACAATGTATGATACATTATTATATTCAAATGCTTTCATAAATGGGATAAGATCATTATATAAAGATATTCCTACCAGACCTTTTCCTTCTTCCATTCATATGTCCTTAGTAGCCCAGCAGACTCTTCCCTACCTCAGACCTTTGTATATATTCTCTCTTCTTTCTGAGAGATATTCTATCACCTTCTGGGGGACATTCCTCAAAGGAACAGAAAAAAGTCACCTTTTTCACAAATTTCTGAGATATTTCCTTTTGTTTCTTCCTTCCATGTAGAGTCAAATTCTTTATTTTTAATTTTTTTACATATTTATTATAGTACTATTACACATTATTTAAAATATTTGCTTTTCATTGCTAGGACTGAGATCTGAAGTAACTCAAAGCAACATAGGTATAAATTTTTGAAATTCTCCACTAATAAATAGTCTTGATATATAGTTGTCACAAAAAAATCTATCTTCTAGCTTTAAATTAAGTCCTGACACATTGAGTTATTTAATGGTCATGAATAGCCTAGCCCAAAATAGTATAATAACTTGCAAGCTACTTAGCAAATTGAAAGGATGTGGGATGCGGGGTGGTTTGAATGAGAGAACAAGAACCTTGAAAGTGGGAGAAAAGGACAGAAGGGAGTAAAGCAGGGCAGAGAAGGGTACTCATGAAATAGGCAGAGAAAAGTGAGAAAACATACAGGAGAAGAGGAAGAGTCACAAAGAAAGTTTGAATGAAACACTCAATGAGTTTTCTCTACTCCACAATCTCTTAGGCACAAGTGAGTGGCCATCTTCCCTTGAATGATAAAAGTCACATTCAGAATCAGTAATTTACTATTCACTTACTTTCTAGTTCATTGCCAACCACTGAGTTATGATTTATCAGAAGTATAATGTAGATAAAGGCAAAGGTATTGCTTTGAAAGCTGTATGACTTTAAGAATTGAAGGACTGATACATCAATTTATGGATTTTAGGCTATAATCCAGTCCTCAAGCTACAGATGCCAATGTGACAGATGGTACACTGAAACTCTCTGCAAGTTGTGCATCCTGGGTCATGGTAAGAACAGAGGAGTCAAGGCTCAGCAGTTGATGAAGTACAGCACTGAAGTGCTCTTCTCTACTTGTTTCATGGGCTCTGCATTCCTCATCAATTAGGACGGTGCCTACATTAGGTATTTGGGACACATTCCTTTATTTACCATAAACTGACAGAGTTAGAAAGTGCTCTTAGAGATTTTATTCATATAGTTTGTTTAAGGATGCAGAAATTCAGAAAATTAAATTTCTTATCGAATATGAAGGTCATGTTAAGAAGAAGAAAATGAGCAAAAGACTTGGAGCACAGTCTCAATGTCATGGTCTCATCATTGTTTTCACTTCACTTTAATTCGTAGCATTTCATACCTTAGTTTAGTGTCTCACCCACCATCAGACCATTCATGTCACATTGATCACAGTACCTAAGATGTAATGCCTTTGAGATTTGTTGGCAGTAATTCTGAAAACAGTACCTTGATTTAAAATAAATGATGCAAACTTTTTATTTTTTAAAGGCACTGGCAAACTTCCCCTGAATTTTCAGTCTGTCACTTTTTAGAAGAAATATTTTAATATAAAAGAAAAATTCAAACATCATGACTATCGAACAAAAATGCAATTGACTACTTTGTAGACTAAAGAGATCTCAATCACTAGAATATTCAGGAGCTGGCCACCTGGCAGAGAACATCACAGAGGAATTTCTCATATTGGCCAGGGAATTCAGTTTCCTGTGTATTCGGTGACTGTTAATTCCATGGAGGAAAATGATCCTTGTACAAGTACTTAAATGGATTTTTACCTTTATGCTAGTAACTCAAACATGAATGGAAAAGAATGAGAAAGTATCTCTTCTTAGATGCTGCAAAAAATTGTAATTTGCTACCTCCAAAGAAATAACTCAAACCACAAGTTGTCTACCACTGTGTTGTATAGCTATTTTTTCTAAAAATTGAGGTATATTTCATAATAAGCACATATAAAAATTATGACTGTTTTGATGGGAAATAAACCAACTTGAAATGTCTTAAGCAGAAAGGGTAAATATTTTATTATGAAATAGACACAAGTAATAAAAGCCAATGACAGGAAATCCTCTGGGCCTCTGGGATAGCAGTGGAACCAAAAAGTCAAACATGGCTGCTGCCTTTCATCTGTGGTTCCCCTCATGTTCCTGTCTCATCTTTTTGTCTACACACTGGCTTTCTCTGTTTCTTTGGTCCACATAAAGAACATACAGAAACCACACATTAGACCATTCTCAATTCCCAGTTTACCCTCTTTTCCAAATTACTTTTCTTGTGAAAAAAACTCTAAGCAGTTTGGGCACACTCCAGTTAACCAAGGACATGAGGTCAAGGTCAACAGTACTTGAGAATTTAGCATTATAATTTAAATCAGAAGATGGAAATATGACTTATATCCAGGCATAACTTCTACAAGAATATATGTATTTATGCAGCCATAAAGCCACAATCTCTGGCCAACAGTCCCAGAATTTATATTTTCAATGAAAAGAGAAACTTCTCAAGTGGAACATCATTGATAAAATATACTTATAAATAAGTAAAGTACGATAGGTCTAGAATTAGTTCTGCTTCTTATTTCAAGCACATTGGATGAAATGAACCATGTCTGTTAGGCACATGCTGGCATGAAATCTTTGACTGTGGAATGATCATTTAGTTTACATGAATCACAGACTTGTGTTTGTGCTTGGATCAGTCATGATATTGAAAGGAGGGGAAGGTATGATAACACAGAAGTACTGACAAAGGGTAGGTTATGAGTGAATAAAATAAAGAAAAATGCTTTTTCATTTAAACCACATAAGAAACACATAGAAACCACATATTAGAACTGCATAATTTGTGATTTACTCAGGTAAAAGTCCTGATCCCCACTATGGGTTTCATGAATCCTGTGTTCCTCTTCCTTGTTATCCTGTTTTTAATGTTTTCCCTGATGCAATTGAGCAGATGCTCCTTGGTATGAACATGTTCTATCTGGCTCCGTGAGGCATTCCTAAACAGCAGTGACCAGTTTTATTTTGGGCTCTTAGAAATATTCGTGTTTTATACATGTCATGACTTTTGGTTGCAGAAGTTTCTGAGGCATTCAAGGACAACCAAATGCATTTTGTATTTTGTCTCTCACCATTTTCCATTAGACCTGTATTCTCTGAACACAATGCTACCTGAATGAAACCAAAGTCTTAAAACAAATACATAAACTAAACTATATTAATTTTTCTTATTTGATTAATATTTTCTTATTTTGCCTTGTAAATAGAAATAAAAGCATTTTTCAAGAAAGCTCATTTTAACGCTGTCTTCCCTAGAGGCAATTTCAAAGTTTTTCCATTTAAAAAGCATACTTTAACAATTATTTTTTAAACATCCTGAGAATATCCTTTGAAGGTTAGAAAAGACATTAAGCTTTCAAAAGTTGGTATAGATCTATGCAAGGTCACTAGTAATTTGTTCAGAGTGGCAAACATTTAAAATAGCTATACATGAATACAAACCAAGTTTTTTATGTAAAACGTTTAACAAAAGGACTGGGATAGTTATTTTGCAATCTATCGCAAAATATAACACAAGGATCAAGTCTGACTTATTTTTGTGTCTGCAGTCTTAGCATGGTGCCTTGCATATAATGATACTTTTATTTGAATAGATCATTCTAACATACCAATCCATTTTTTTTTAAAGAAATGAATGGGGTATTAATTTATCTTAATGATTCAGAGTTGACCTTGATACTTTCTGGTGCATTGTTCTGTTAGCAATGATAGGAATTTATGCTATTATTTACTTTAAAAGCAATAAATTAAAAACCTTAGAATGCAGCATAGAAAATTCTATTAAGTTTAGAATCTTTATATCTTTGTTCTAAAACTTAGTTGCAAAGATAAAAAGTGGGCATTTCCTCTGAGTCACTAAAGTCGTTCCAGTGTTGGGTTAAACTGTAGAAATGCTACCTCAAGTTCAGGAGGGAGTCAGATGGCATGTGCTGGGGGTGGGTGAAGAATGGAGAAGAGGCAGCAGCACCTATGAGAAGTATCGAGATCCATGAAACATGTAAGGTTTTACTTGTTAAGTTGTGCTGATTGGGAAAAAAAGGCATTAATTTTATCATCTTTTTTTCTTGCATGACTGAAATATATCATAATTTTTAAAGAATTTTGAATTGACTCAGTATTCATGAAATAGAAGACTTTTTTAAGGCTGGAATTGATGTTATTAAAATAGACTGAGCAGGGGCAACTTCAACAGTTGTAACTGAAAGTAGACTGAAAATCTTATTTTTCTTTCTCCTTTAATATACCACTTACTGGAAGAAATCATAGACTATTTTCAGCTGTATTTTATATGAATTGCCACAAATAATTTTGTAAGGAGATTTTTAATACATTTTGTTAAGAATGGGAATAATTTCCATTACAAATAAATTAAGGTACCAAATTTCATTCTTGCTACTTTTTCTGGATTTATATTTATTTCTAAGTAAAACAGAATGAAAATGATAATAGCTGCCATTTATTAAGGTCCCTATATAAACCAGACCCAAAGCTTATTAATCATTTATCTTTACACTAACCCTGTGAGCTAGATGTTATTAACCTAGCTTTACAGAAAAAAAGCACAGAGATTTTTTTTAGATTTATACAGTTAATAAGTGACAGACCTAATGCTCAAATAAATTCCTGTCAGTTTCCAATTTTTTTTTTGTAATTATCATAATCCAAGTCTCCTACAGATGGCAGAATACCTTAAACCATGAGATGGTTGAAAGGTTTTCTCTGAGTGTCACCATTGGCTACTGGCATCACAGATCTTGCCTTGTTGTAATCTATAAGCTGTGTATTTGAGGGACCAGGAAAACAAAAATAGACACTAAAGAGAAGCTCCATTTGGGTTTTCAAGGGTGAACACATTATAAAAGGATATATGTCTTTACATCCCGATGCAAGTACTAGAAATACAAGTCCTTCCCTTCTAGGAAGTGATGAATTTTTTCTGTCTACCAAGAAGTATTAAATCTAATTACATTATTGATATCTTATTATATGATATTATATATATATCAGAATATGTATATATACACACACATATATTATGTATGTATATAATCATTATTCTTGCATTTAGTTTTTATTGAATGCTCATTATGTATCACCATCATGTCTATTGTTTTACATGAATTTTTTAACTTAATCTTGGGAACAAACCCTCATGGTATATGCTAGTATTACTCCTCTACAAATGGGCAAACGGAGACTTAAAGAAGTCTTGTAAGGTATGTGAAGCCACAGATCTATTACCAAGTACAGGAGGGCCTCTAACCACAGGCAGTCTGACTCCAAATTCCTTGTTCTGAAACACTACAAGCACTGCTTCCTTTTGCCTGCTGTGTGTGTAGATGCAAAGAGGAAGACTGCGCAATGAGATTGAGACAGGGGTAAGAGTAATAACAACTATTCAAGCTCTTCTTATTTATAAATCCATTTAAAAGCTATTACATAATGATAAAATGTCTACTTTGGCTATTTTCTTTTGGTTTGCCATGTGAGAAGAGATTGTAAATGTATATTGTAAAAAGAAGTTAGATATTTTGTACTATTGAAAAATGTCAAGTTTTTTGTCTTAGATGTAAATTAACCATACTTCTTGTCTTTCTCTCCTTCCCTTTCTCCTCCTCCTCATCTTCTTCCCTATTTTATAGACCCTATCTTGTTAATTTTGGGTTTTTTTTTGCGAAAGGAGAAAGAGGTTGTTTTAAGGTTTGGATTCATGAAATGTTTGTAGATCTATTGAAATTCCTCTGTGTAGTAAAATGAGAATTTAGCTAAAATTAATTGCCTGAATGAAAGTGTAACTTTATGAGTTTGCCATTGATATGTTAAAATGTTTAGGTCCACTTTCCTGACTATAATTAAAAATATATATTAAAAACTTAAAAAGGTTCAACAGCAATTAAGTGTGGCTCAGAGCATAAGGCAGTAAAGGATTTCTCAGTTCTTCTTGTGTAAATGTTGAATAAATGTTGAATTCTCTGGAGAAATAACTTGAATATCCATTGATTTCACTGGTACAGTAATTAAATATATTCCCTCAGGAAATATGCTGTAGTGTGTTGGGAGGTTGCCTATTGTCTGGGCATGTTGGCTCAGGTAAGCTTCTTCCTGACTGTCATCCCAGGGATACATGACTGTCCCCATAATTACTACCTACAGATGAGGAAATGTGCATCTTCCCTTTTTTGAAGCTCATTTATATTTTCCCTATACATTTCTTTTGCTGCTTGAATACTCTGAGATCTTTAGAAAAAGTCAGGGGAAACAGAAAATATAAAGTTTATTAGGGATTTATACTGAGGTTTAGCAAGGAGTTCTCTACTGATATTGGTGGTAATAGTTTTAAGAATCACCTGAAAGTTCTTCATAGGGTTAATCACTTCCAAAACAACAATGAATGTTTGTATGATTCATTCTTTTCTTCCTCTGTTGTTTTTAACTCTAAAACTTTTCAATTAAATCTGTGGTAAACACTACTGAGAATGCCAGTGTTGAAGGATGTCTTGCAACACATCAGCTTGGTGTTCAGCTCCCCAAGGTGACAGGAGTAAACACTGAGGGTGCCTCAGTGGTAGTATGAAGTGGGGCACACACAAATAAGACACAGTGGCATGATAATTTCCTGCTTCCATTAATTTTATAATCCATTGCTTAATATCCATGAATTTCCCCATTTTCCTGCAGCATTAATCTCCTGTTTAGCAGCAAGGTACATTTGTGTTTTGGGGGGGGTTCTAGGTTCAAATTGTGATTATTATATAATATCATGCTCCTTGTTTAAATTCTTTGTAGTGTCTACAATAGAAAGACTTCATGATGGAAATGACTGTTGAATACTGCAGGAGGATAGGTCCCTTAAGTAGCCTTGGTCAGTCCAGCTCTTCCTCCCTTCCATCTGTATTTTCCAGGAAACTGCAGAAGGACCTCAAAATGCAGCATTCTGATATAGGGAGGAATTGTCTGAAATAGTCCAGGTTTTGGGCCTATCTCTCCTAAAACCAGATGTTCTGCTCAGCAAGTGGCTCCCTGGGATATAAAAGTCTAGAATGAACTGTTTGAAGGTGGGCGGGGTGTTTCATTAGCTACAGTAGGAAGGGAGGCACACAAGACCCAGGCAGCTTTCCTGAGCCTTGAGGACTAATTCCCATGATTTGTTGGTTCTTATTGTTTATCTGTACTATAGGCGTGAGTCACTGCAAGTGTTCTGTCTCACCCAACCCAGACTCTGGTGACTGGCTTTATGCATAACCCCTGGTAAATCTAGGAATCTAACCAGAAATTGGTGAGGTGTTTAGAGCCTTCTTCTCATAGAACAAAGTTTTGGAGAAGTGTTTCGAGTTCTCCTCTAGGATGGAATACTGATTAACAAATGCCTAATACATGTCAAGCCCTGGCAATACAAGGTTCCAGCCTTCATGGACTTTATAATATGGGTGGAGATAAGGATTGGGAAGCTGGAAATTATAATAGAATGGAATAAGTCTACTAATGAGAGGATAAATTAAGCATCATGTAGGAGGGATCCATTTTCCTCTTTTGGAATGATAAGTAACCTTTTGGAGGAAGTTATCTGAAAAATAAGGAATTTTTAATTAAAAAAGTAAGAGAGTATATACTTAGAGAAGGCTAAGTAGAAATTAATAGCTGGGTAAAAACTGAGGTATATGAAAGAATGCTCACAAGAAGGAGGATGATGTTCCAAATTTCCGGATCTGGAGGAGAAACAGGAATATACATTGAGCCCAAAAATATAGCTGAGGGACAGTCAGTAGCAATGAAAAGGTGACATGTCCCACATGCAGACATGCTGTGTTTATTGAAGTCTGAGGTTTACAGGGTACATCAGAGAACATCTCTTTCCCAGTGTGCTAACTCTTCATATAAGCAGAATTTTTTAAAAGTCATATGATCATCTCAATAGATAAAGAAAATGCACTTAATAACACTTGACATCCATTCATGAACAAAACTTTTCAACAAACTGGAAATTGAAAGGAACATTCTAAAAGGCATCTATAACAAACCTATGGGTGGCATGATTTCTGTTTTAGTCAGCTATTGGGCTGCTATGACTAAAGGATCTGACCAGAACAACTGTAGAGGAGGAAAAGTTTACTTGAGGGCTCATGGTTTCAGAGGTCTTAGTCCATAGAAGACCGCCTCCATTCCTCAAGGCTACAAGTGAGGCTGAACATCTGGTGGAGAAAAGCACCTCACATCATGGTGATCATGAAGTGGAGACTCCATTAAACAGATACAAATATATACCCAAAGACATGTCCCCAATTCCCACCTCCCCCAGCCACACTCTACCACTTCAGTTCCCACTTATTTTATCCCTATCAGGGAATTAATTTACTGACCAAATTAAGACTCTCACAACCCAATCATTTCTTCTCTGAACTTTCTTGCATTGTCTTATGTTTTAGCTTTTGAGGGATACCACATCTAAACCATAAGAATACCTACTGGGAAAAGTTTTATCGTTAATTGGAGCAAGTTTAATCTCATAATTCCTACTACATGTTGTACTTGAAGTCTTAGTATAATAAGGCAAGAAAAAGAAATAAATGATTTATAGATTAGAAAAGAAGAAATAAAACTGAGTCTATTTGCTGTATTAGACTGTATTGTCTATGTAGAATAACTCAAAGGATCTACAAAAATAATATTTTTGAAAAATTGAAACAAACATGAAACAAAAATGAACAAAATATAAAAATTCAGGTAAAAATTTAATAAAACATGGAAGATCCAAATGCTGAAAACTACAAAACATTGCTGAAACAAATCAACAAAGACATAAACAGATGTAGAAAAATACAATGATATTGTGTCAAAAATTTAGTAATTTAAAATGGTAATTTTCCCAGATTAAACTATATATTCAAAACAATTGCAGTTCAAATTCTTGTAGCCTATTTATAGATATTGACAAACTGCTCTAAAATTTTTACAGAAAGGCAAAAGAACTAGCATATCCCCAAAACTTTGGCAAATTTATAGTGAGGTTTGAAGACTCTAGCTGCCATCTCAAGAGTTACTGTGACTCTGCACCAATCAAGGCAAGGAGTGGGGGGAAAAGATGAAGAGATACATCTTCATACAATGTACGAATAGAACTGCACTAATGAAACTCACTTTTTTTTTGGTTAACATATATTTTAATTTGCATTTAATTCATTAGCTACCTAATCTCTTATACAGATATATTCTTTTTTAATTTTTATTTTTATAGACCTCATTTTGATTCATTGTATACATATGGGGTACAAATTTTCATTTCTATGGTTGTGTATGATGTACATTCGTATCGTTCTTATTAATCACATATGTACATAGGGTAATGATGTCTGTCTCATTCCACCATTTTTCATACCCCCACCCCGAGCCCCTCTCATTTGCCTCTACATAATCTAAAGATCCTCCATTCCTCTCTCACCTCCCACCCCCCAACCAGATTTTATATCATCATCCACTTATCAGGGAAAACATTTGGCCTTTGTATTTTTGGAATTGGCTTATTTCACTTAGCATGATAATCTCCCACTTATTTTTGAGAGAGATAAAAGGCAATTTAACACAGAAAGAATAGTCTTTTCAACAAATGACACCAAAACATTTAGAAATTTTGATGAATGGTGGTGGAAAATTTGTACATATGCAGAAAACAAAAAAGAAGCCACAGTCCTCAATCTGTACATCATATCCCATACAAAAACTTAGCTCAAAATGAAACACTGACTCAAATATATAAGATGCAAAACTACAAATATTCTCAAAGACAACACCCAAAAAATATTTGGAATAATTAAGCAAACAGGTATTTTCTCTTCTTAATATATAATGTCAAATGTGATCCATTCAATTAAAAAAACATTGAATTTCATTAGAAATAAAATTAAAACATTTTCTTTTGAGAAAGGCACTCTTAAGGGAATGAAAAGAGAAAACACTCAGAAAATATTTGTGAATTATATTCTAATAAAGTGCTTGTTACCAAATGGCCCACAAAACTTTGAAAATTCAACAATAAAAAAAAACAAATAAAATAGACAAAAGAGCAAACAATCCAAATAAGTACTCCATCAAAGAAGATATATTGATAGTAAATAATCAGAGGATGAAATGCTCAGCATCACTTGTTAGTAGAGAATTCAAGTCAAAACCATACTGAAATATGAATATTTATACACTCAATAATTAACATGAAAACACACTGGCATTAAGAGAGTCTGGCAAGGATATGGAGCAACTGGAACTCTCATACAGGGCTGATGTGAAGGTAAAGTATATAGCCACCACCATGACCTTTTTTATAATTTATTTTGAGACAGGGTCTGGTAAGTCACTAAGACTGACTTTGAAATCTCAATCCTCCTGTCTCAGCTTCCTGAGTTGCTGGCTTTTTGGTTATTTTTTATAAAGTTAAATAGTCATTTGTTAAATTAACTTTCAGTTCCTCACCTAGCTATTTATCAAGATAAATGAAAAGTTACATTTGTATAAAAAAAAACCTGTACATAAATATTATAATTTATTTTTTCATAATTGTCCCCAAACTGGAAAACAACCCAGATATTGTTTCAACCCAACAGGTGAATGGATAAACCATGGTACATCCAACCAGTGAATACTACTGCACAAAAAAACCGAACATACTATTATTAATGAAATTATATCACTATGTCTTAAACACATTTTTAAGGTTTGGGCCAAAACCAAATGACTATGTACTGTATCTTCCATTTTTATGATATTCTGCAACAATTGAAACCATATGGATGAAAGACAGAATGGTGCCTTGTGAGCTTTGGGGGTGTTGGAGGAGAAATTGACTGAAAGGGGGACAATTCTGGACAGTTCTGCGTGTGATGAAATATCTTGATTCACAACAGTGTTGGTAGATGATAACTCTATGCATCACTAAAATTAAATTTTATTTCTTTGGATGGATAAGAATTTTCAAATCAAATGATGCTTTAGTTTTTTCCTTGGTAAAACTGTATCATAGGATTCAAATTTTAGATTTATTGAGCAAACACTTCCTCATTATCTCCTGCTTGTCCAGCCTTAACCTGTTAACTTGGCATTATCAGGGTACATAAAGACTGAAATCCTTCTTAAAAGTGTCTAATAAAGACAGTAAGAATCAAGGTGATCAGAGATCTGGAAACAAAATGTTGGTGAGAAGACTATCACTACCTGATTTTAAAAGGATAAGGTGAGAGTCTTGCAACCTTCAGCAAGTGGTAAAAATGCAATATCAGAAGTTGTTAGCTCTGATCCCTAGAGTTAAATTTCAGTGTCAGTAACACTTTCTCCAACGTACACATAAGTTTCTGGGGCTGGGAATGTAGGTTAGTGGTTGAGCACTTGCCTAGCATGTGCAAAGTCCTGGGTTCAATCCCTAGTACCACAAAAAAAAAAAAAAAAAAGAAAAAAGAAAAAAGAAAAAAACAATCTTGTCAGGAGCACCCTTAGTGAGGCCCTAAGCTACTTATGGAGACCTGTCTCTAAATAAAATATTAAAAGTGCTGGAGATGTGTCTCAATGGTTGAGTACCCCTGGATTCAATCCCTAGAGCCAAAATAAATAAATAAATAAATAAATAAATAAATAAATAAGATTTTTACTGAAGCTTGTGGAAAAGAAACTTCAGACATATATAACATTTTTCTCTGATTTCTAGAAAAAGTGGAATTTTCTGGAACATTAAAAAAAACTCATTACATTGTGTTAACAATGTTACACAAGGTCATCGGTCATCCATCTTTGGAATCTTAGAATAAAATTATTTGGAAATACTGATGGAAAAAAAAAGATAAGATTCATTGCTCACTAATTTATAACCCATGTCCTGAGCAGAATTGGTTTCTGATAATCTAGACAAAGAACAGTTCCATGATATGAGAGGTCAAATTTAATTATGCCACAAATTATATCATCAGTATATTTTAGAAACTATCACAACTATCCCCAGTAATTTTTTTCATGGTGCTGTATATACGCATTGTATTAGCTAGAGTTTCTTGACATTTTCATCTATTTGCATCCTATAAACAAGACATGTCAGAGCCAGAACTGTATCATTGAATCTCCCAGCACTGAGAGATCAGGGTCTAGGCAGCCTTGATGTTATCAAGTTTGCCTGCAGCAGGAGCTAACACAGATTCTGCCCTGTGAATGAAGCTTTGTAAGAGTTTCACACTGGTATTTCTGAAAGGCAAATCTGATTATATCAATCCCTGTTTAAAATCTTCCAATTCTCTCTGTAGCCTTCAGAATAAAGTCTAAACTCTTCACATCGTCCATCTACAAGATATTTCACGCTTGGCTGCTGCTCACTCCCCTCTCATCTTGCTCCTTCCTCCAGTCCTATCTGGTATGTTTAAATACTTCTAGGTCACCTAACTTACCATGTTATCCTCTTTTTGAAGTTTGGGCATTTTCATTTGCTGTTTGCTTTGCTTGGATTATTCCACCCCTACACTAGTTTCAGAATATTCTAAATCTGTATTGCAGTACTTGTAGCCCAATATTAAGAGTGCTTGCTTACAACTCTATATCCCATCTCAGAAGAGATGGTGCAAGCTGTGTGTCTGAAATAAGTGCAAAATA
This sequence comes from Glaucomys volans, assembly GCA_020662805.1. Lineage (NCBI taxonomy): Eukaryota > Metazoa > Chordata > Mammalia > Rodentia > Sciuridae > Glaucomys > Glaucomys volans. The sequence continues at coordinate 1,186,451 of JAJEJO010000595.1, read as the reverse complement.
TTTAGAAAGTTCTTGATGAACATTTGCTGAATGAATGAGTCAGTATATGAATGAGTTAAGTGAAATGACTTCCTTCTCTACATAGACCCAAACCATCTCAGTCTTCCAGGATGGCACTGATTACCTTACTGTCTCTCCAACCTCACACTCGTTCCGAGAAAATGAGGCAGGAAGGCAGCCAGGATAAGGGCCTTGGAGAAGGTAAAGAGGGAATTAGTCCAAGACATCCTAGGAGACATCGGGCCTGGAGAATATCCTGTCACTGCCCCTGACACCTTCAACCAAAACAACTCTTCCTTAGTTACCCCTGCCCCTACTCCTAATAAGAGACAACCACAAAGTCTTCTCTAAAGCACTTCCTTTTGTGTCAAGAAATCCTCACCCCCACCCTTATGTTGTTAAAGGATTGAAAACTACTGTCCCCAGATTTGTTGAAGAAGACAAAATAGAGAGAGATGATTGGCCCCTTTTTAAATCTTATACCCACCAATAGGGACAGATCAAGCTCATTAATCCCCCTGGACAACAGACATCTGTTGGCATCCCTCTCTTGGGCCCGTCCCCCTAGGGAGCTCTGCTTTCCTTCTATTACTCTAATAAATCTCGTTGCTTTGTTCTCACCCTTGTGTCTGGGGATTTCATTCTTTGAATTCACCAAGGTGATATAGGACAGATCAGGCTGGACACCCAATGAATTAGCAGGAAGCAGGTTTATTATCTGCAGTGGTCCAGAGGGACTATCACCTAAAAATCTCTGGACTGTGTGTCTGGAAATTCCTTGAATGTTATACCCAGTGGGAGGAGGGGTTTCGAGGTTTACATGAAAAGTGCTTTTTGTTCCAATTTTTTAGACTAGACTGAGATTTTAAAGTCATTATCATAGAAAGCAGAAGTAACAATTCTTGTACACCATGAAGTTAGCAGGCAAATTTTGCTTTTGCAAGGCAGAACAACTTAGCCCTTCACAACAATAGGAAATTCCAAATCACACTGAGTTCTTTGCAGAAAGTTTTGCTGATATCCTGTTGATAAGAACAATTATGGTGAGAGTCTCTGGAAGGGCTTAATTATGGCAAGGGTCTTTGGTTGAGGGTACCTGGTCTGCTTCAAAAGAACCCATCCACACTCTGTGTTACAGTTCTGGTTACATCTCAAATCATGTCCATTGTTCAATCCACTCCTGGATCATCACAGCACATGGACCAAATATACTTCCCCAAAGTACCTCCAGCAAAGCCGATTACTGTATGTTTCTATTAAAGGAGAGGGAGGAGGAGAAGCTCAGGAGAAGGAAGAGGAAAGAAAGATGGGAAGAAAGATAGAAAACAAAGCAATCTCCATACTCAAAATCTCCTCTGTTGACCCTTTGGAATCTGAGTGTATACTGCAGTACATTATCTGCTTTTTGCTTGTCTCTTTGGTTGCTGCTCATTTCAACAGGAGAAAAGTTATTTTCCTTTCTTACAAAGTGACTGTATTAGAGGAGGTCTCTGCATAACAAATGCTGAGAAGAAGCGTTGCATGCAAGAAGTTTATTGGGGAGTGCTCTAGATGAATAGCAGCAGGAAGAAAGTAGAAGAAACAGAGGCAGAGAGGTTTAAATGTGACAAAGTTTCTATCGACATTTCAGCGGATCTCCACAGAAAGTTCTGGGGCTCAAGTGACTTGTCATAATGGTCCTAAGTTTAGCTTAAGATTCTAGGTCTCTACCCTTCATGAACTAGACAAACTTTTAGAATGTCCTGGGTCGAGCAGGAACCTTTGGGGGGAAGCAGCACTGTTTTGCTAAGGGTAACTCCTGAAACAGAAATTAACACTGAGTTGACACTCGATGTTAACACTCAGCTAACACGCCCGAACACACTCCTGGAGATTTTTCCAGAGGAAACAAACATACCACGTGAAGCAAGTACATGTGAAAGGCACATGGGGAGAATTCTAGATGTTGGAATGTGTTGCCCACTTTACCCCTTCAAGACTGAAACAGCCATTCTTTCAGGTGCTTTAAGCAACACATACCATGTTAGTGAGAAAGGGGCAAAAGACAGGTAGTCAGCATAGATAATAAGTGATTGGGTTGGAAAGATGGGGGCTAATTATCAAAGAAAAGAAAAGGAATTGCTGACAGCTAACCTCCAGATAGCACTTTTAACAGCTGGCTAACACCTCCAGAGAAGGGGAAGGATCTCTTGTTACAACACAGGCAATTACCCCCTGGGGCTACTCTTTCCTGCCTTTGGTCACTTCCCCAGGGAAAAAAGGAGATGGGGATTCTATAAAAAAGCAATACAACTCCACTTCTGCAGCACCAGCTGTGGGCCCCTGCTCTTCTCCAAAGGAGGCTACTATCTCTGTCTCTCTCTCTCTCCCTCTCTTAAATAAACCTTGCTTTCTATGCTTGCTTTAGTGTTTTTCTGGTGTTTGATCTTCAACACTAGGTGAACAAGGACCTGATCCTGTTTTCCAAGATGCGTATCATCAGCACTATCTCATAGGGGCATGAAATGATAAATACTATATCTTGGAGAAGAGCTGCTTTATTTTCCTGTTGCTGCTATAACAAATTTCCACAAACTCAGTGACCTAATACAAATTTATTGTCTTAGAGAGCAGAAGTCTAAAATGGGTCTCATTGGGCTAAAATCAAAGTGTCAGCAGGCTGAGCTCTTCCAGAGGCTCTGGAATAGGACCCATTTGTTTTGCTTTCTCCAGCCTCTATAGGCTGCCCAAATTCCTTGGCTTCTGGCCTCTACTTTCATCTTCAAAGTGAACAATAGCAGGAGTGGAGATGTAGCTCTGTGGTAGAGCACTTGCCTAGCAAGTGCAATGCCCTGGGTTCAATCCCCAGTACCCAAATAAACAAAGTGATCAAAGGCAGATTGCATAATTCTCATGTCATGTCACTCTGCTTCCACGGTCCCATCTCCTTTTCTGACTACACTCTTCCTTTTTATCCTTTATACCTTCCCCACTTCTAATGTGAAGAACCCCTGTAATTACATTGTAACAACCCAGATACACTGGAATAACTTCCCTATTTTAAGATTTGGTTATTACCAACTTTAATAGTACTTTCAACTTTAATTGTCATTGGCCAAGTGAGGTAAAACATACATTGGTTACAGAGTTCAGGTAAAAGATATCTAAGGGATGGGTTGAAGTTGGGTGTAGGATATTATCATACACTACCCTCATTGCTAACATACATTTCAAAATGTTATTCCGACCTCCCTTCAGAATCCATGTATATCCTCCTGGCTTCAACCAGTAACTTTTGACTACCTCCTGCAGCTGTTTAGAAAACACATTCCTTCTCTCCCCTTTGTAAGTCCAGTACTCTCCCTGTTAGTTTATGATGTAATTTGATGCAAGTTATTGATAAAATGATATAGAGAGGAAGTAGGGATGAAGTCAGAGAGTCTCTGCTTCATCTTAATGTAAGGAATGACCAGTTTTAAGGGAGCAGAGGACCACTGTTGAAAGCCCACTCTATTTAAACTATCTAGAAATTCAAGTTATTCAAGTGCATCAATATAGTTGACATCTTCATACATAATCCCAATTATAGACTTAATCTTAGTATAAGCATACTTACAAAGTTGAAAATTTGAGTTTTGTTTTTCTTTTTAAACCTTGTTTCTTAGGCTATGGACTTCATATGTTGCTATTTTTGCCCTTCAGATATAAAAAATAACTTGATGCTATTTAGGTTATTATCTGCTCTCACACTTCACCTAAATTGGGGACTAATCATCACCAACCTTTATTTTCTTTCCTCAATGCATTAGTGACAGCCAACAAAGGCTAGCTAGTTCTAGAATCTTTGTAAAACTTCTTCCCCTGAACTATTAAGTGCCTAAATACTACATCAGCCAAAGCCTTCCCTCTTACCATTAGTTCATTCCAGTTTTACACTTGTAAAGTTTGTAAAATTCATTGGCACAGTATGCCAGAGATGTGATCCTAGTTGCCAGTCAGGAAAGAATCAATGCATTTTACTATGACTTTTGAGGATTATTTCTGGTACAAACTGTCTTGGGTGATATCCTCCAAAAAGCAATCTCCGAGAAAGAGATTTATACATTGGGTTTTTGTTGGGCACAGTACTGGAAGCCACACTCAAAGAAAATGAGGGCAATAGGTTTAGTCAGAGAGAGAAGTTGAATATTGAACACTCTGCAACACAAACTACTGCAAATTCCAAGGGATGCTCTGGAGCTAGCATGTCTTTTAAAAGGAGTTTCAAATCAAGGTTAAGCTGAATTACTCCTCTGCTGACTAGTCCCTGGAGGTCAGCTGCCTATACAAAGAAGACACATTCTTGAACAAACCATCTCTCTTCTGCTGAGAGAAATTTCTGGAGAACTCAGCTGTGATCTGTCGGCTTGAATTTAATTTAATTTTTGTATTTGTTATTTTTTAACCATACATGACAGTGTATTTTGACGCAGTATACATACGTGGAGTATACCTTATTCTAATTGGGATCCCATTCTTGTGGTTATACATGCTGTAGAGTTTCACTGGTTGTGTATTCATATATAAATACAGGAAAGTTATGTCTGATTCATTCTATTGTCTTGCCTATTGCCATTCCCTTTCCCTTCCTTTCATTTCTCTTTGTCTAATCCAATAAACTTCTATCCCCTCTCCCTTATTGTTTGTTTTCAGCTGGATTTTAAGCAGATGTTGATGTGATCACAGTTGCTAAAATCTCTCTTTTTTTGTGTGTGTGCAGAGATACCCTATGGAGGGACAGCAATGAAAAGAATGAGATCTATTAAAGAGCCACATTGGGCAGCTAGATGTCTGATTAGAGCAGGATGACAGTGGATATGGTCAGATACTAGACTCCAGACGTTTTCTGGACAATTGGATATGTGGCTTGAGAGAATGAGAGTAGTTGACACCTCAGGCACTGGATGGCTGAAGTTTCCATCAACTGGGGTAGATAAGACTGCATGCAGATCATACATCACATATTGAATACATCAGTTTTTAGATGTCTAGTAAGCAACCAAGTCAATTGACTTGAACTGCTACATATAAATCCATAGTTTTTGGAAGTGGTTGAACTACATATATTAATCTAGTAGTCATTAGTATGTAAATAATAGTTAACACTAAGGGATGGATGAGATCACCAAGGGCATGAAAGTAATTTCAGAAGAGGACAAGAAACATAAGTCTGGGAAAGCACAAAATTAAAGATAGGAGGAGAAATTAGGAACTAATAAGAAAAGTAGTCGATTTATGTAAACGAAATAGAATAAAATAAAAGGAAAAACAAAACAATGTCCTGTAGTCCTAGTAAATGAATTCTAGATGCTACAATTAACTGTGATAATGCTGATAAATTGAAGATTGAAAATTGACTCAAATTCAATAGCATATATTTTTAGTAGGCAGCATGCATTATCTTGAATCCTTAAAATATCACCATTATTTAAAACCAATTATGTTTAGTGTAAAGACAAAAATATCTCAAATTAGTTAAGTCATTTCCAGGTGAGTAGTGAGTTGTAGAGTTGGATTCTATAGACCATAGTACATATTCATCTTAATTAGATATGGGTAATTTTAGTAGGGCCATCAAAAATAAAATAATATTTGTGTATGACACCACTGATCCCAAGGTAGATGTGGCTGTTAAAGCATGGTAGCTGTTTGCTCATATATCATCTTTATAATTACCATTTTCTAGTGTTTCCAGTCTTTAGATTTACATATTCAGAAATTGCTTTTCTCAGTATCCTAGAATTTATTATTCTATTGGGGATTGAAATGTTGAATGAATGCATAGGTAAATATTAGAAGCCAAAGTGTGTGGATATTTTATATGGAAGTTGTCCAGTTTTTCTTTGCATGGAGTTTTAATTAGCTTTTTTTTGCTGCTGGGACCAAAAGACATGACAAGACAATTAGAAGAGGAAAAGTTTATTTGGGAGCTCATGGATTCAGAGGTCTCAGTCCACAGATGACTGACTCTTATACTCTGGGCCCAAGGTGAGGCAGAACATCATGGCAAAAGGGTATGGCAGAGGAAGGCAGTTCAGAACATTGCACCAGTAAGCAGAGATTTCCACTCAGAAAGGACAAATTATATACCCCAAAGACACACCCCAGAGACCTACCTCCTCCAGCCACACCCTATTTACCACCCAGTTAACCCTTAACAGAGAGTAAAAGCATTGATTAGGTTAAAACCATAATGCAACCATTTTACCTCTAAACTTTCATGCATTGTCTCACACATGAGCTTTTGGGAGATACCTAATACCTAAACCACAACACATGGTAACTGTCTTTCTAGTGACAAAATATCTGGGAAATTAAATTAAATATTAGAATATAATAAGTTCAGTTTAGATTAACAACAAAGGTAGCAGAAATGCTCTGAACAGATACTTACTTTAATCCTTGAGGAAGACCATGAGCTATATCCTTATGTCAATAAAGATTGCCTTTCAATGTGAAAAGGAACATCAAGTAATATCATTTGATGGTTCTTATGATTTAGATATGAGGTGTCCCCTGAAAGCACATGTATGAGACAAAGCAGGAATGTTCTGAGGTGAAATGATTAGATTATGAGAGCCGTAACCTTGGTGTATTAATCCATTTGATGAATTAATAATTTGAATGGATTAATGGGTGGTAATAGTAGGCAGGTAAGGAGTGGATGGAGGAAGTAGGTCACTGTGAGCATGTCCTTGAGGATTATATTATTTCTGGCTCCTTGGACCCAAGTCCTTTCAGCTTCCTGGCTGCCTTGTCCTGAGCTGCTTTCCTTTCCCTTTTCCTTATTCCATTATATTCTGTCTCACTCAAACCCAGAGCAATGTAGTCAGACTACTGTGGACTGACCCTCTGAAACTGTGAGTCTAAAAAAAATTTTCCTCCTCCAAAGTTGTTTGTATTTGGTATATCGGTCACAGTGACACAAACCTGACTAATGTGGTGGCCAAGAACACTAGCTCTGGACCAGACAACACTGACTAAAATCTAAGACTGTCTACTGATAACAATCTGGAAAGTTTTTCACCTACCTTTCTTTGCACTTCATATGTAAAATTGATATTAGTTGTACCTCGTATACCATATTACAGTGGATAGCAAAATAAATAATGCACACAGTACATTCACACACATGATTATTTGGACTGGCTTTCTGGGTCTCTCACATCCAGATGCTTTCCATCTGTAAGTTGTTGTTAGAAAAATTCAGGCCAATTTCTTCTATCTCATTTTTTTCTATACTTTCAAGTGCAAGTTATATTTGTTAATGTATTTTTTGTTTATATATGTATAAACAATATGCTATATTGTCAGTATACTGTGGTGTCTAAGTAAGATCTTTAACTTTAAACTTTGGAAAACAATTTGCCTTTGACTCTTTTGTTTTGAATTTAGGAATTATGCTAGGTGAATCTTTTAGTTTCTTTTCCTGGAATTGTGTGCTTACATGGAAAATGAATCAAGAGGCCTCATTAGGTGAATGCTTTAAAAAATTGAAGACTTGGTTGGAACTAAACTACTAGGGTCTTGTTTATGTGTCAGTTACACAAGCTGAGCATAGAAACTGAACTATTTAACATAATGAAAAATATTTTTTAATATTATGTAGAGAAAGAAAAGATTGTGAAAAAAATCTATGAAGAATAATGCTAGAGATTAAAAACTGATTCAAGGAAAATTTCTGTGAAGTATTTCTGTACAATATACAATGAGAACCTTCTCCCTTTTACTATAAAATATTTTGTATTTATATGGGAATTTATACTTCATGGAAATTAAGAAAAACAATTTATTTAAATTTAACTAAGGATTATATATTATTTTTCTCACAAAATAAAAAGCTCTACTGATTTTAGTCAGTTGCTTAAAGCCCCAGGTTATTGTATAGGTCCACTTCACCATTTTGAGTATGTTTCATGTCATCCCCACGCCTGATTAAAGATGGCAGTGCAGATCCAGATGTACCTACATGTGAAACCAGAAGTGCCTGATGGAGGCAGAGAAGGGAGGGAAGTAAGTGTAACTTACCACTATGCCCTCTGCCTTTAATTTTTTATTTTTTGACCATCAGAATTTTGCATAGAGCTCATTGACTGATAGTTGGACTGTCCTGTTATTCCTGATTATGTAAGATCCACAAAGCAAATAAGCAACCAATCCTCAAAAAAGAATTTGTATGCAAGGCCTTTGCTTCTGAGCCGATTACTGGTGGGGGACTATTATGGAATTGATATGAGGTGTCCGTCCTCCCAGAGTTCTTGTGTTAATACAGGAATATTTGAAAGCAAAATGATTGGTTTGTGAGAACTGTACCTGACCTCAGTTAGATTGGACTACTGGATGGTAGCTGTAAGAAAGTGGGACATGGGTGGAGGAGGTGGGTTACTGGGGACTTGCCCTGGATGGGTTCAACTTCCCTGATGCTCCTTGTCCTTTATCTCTCTGCTTCATGGCTGCCATGAACAAAAAAGCAGCTCTCCTCCACCATGCACTTCAGCATAATGTTTTGCTTTACCTTGAGCCCAGGGCAATGAAATTGTCCCACTATGCATTGAACCAAGAGCCAAAATAAACTTTTCCTCCTCTAAGTGGTTGTCAGGTTTGGTCCCAGTGACAAAAACCTAATAACACAGGGACTTGAGTGGTGGATGGCCAGTGAGTCAGGAAGAGAAAGACATCAAGGAAAGTGAAATATCACTGTGAGAAACTAAAGCTCAATCCCACTAGGGTTCTATGGGAGACATGTATATCAAAATTATCCTAACAATATGATGAAGAAAATGAGGTACTTATTTACCACTGATTAAGAACCACAAACCCAGAACTTTTCTCTGTGGAACTGTCTATCCTGCAGTGTGGGAATTAGCACACTTCCAGAGATAGGAAAAATCCCAGAGAGGATCTCAGGTAGTTATAATAAGCAATCTGTATGGGAAGTATAGGAGTGCAAAGAATCAAAACTCTTTCTTTGAAGCTTAGGTAGAAGACAGTGAGGTGAATGTTGAAGAGGACACTGATAAATTCAGCCACAATATAAAAATGCTGTCAATGAATCATGTGTGCAAGTACTTGGGGGGGTGATTAAAGGTTTTGACCCTGTCTTCAAAAGTGTGTATGGGATGAAACTAGAGCCTGGGGAAGGGCCCCTGCTCTATTGGAGTTACATGTACTCATATCATTTAATATCAGTCCTATAGTTTGATTTGAATGGTATTTAAACTTGGCCTTCATATTAATATTCACATCATTTAGTGTCATTTTACTAGTATCATTTAGTCATGACATATGCATTTGTTGATTTGAGTTGGTTCAGTCACAACATTCCCTTCTAGAGATGTGTTGGTTAAATAACCTATCAAGTACGGTTGCAGGCCACTGATTGTGTGGCACTACAAACACCTCCTCAGGGAGTGGTTGTGATTTACCAAATGCATTTTTGGAAATGATGATAAGTGAGATAGACTGTCAAAGAAACAAGAAACCATTTCATACAAACTCTAAACTTTGACCTTTTTCCTAATTTTTAGCAATGCTATTCTTATCATTCTGGGGCACTGTCTCTTGTGATCCACATCTGATTATAGGCATATTTGGGCAATTTGGTTCTCTTAAATGTTTAAAACTAAATTTTAGGTTCATCGGTTTGTCTTTTTCAATGAAGTTGGCTCATTGAATTGGCAGCAGATTTGTGGAACTCATAAATCAAGATCCCTTAATTACAATCTTAATATCTTGATTTATTTTGCATGCTATTAAACCTGTTATGGGTATGTTTTAGTGTGTGTCAATATACTAGCTAAGATATCAATAAATGCTTATAAATCACTCAATAACATTTTTTCTAATTTTCACTTTGCTAATGGAAGAACAGATCCAGTATGTTGTTCCCATGTAATAATGTAATATGAATTTGTAGAAGGACTGAAGAACAAGTGACCATATATGTTAATCTGAATTTTTTCATATACACATATACAAAAAATGTTAATGAAATGTGGTGTGTGTGTATATATATATATATATGGTGTGTGTGTATATATATATATATATATATATACACACACATATACACATCATATATATACACACATATACACATCATATATATATATGATGGAAATATTACTTAGCTTTAAAGAAGAATGAAATTATGGCATTTGCCAGTAAATGAATGGAGTTGAAGAATATCATGCTAAATGGAATAAGTCAATCCCAAAAAACCAAAGACTGAATGTTTTCTCTGATATACGGATGCTCTTCCTAAGTGACAATGGGTACTAGGGAAGAATAGAGTTACTTTAGATTAGGTAGAAGGGAGTGAAGGGAGGGGAAGGGGTATGGGAGTAGGAAAGATAGTAGAGTGAAACAAGCATTATTACCTCATGTATATATATGACCGCTTGATGGATATGATTTTACAATGTGTACAATCAGAAAAATAAAAAATCATACTCCATTTATGTATGATTTATCAAAATGCATAAATGCATTCTACTGTCATGTATAACTAATTAGAACAAATAAAATAAATTTTTAAAAAATCCTTCCTTTAAGCCCCATATTGCTCATGTATTATTTCTTCTCAAGACTGTTACAATAGCCTCCTACTAATCTCTTCATTTCTTTTCTTTTCATCAGTTTTCCTCTGTAGTACAGGCCAGGTTGTCATTCCAACACAATAAACACTTTCATTCTCTTGCCTAATAATATTTGGTAGTTTCATGTTGTCTATAGTAATTCCTATTACCTATCTGATATGAAAAATATTTTATAATCTGTACTCAAGATGCTTCACTTAGTCTTATTCCTTTTCAGAACACTCCATTATACAAACACTATGGAAATTGGTGTGGAGTTTCTTCAAAACACTAGGCATGAAACCATACGACCCAGCTGTGCCACTCCTAGGTAATCCTAAAGAATTTACTCATCATACTAGAGTGATACATATATGCCCAAGTTTATAGTAGCACAATTCAAAATAGGCAAACTATAGAACCAGCCAAGGTGTCCATCATAGACAAATGGATAAAGAAAATGTGTTATAAATACACAATGATGTTTTATTCAGCCATAAATAAAAATAAGATTATCTCTTTTGCAGAAAAATGGATGGAACTAGAGACCATTATGTTAATGGAAATAAGCCTAACTCAGAAGGTCAAAGGTTGTATATTTTTTAACATATGTGGAAGCTAGAGAGGAAAAAAGGAAAAGAAAGGGATGGGTGTGGGATCTAATGAAAATCAAAGAAGCATTAGTAGAGAAAAGGATCAGGGGGTTGGATTAGGGGAGGGAAGGGGAAATATTGTGGAGTGATATTGACCAAATTATATTGTTATATTGTGTGCATTAATGAATGTGCAACAGCAAATCCCATTGTTATGTACAACTATAATACACCAATAAAAAATGTGGAAAGTAAGAAAAAAAAGGAGACTACCCCATTAAATTGATGCTCAAATTTAGCCATATAACAATATCATCTTTTACTATTCCACTAAACATCCACAAGCACACACAACTTCCATGCAACTCTTAAGACATACCTTAAACATTTCTACTTCATACAGCCTTCATTTACTCGAGTACAAAGCGGTTCTATTTCCTCTGTGATCCTAGCTCTGCAAGTGTCATCTATCACAATTCGACTCTTTGTGGAAAGGGACCATAACACATTTAGTTTGCATCTGTCTCTCCAACTGCATTGAGACCTTAAGGAGTGCATTCAGTGGTACCTGGATCTCAATAATGATTTCTTAATTGACTTAAATTAGAGTATAATTTTTATTTGTAAGGAACTTCAAATCTAATGGGAGAATGTATATTTCTCAACTGAAAACAATTTTATATAACATCTCAACATTTTTCTTTTAAATGTTTTGCACTTATATTTTAATTGCATTATCCATCTGACTTTGAATTTAGTTGCTCAGGTGGAAGTGTCTTCAAAATGATGTTTCCCTATCTGTCTCTTCCTGTGGAAAATACTTCATGTCACATGGCTCCTTTGCTCAAATTCTACTTCTTTAACTTCTCAAAGATAGTATTAATGTTTGGAAAAACCATTGCTTATTTTTTTAAAATTAATTTATTTTGATTCATTGTACACAAATGGAGTACAGCTGTTGTTTCTCTGGTTGTACACGAAGTAGATAGCTGCTCAATTCACAATAGCTAGATTGTGGAACCAACCTAGATGCCCTTCAATAGATGAATGGATAAAGAAACTGTGGCATATATACACAATGGAATATTACTCAGGTTATTTTTAATGTTCACTTCATTTATGGCCCTTTCACTCTTCAACCCTTAGTCATTTTTTCTAGTTTGTTCAGATTTGGTGATTAACTGAAAGAAAACTTTATATTTAAATTACAGACTAAGGGCTGGGGATATAGCTCAGTTGGTAGAGTGTTTGCCTCACAAGCACAAGGTCCTGGGTTCAATACCCAGCATTGCACCAAAAAAAAAAAAAAAAAAGAAAAAAAAAAAAAAAAATATAAAAAAAATAATAGAAAAAATAGTACAACCAAAAAAAAAAGAAAAAAAAATCAAAGGATTTTCTCAAGTAGAATTTGTACTAAAACCTTGCTTTTTGGCTCTCATTTTAGAAGAATTGATTTATTTTTTAAAATTTATTTCTAAACAGGGAAAAAGTTGAAGCCCTTTTTCCACATTCATGGAAAAACTCTTAACTGAATGTCTAGATACTCACATTTCATTTTAAAATCAGTAATTGTTGTTTCCACAAATGATCCTCTAGCAAATCATTAGAATTATTTTTTACCTTTAACTCAATTGGTTATTTGCACTACAGTGTTTAGCAGTTAGTGCTCTTTGGCTGAAGTCAGCTTTCTCATGCATAATGGGAATTTATTGAAAAGGTAATGATCAGCATAGAGAATCAACTGCAACACTAAAATACTGGGAAAAACAGTGAAAACAATAAATCTCCTGCAGGTGTATATCGGGACATTACTAAGCACTTGAGATTCTCATCAAAAATCATTATTAAGATGAATGAGCTCTGGAAATCTTTTCTGCCCACACAATTCTACTCATATGTTTAGAAGTAGGAAGGTGAATGAGATTGGCTTCTCATATTTCACATGATTGCTCTTTGTTTAAGGAAGAGCAGTTTTTTAACCATATATGGAAATTTTTTTTCCCTAAAGAATAAGAAAATTGTTCCATAATATTGGTAAACTATCTCTGAATAATCAATAAGTGTTACTAATGAAGTTAACCCTAAAGAAAGTGTTTTTCTTTAATACATTTTTCTAATTCTTGTCTAAAATGAAGATTGTCAAATATGTTTTTTATTCTAATGAACCAAGGTATAACACACATTAAAATTATAATACATTTGTGTAAACTGATGTGGTACTTTGAATAGTTAGAAATGATAGATAGTTTTTCTTAGATATTGGTTCTTCTTAGCTATATATTACAGTAGAATCCAGATTGATAAAATTATACAAACACTTTATTCTAATTAGGACCTCATTCTTGTGGGTGGGCAAAATGGTGGGGTTCACTTCAGTATTTTCATATGTGTACATAGGAAAATTGTGTTAGATTTATTCTTCTGTCTTTCCTCTTCCTATCTCTCCTTCCTTCCTTTCATTCCTCTTTTTCTAATCTACTAAACTTCTCTTCTTCCCCTTCCCACTGTTTTTGAGGTTTAGCTTCCGTGTATCAGTGAAAACATTCACTTTGAGTTTTGGGGATTGACTTTTTTTACTTAGCATAATAGTCTTCAGATCCATTCATTTACTGGCAAATGTCATAAAGTCATTCTTCTTTATTGCTGAGTAATATTCCATTGTGTATATATGCCACATTTTCTTTATGCACTCATCTGTTTATGGGTATCTAGATCGTTTTCAATGCTTAGCTATTGTGAATTACACTGCTATAAATATCTATGTGACTGTGCCACAGTAGTGTGCTGATTTTAAATACTTTGGACATGTTCTAAGGAGTGGGATAACTGGGTCAAATGGTGGTTTGATTCCTAGTTTGTTGAGGAATCTCCATAGTGCATTCTGGAGTCGTTGCACCAATTTGGAGTCCCACCAGCAATGAATGAGTGTACCCTTTCCCCCTCCTCCTCACCAATACTTGTCATTACTTGTATTCTTAATAATTGCTAATCTGAGCAGGGTATGGTGGCACATGCCTATAATCCTAGCAGCTTGGGAGGCTGAGGCAGGAGGATCACAAGTTTAAAGCCAGCCTCAGCAACTTGGCAAGACTGAGCAACTCAGTGAGACCTGTCTCTAAATAAAATACAAAAAAGGGCTGGGGATGTGGCTCAGTGGTTAAGTGCCCCTGAGTTCAATCCCAGGTACCCAAAATTAAAAAATAAAATTTGCTAATCTGATTGGAGTGAGATGGAATTTTTTTAAATGCTAGAGACTTTTTAAGTTATATTCTCAAAAAACATTCTAATAAGCACACATCTGAAATATTTGAAAACTTAATCCATACTCCTCTTTTGACAAGATACTGAAACCCAAGTGGGGATATGCAATATGAACCATAGTATTCTTCAAGTGAGATTTATGCCAAGCTATGCAAGTACAAATTGGGTATACTAAAGTTCCTGGGGAAGTGTACAGAGCCTTGGATAATCTAGTTTTTTAGGACTATTTCTTTCCTACTGGAAGTTCTTATGCTTTTACAACCTCAAGTCTGCTACATTAAAAAACAAAAATTTCCCTATCCCAGATACCCCTTCTTACCTTGAGAATGAATAATGTGCAAAGTAGTCTAGCTCTCTTTATAAGTTTCCTTTATAGAGTTCATTTTAAAAACAAAACTATCCTTTAATATGTATCCAAATATAACATTATAGTATCATATTGAATATGCTTGTTTAAACTTTATATATATGCTTTCAGGGATTCTGATATATTTGGCATCCTACTAAAAGCATTAAAAATCTTTGTAAAATACAATGGTAGTTCCTATTTAAAACTTTTTGATGCTTTAAACACTAGATGCCTGTTTGAAGTAGGCAGGTTTGTAGCTAGCATTTTATTTCATATTTTCTGAAAACTAAAGTTAATGTCATTGCATACTAAATGATAAGTAGACTTTAACTATTATTTTGCAAAATCAGTTCTGAAAGTGTTTGTATTTTATGTGGTCAACAAAGATTTCTCAAGGTGATCCAGGACATGTGTCTGATGCAGAACTGATCTTGTTATAGGTGTGAGATTATCTTACTTTAAAACCCAAATCCTAGGATTAAATCACCAACAAAGCTTTCATTTCAAATGTGGCCTTTAATTGCATAACACAACAGAAGGACAATTAAAGATAGTCATAGCCTATTATCATTGCCACTGGTTCTGCTAATGAGTTCTGTGACTTGTTTCAGATGCAAAATGCTGCTCCTGAGAAAGCTTATCAACCTAAGTAAGTGAGTCTTTATCACTTTGCCCTTAAATAGCTAGTGTTCTGAGCCTCTGAGTTTGGGGAGCAGTGCTAAAAGAAACTCTTTATAAAAGAGCTATTAGTCTTGTGCAGTCTAGGATTTGACAGCTCATGAGGTTACACAGACCATTACATTACCAACATCATTTCCAATTCCTTAGGCATCTCCTCCAGCACCTCTGGAGAATACCTCAGCTTTTTCTTTTCTCTAATGTTTTTCTTCTTTTCCTTCCTTTCTACCATTCTACTAGCTTATACTAGATTTTTGAATTAAAAACATAAGTTCTTGTTTGGAAATTTTCATCCTAAAAGCCTATTTTTCTACCTTCTATATTAATAGAAGGGCTAATACCCTGTTAATATTTTAAGTGTGAAACAAATAATGCAAATGACTAAAATAAACTTCTTCATTTGTTTTAACAGGACAATCAATTTATTACATTGCTGAAATAAGGTTGAAGGATTATAATCATTTATTAGCATTAGTAATTATAATTTTTAAACCCTTTATGTAACTAATTGTTCTCTGAGCTTCTAGAGAGGAATAAACTAGGCCATGAAGTAAAAAGATCTGAATATATGTACTTCTTAAAAGGGAAATAACATAGATTTTTGTTTTATGATAAATGTCAGTGTTTGGTGCTATATTTAACAAGTACTTATGCTTAGGATTTCCATATAGATATATATGCATGTATACATATATACACACACACATATATATTTCTAATTTCAATTTCATCTATGGATCATGCAATAAATTTAAACTTAAATGTAACATTGATGTGTCAAAATTATATAGTACCCATTAATATGTACAATTTTATGCTTTTATATGTCTAAGTAACCAATTGAGGAAAGAAAAATAGCAGTGATATATTTCCCATTTATATTTGAAATTTCCTTAGAGAAATGACTGTATCAGAACATCTGGACTCTGATTAAGAAATAATAGAACCATTGTCTATTTCATATTTATTTAATTGATCTGAATTTGTATATTGAAAATTTTTTCTAAACTTTAAAGAGAAAATGGGTAATTACTTTTCATTTTAGTGTGACCATTCCTATGGAACAATGCTTCATTTCTCAGGCATTGAACTCAACAACTTCCAGTCATAGATTCTGTGTGTTGTGGATGTAAAGATGTCATAAACAAAATGAAAGCTATTTCAAGCCAAACTCTGTAGTACTCCAACAGTTCTGTTTTTCCTATTTCCACTTACTCTCCTTTTTCCTATGCCAGACATTTCATCCAGGTTGCTTTTAAAGTTTTTTGAAATACACTTGTAAAAATCAAGTGGGAAAACAGAGGCGACATGACATTCCACTAGAAAACAACTGCCTTAGCAAGCTCCTGGGCTGTTGGTCTGCTAGTACTCTGGTTTATTAATAACATGTTTAAGATATGATGAAGATCACATATTCAGAACATATGCTCTAGACTAGATCTTCTTAACATTGCAAATTATTTTAAGGCTGTTACAATTGCATCATTCTATTTTGAGAGTTTAGTCATCTTAGAGATGTTCAGAACCTGACCACAATGTCCTCATGATCCAATGAAAGTAACCTGAAGAGTGGAATTCTGTGCAACTCAGTTGGTTCAAGGATTTGTCCATGCATTCTCCCTTTGGGGATTGCTGGATTTATTATCCTCCCTTAAAAGACCTTCATTTCACTTTTATGTCTTGAATTCTTATTTCATGGCTCAAAGATTACTGACATCTTTGTCTCCAAGCATTTCTGAACTTCTGGAGGCAATAAGAAGTGTCTGAGTTTTTAAGATAAACACTAAAGACACTAGATAAGAATAACTTTGAGTTTACAAATCCATACCATTATACCCAGCTTTTGAGAACAATATCTTTCTTCAAAAATTTGCAAGGTAAATTAATGTATTTTATTATAATTTTCTCACTAGTATTTATTGTGTTATGATGAGTAAAATCAGTATTTCCTCAATAAATGCTGTAGCTTTCTGTGGAATTTACATGTTAAGAGAAAACAACTGGTAGACTAGTAAGGGTGAACACTTCTGGGTCACCTAGGAATCCTATTCTGAAATTATGCTTAACCATTCATGATTTTAATTTTCTGCACATTATATTCAAACTTGTGAAGAATGATTCAAAGGAGATTAAGTTTGAGGGAATTTTAAATTTGGCATGAGATCCATAATTTTTGCTTAGAAAACTAAATTTTGAAAAGCCTGTTTTAAGAAATCTAAAATAGGTTAGTTGCAGTGATACATGCCTAGAACCTGTAATCACAGCATTTTGGTAAACTAAGGCAGGAGGAGGATTGCAAGTTCAAGGCCATAAAGGCAATAAAGGAAGGCTCTCTCTCTCAAATAAATAAATAAATAAATAAATAAATAAATAAATAAATCTAAATAAGCATTTGGATTTTAGATTTTTTATTCATTCTGGTTGGAGAGCAAAATCATCAAAAGATGTTTCAGAAATTTCTTCATATACTGAAATTTGATGAAAAGATGAATCATAATCCTTCCATTTTTTTTTGTATTCATCTTAATCTATCTTGGTTATATCTCTGTTAAAGAAATAAATGTTTTAGAAAAAAATTAAAGTGGTCTCTTGTCTAATTGATGAATACACCTAAAATAGACCAGAAGATTTGTACAGATTATTTTTTATTTAAAAAACTAAACTAACATTCCTTGTGATCCATGTGGTCAAAACAATCATCTATGTTACAATATTTTATGAATTTTTTTAAGGGAATCCATCATGCACTCTGAAATGAATATTTAGTCATAAAGTGTAAATGTTGAAGAATGTTTGACAGGATGTGCTATGAGAACAAACCAAGACCAACCGAAGAAGAAAAGCAGAGACTAATCACTCTGAGCTTGTGAGGGCCAAGTAGTTGGTCACTAGGACTTGTGTTTCAAGCCAACAACAGGTGTTGGCGAGGATGTGGGGAAAAGGGTACACTCTTACATTGCTGGTGGGAGTGCAAGTTGGTGCAGCCACTCTGGAAAGCAGTGTGGAGATTCCTTAGAAAACTTGGAATGGATCCACCATTTGACCCTGCTATCCCACTCCTTGGCTTATACCCAAAGGACTTAAAATCAGATTGCCTCAGTGATGCAGCCACATCAATGTTCATAGCTGCTCAATTCACAATAGCTAGATTATGGAAACAACCTAGATGCCCTTCAGTAGATGAATGGATAAAGAAACTGTGGTATATATACACAATGGAATATTACTCAGCTATAAAGAAGAATAAAATTATGGTATTTGTAGGTAAATGGATGATGTTGGAAACTGTTATGCTAAGTGAGATCAGCCAATCCCATAAATCCAAAAGTCGAATGGTCTCTCTGATAAATGAATGATGATGCATAATGTGGGGGGGAAAGATGGTAAGAATGGAGGAAAGATAGCTAGCATAGAGGGAAGGGAGGGGTGGGGGTGGGTGGGGGGTAAAAGTAATAACAGAGTGTGTGACAGATACCATTGCCCTGTGTACATGCATGAACACACAGATGGTGTGACTCTACTTTGTGTACAACCAGTGAAACAATAGCGGTACTCCATTTGTGTTCAATAAAAAACATAAATAAAAAAAAATGCAAAAGCCAGCAGAGGGGAGGGAAAGCTTTGTAGAGAATGAAAAAGTAATTTCTATGGATGCCCTGTTTCAAGGCTGTTGGCATGAGGAAATTGTGGGAGTGTTAATGGGAAACAGCATCCTGGTTGTGGGAGCATATTTGACTTTATGTGGTCTGGTCCTCAGTTGAAATTGGCAATGAAAACTAGGGAAACTGTTAGTTATTAATCCAGTCCTGGTCATCCTGGGATGATTGTTACAGAGGTTATCATTTAATTTCCTGGGTTATCACTAAAGATGGTCATCTTAGCAAGCCAGCTTCCTGGATTGTTTACTATGGATATAAGGGTTACTTTGCTGGAAAGGGTGCTGAAAGTTTGGGGTCAAAGTTATAATTTTATGTCTGTTCTAACCATTGTCCATTTCTATATTCATTCTATTGGTACTAATAAGAACTCAAATAAGAAAAAGTGGGAATTAAATATGCCAAACTAAGATTCTAAGACATTTTATGAGTTCAGAGAATATTTTCTCATGAATCAATGGTAAACATGAGAAGGAATAATGCACTTTCCTTCATATAAATATTATTCAGCTAATATCTATTTAAACAAAATTATTTTGCCAAAATCTTAACTACTCAACATCTAGGAAAAAGTTATTTTTCCCCACTCCACTAACCTTAGAAGTAGTAGAAGTCATTTTATTAAAGCTGTACTAACTGCAAGAAATCTTGCACTAGTTTTGAAACACACATGCCAAAAATACAACAAAGAGGATAAAAACATTCAATTTTTTTGAGGACATTTGTTTAATATGTCTTTTACACAAAAGACATTGTGTCCACAGTAATCAACAAAGCAGAAAAGTTATTTGCACTCAAAAGGGCCTAAATCTAGTGATGCAAGACAAATATTAAAAAGTCTATAGGATATTACATCTATGAAATGATGATTCTTCATTTCTCTAAGAGTTAAGAACAAGAAATAATATGAATTCAATGTAAAACTTGCAAATATTACTTAATTTCCTTCTTCTGAGTTTAAAAAAAAAAGCTTACTCATTTCATCTACTCCGTTTCTACTATAATAAGCTCATTTACTGTTAAATTTTGTGTTTGCCATTACAGTCTCCTTTGAACAAAGTCATTTCGGGAAAATATTATAATCTAGTGAATTGCATTTCCTACAGGTGACCTTCAAAAGTAAACATTATATGGTTTAATAACCCCTAAAATAATTTGAATTTTTTTCTGACACTTAAATTAGTGATTTTCCTGTTTTTACTTCTATATAGCATTTTATGATATTTTGGGGGATAAATTCATAAAGTTTACATGCTTCTGAAATACTAAACTAGTATAAACAAATTCCTGAGTTAGGATTTAGAAATGAAGTGTAATTTTTATCTGAATATATATATATATATGTGTGTGTAAAATATTCACTTTTGTTTAGAATTATAGGAGCAGGTTCTTTGACTAATGGTACTAGTATTATATCTTTATTCTATTTTAAAGGAAAACTCTTCTTTTTTTACTGGGTTTGTGAACCCAGGAGCACTTTACCACTAAGCTACATCCCCAGTCCTTTTTTAAAAACTTTTTATTTTGAGACAGGGTCTCACTAAAGTTTGGAGGCTGGTCTAGAACTTGTGATCATCTTGCCTCAGCTTCCTGAATCACTGGGATTAAAGATTTGTGCCACCATTCCTAGCAAGGAGCAATAATCTTCAACTTATCACCATGTAAGACTGTTTTAGACTTCACCTCCAAAAAAGTATAACTTTTTTTTTCCTAGAACATTGATAACCTGTGGCTGGTAACAGTGTAATTTATACCATTGGTCTTCTTGTAAAATTTATTTCTAATTTGTCAGCTTCCTCAGTTCTGCTCTTCAGAGCTTTATAATAAATTACAATAGATGTTCAGTACATTAATCACTTTGACATTTGTCCTGAACAAATACAGAGAAAAGTTGATAAGATGTTCTAGGTTTGAATGTATTAATATTGATAAAAAAGCTTATAATCAGATATTCTATCCACTTCTATACATTGGGGAAATATATTCCACAAGTTCATTCTTTTCATAATAACTACAATTTATAGAGAACTCATAACCACTTACTGAAGAAGTAGTAACAAAACAGGTTGCATTTGTAATCTAATAATTCACATTGCATTTATTTTAATTTCCTATTATCGATGAAATTTATTATATAAAATAGAGAAAAACAATTAATGAATTTTAAAATTCATTTACTGGCATAGTTTTTCAAAATTTTCTTCGTTTCTTGTTTTTCATGTACACTATTTTAGTTTTTTCTTTCCTTAGCTATGATAGTTTGTGTAGGTGTGCATTCAGTGGTCCATAAAAAATTGTTGATTAAATTTATTTCCATCTTTCCATGGAACTCTGGCCTCATATGTGTGCAGGACCCCACCTGCACTGAAGTGAGCAGAAGCTCTGGAATAGCCATGAGACTTGGCTGACGGCATGTGAAGGCATTTTGTGTGCTACTTTCTGGGGTAGGTTTTAGCAGTCATCATGAGATCACCATGTCTCCTTTCTAGTGGCACAGAGCTAGTGGAAGAATATGTGTTGATGAGACCTCTCAGCTGGAGACTCTCAGAGAAATATCAAAAGCCCCTTGATAACCTGCAACAATACCTATAGGATAAATGAAAACTTAAATTGGTTGTGTTGAGAATACAAGATTTGGGTTTAGTTTATTATGAGATCATAATAGAATCTGTCCTGACTGACATACATCTTATCTCCTGTTTTATTTCCTTTTAACATCAAAACCAATGCAATTGTCCTGTTGTTTAAACTCTTTATTAAACAAAAAATAATAATAATTCACCTAAACAATATCTTATGTAGTAGGTACCATATTCTCTACTAGATAGGTATATAATTGTTTTCCATTTTTTTCCCCATTAAAACTCTGTAAGAATGTCATTTAGTGAAAAGTTTTCTCCAAATGTTTTTTGATGGAAAGTTGATAAGGCTGTGGTTAACAGGAGGATGCTCTCATGATCCTTTGAGGTGATAATGGTTATGAGTGGAACCTCTATTAAAATTTCTATAGTACACTTATTGTAGGTATTTGTGTGTGTATGTGTGTGTGTATGTGTGTGTATTTAGAACAGGTGATAATAACAAGATATCCAATAGCTCTTTGTCTCCTTCATTCCCTCGGAAAATGTTTTTCAGTACCTCCCATTATAAATGAAAAGGTCTCTAAAATGTCTCCCTTTTTTAATGGCAGAATACCAATTTCACGCTAAATGCATGAGAGCCCTCATTCCATGGGAGCACATATCTATTAATCTTTCCTATCCCCCCTTCTTTCTTTTTAAACAGTAGTCTCATTCTACATTGAATTTCCTTTTGAAGCTTCGCAGTCTTATTTTGTAATTATATAAGTGTTGATTATATGCACAATTATATTTGAAATGATATTTTCTGAGTTAGTGAAACTGCTAATGCAGCAACTTTCTAGTCAAAGAAATGTACAAATGGAGAGCAAAATTGTTTTCTGAAATCATTTTTCAAGTGATGATGCTGAGACTGCATATTTTTGCATCTTCTTCAAGTGATAGTTTTTATGGTCCTCAATATTCATGCATGTTTTACTCTCAAGATGGTAGCTTAGGAGGACTGGTGGTATGTGTACTAAAACAATGGTTCATTGTGATATTGTTTTTTCCCTTTCTATTGTTAACTAGAGAGCTCCAACAGCATTTTCTCAATCCTGTTAAAGCTGAGAGCTGAATTGTAGAGTGACTATTTAACAGGAAAGTCAGAACTTTAGTCCTAACAAATGAAGTGGAAAGTAGCTTGCTCTTTATTTCTTCTTTAAAAGGCTATATTCAGTGTCTTCGCAGTGTTTGTCAGTCATTTTCCCTAGGAGGAAAGATAAATACAAATTCAGTCTGAAGTCTTAGTTGTGGCAATAAAAAAGTCTAAATTCCAGTTTTGGAATGTAGACCACAGCCAAGCAGGCAAGATGGAGTGAAAATTGAGAGGAAAAGGTGATCTCCTTATTTTAAACTTAGAGTTTCTAAGTTCTTATTGACCTACTATTATTGAGAGCTCTTATTTACTTATTCCTTGATTCTTTTTCTTTGCCCCCTCCTGGATGAGGGAGACAAACCAGATGAAACACACAGGATGAGAAATTGGTAACTATTACATCAAATACTTCCTACTCCTTGTTCTTTAACTGTGCTCCTCTACCAAGTACATGTATGTGTCCTCTCAAGCATCTCAAGGGTTCCTGAGACCCAGAAGAAGACTGACTATTGTCGGCAAATGAAAGTGTCCTGCAAACCATTTTTTTAAAAACAAAGTTATACTGGAACATAGCCACCCCCGCTGATTTCTATATTGTCAGCCAGGGCATTAATATCCAGAATATATAAAGAACTCAACAAACTAACACCAAACTAACACCAAAAAAAGTAAATAACCCAGTCAATAAAAGGGCAAAATAACTAAAAAGACACTTCTCAAAGGAAGAAATATGAGTGGCCATCTAATATATAGAAAAATGTTCAACATCTCTAGCAATTAGGGAATTTCAAATCAAAAATCACAAGATTTCACCTCATTGCCATTGTCAGAATGGCAATTGTTAATGATACAAATAATAATATGTGCTGGTGAGGATGTGGGGGAAAAGGTATACATACATTTTTGATGGGTCTGAAAATTAGTGCAAGCACTCTGGAAGACAGTATGGAGTTTCCCCCAAAAAACTGCTTCTCATTGTGGAATAGAACCATCATATCTCAGTATATGTTGTCACCCTACAGTGACTGAGTTGAATAGTTGTGACAGAGATCATAAGATCCACAAAGCAAAAATTAGTTACTATTTTTGTCATGGAACCTGGATTTTGGGTGCATGAACAGTGAGAAGAATTCACCAAGAAAAGAGAAGCAATTACAAGAGTTTATTAGAGGAAGATAATATGTGAGGGTGAAGCACAGACATGACCAAGATATCTGTCCCCGGACTTGGAGGGAATCTGGGCTTATATGTGCTTCTGAGTTCTTTGTTCCCCTTTGGCAGGCTTTTTTGCTAAAAGTGATTTATGTTAGGTGAAGAGTGATTGACAGATAACTCTACCTTTCCTATAATGCTTATTTTGCATGTCAAATGCATATTCCCAGGTTTTGAATTACCTGCATGAGATGAAAGTAATACATATGAGGTCTTACACAGGGACTTTCCTTCTTAGGTTTCTTTAGGTGACACCTGGAAGGTTTTAGTATATGTTACTTGGGATGGGTGGGCAATCATGAAAAATAATATCTTGCAATTTGCACCTTGAAGAAGTTAGCTCCTCTGATAACCACATTGGGGCAGGATGAGAAGCAGTTCCTTAGATTCATGTCAGTTCTGCTGATTCTGGTGGACAAGGGTCCCTAATCCCTCTGCCTCTTTTTGTCTTTAATAGAAAAAAAATCAGAACCCTATCAGATCATTTATTATTACATTTGAACAAAATTCACATAAATCACATTATGTATACAAATTTAGTTTAAAAATTCATGATAAAACAGGATGCAGTTAGCACACACCTTATCTGAGCGGGTTGGGAGACCAAGACAGGAGGATCACAAGTTCAAACCCAGCCTCAGCAATTTAGTAAGGCCCTATGCAATTTAGTGAGACCCTGTCTCAAAATAAAAAATAAATGACTGAGGATGTGACTCAGCATCCTTGAGTTCAATACCTGGTACCAAAAAAAAAAAAATTGAATTTTAAAAGCAGGGATTCTTAGAGGAAGAATTTCATCTGTGGAATTTATTAAACAAGAAAGAAAAAAATGTTGGTGTTTTGTAGACTGTGTAAAATGGGAAACACAGTAATTATTTTATGGTTAGAACTCTGCCATAAACAGTGATTGTATGGATGTATATCATTGCCTAATGGTTGTATGTATATACAATAAAAGCAAATATAAGTAATCCAAATGCAGCTGTAACCTGATTACACTTGGGTCTCAGGTAAAGTTGTTTAAGATAGAACTCAGTAACCAAACTCAAAAGTAGCTTACACTTCAATCAAAAATTAGGCATTAAAGTTTAATCATTTATTCTATAAATTAAAATTGTATACTAGTATACACATAATAAAACATCTATGAGTTATGGGAAATGTAAAATACACAAAGTATTTGAACTTGATCTGACAGCAGTAAGAAAAGAAAAAGAAAACCCCAGGCACTTGGGCAGAAAACGTACCTAGGACCATATGACTTGTCCTTGCCTTGCCAGTCCTAGGCTGTCCACTAGAATGCCCTTTCTTTTCCATTGGGCAGTTGCATTGTAGGATTTTAACAGAAGGCCAAAATCGTAAACCAAAAAAGCATGTGAACTTATCCTCACCTTGATACTCTAAAAGCCACAGGACAAACAGTTTTCCATTCTCCTCATGAGATTCCATTTCTGCTAACCATGTGTCAACTCCTTAAGCTCCCTGTTTCAATGTTCTCATCCATGAATTAGAGAAAATTGCAGACACTCAAAAGATCATTGTGAGCATTATGTGAAAAAATTCTTGCAGAGTCTGCAGCCTCTGTCATTGATGTTCAACAGATATGCTTGCCAGTGTGACTGAATTAGTTGTAGCTAAATATGAACATGAACATGGAAACTTCATGTTGGTTATTTCACCCAAATTTTTAACACCTGTATTAATTTCTTACTGTTGGGGTAAGAAATTACAACAAGCACAGTGCCTTTAAACACAAACTGTGACCAAGGATTCTTTTATTTCTTTCTGAGTGCTCTTTGTGGAGATTTAGTGTCCTCTCCTCTTTCCTACCTTCATTAGTCTGTCTTTACTCCTTGGCTCAGAGCCCCTTCCTCCACCATCAAGGCACATCACTCCAAACTGTGCTTCTGTTGTCACATCTCCTCTCTAACTTTGACCCTTATCTACCTCCCCTTTAAGAGAACTTTTGTGATAACTGTAGACCTGTAAAGATAATCTTAGTATCTCAATATACTAACTTAATCACATATATCACATATACAAAATTCCTCTTATATTCCATATAAGGTAGTATCCCCAGTTCCCAGAATTTAAAATGTAGACATCTTCGAGAAGCATTATTTCCTCTACTGCAACACTTTTCTACTTTAAGGCATGATAGTGGTTGCTTCTGTATCCCAGCTCCTTCCTCTTACCTCTTACTAGCAGTCTCTGGGGTCTTGCAACATATAGTTTTTTTCTTTCACCTCAACCCCAGTAGATCAACAACTTAAGTGCCACTTTCCTTGCATCTTGGTCCTTTTGCACTCCACAGCTGGTAAATAGACCACTTTTATTAAGATTTTTTGGTCCTGACTCTCATTATTTTTTTTATCTTTCACTGTTCCTCATTTCTAACTCGAATGAATCAACGAGTCATGGTGCAGTTAATCTCTTCCATATTGTTTTAAGTTATCCATCCTCTTATCTCTACTTCTTTTGCTGTCACCTTAATTCTAGCTTTCACCACCTGTTAGTAGGCAATCTCAAAAGACCCTAATTACCCAATATGAGCAGAATCTCTCTCTCCATTTCTCTTCCCCTATCTCTCTCTCTATTCTAGTCTTCACAGCATAATTACAGTGGTATTTGAAAAACACAATTATTACTTTACTTTAATGATGATCATTTTTCAGCAGTTCTCTATTGTCTCAATAAAATGTTTGCATTCTTTGCTGTTACACCAGGTCCTTAGCAATCATTCCTCATCTAACTCTAGTAATCATTCTTTTATCACACTCTATCCCTTACCCATAGCCCCTACATTCCCTATTTCATCCACACTGAATTCCACACAATTTGGAGTGTTATGCCCAATATTTTCCCCAACTTTTGTGCTCCCTTTACCTGAAACATCCTTTCATTTCACAGACTAGGACTCATCTAAGACACCTCTTCTTTGAAAAAACTATCCCAATCTTTCTAGGCATTGCTAGTTCTCTCCCTTTATCCCAACTCACAAATATATTTAGTACTATGTTTGCTTAGATGACTTTTTTCTTTGCAGATAACAGAAAAACAAATGCAAACTGACCTAAACAACAAGGAAATATCTTACTTCCCACAGCCACAAAGTATGCCATTATTGAGGTTCTGGCACCTCTCTGCAAAAGAATGAGCTTTTGCATGCTTACTTGTGTTGGCTTTGGTCTCTGCTTTACTGTCCAAGTAACCCAAGGTAACTGCAAGCTAAAACTGGAACAAACTGTATATTTATTGAAGTCTAAAGAGCATGGAAAAGCCTTTCCCCAGTTTTTTTTTTTTTTTTTTATCAATGCAAAAAGTGGCGATTGCCAGAACAAAACTCTAATCTCATGTCTGAATTCCTGAGTCAGGAAGGGATAGTGTTACCAATCTTAACTCAGACCAGTCATCTCAATGATGACAAAATTGAACATTCTGGACCAGATAGTTCCAGGTTATGTGCATTGTAGGGCATTTAGCAGCATCTTTGGCCTCTACCCACTATATGCTCTCCCTAAGTTGTAACAATAAAGAATGTTCCCAGACATCATCAAATGTTCACCGGAAAGCAAAGCCATTCCTAGCTGAGAACCACTTGTTTGGATGAATAGATCCTGGCATCATGGACAAGTTGCAGATAATTGGAGAAAATTAGAATTTTAATTAGAAGAGGAATAAAAGAATGGATGTTGAATCAGCAATATACAGCAATCTACAGTGTCCACTGGCTATATTATAACTGCTTAGTTGTCTTTGTCCTCTACTGGAAAGGACATTTCTGGAAGACTTGTTTTGTTTCTTACTTTTCTTATCCTTAGATACTGGCATATACTGTGTTCTTAATACATTTTATTAAATTGATATATGAATTATGCATTAGGGAAGGGATTTCATTAGTGCTTTTTCACCTGTACCCAACAAGCACTATAACTGAATTCTATGAGAATCCATGCTGTCATTGGGGAAAATGTCTTTCAGTTTATAACCAGAAATATAGAAAACGCATTTTCCAACTGAAGGGATGAAGGTAGAGCAACAAAATAGAAGTAGGGAGTGAAAGAGAGGTGAAGTTACTATTTATAAACATGGAAAACTTGTTGTCTAAGTGAAGAAAAGGAGTGGAATTACCATGATGGATGTGTAAATAAAAGAAGGCACCTGCCCAGACCAGTCATTTGCTAGTTGCTCTGAACTAGGAAGAAAAAGTTGAAATTGTATTTTGTGACATAAAATGCCACTATTGATTTTTCCACTGAACAAGCCATTCCTAAATCACTTGTCCTAAGTCAAAGCTTACCTACATCTGGGCACATTGGAATACGTGACTGTTTTCTTCATTTGAATATTTGATTTAATACAGACATAGCTAGTAAACTATGAATCAAGTTTGCACTGAAAATTCACATGGATTTTTCTCTTCACTTTGTTGGTTTCTTTTATAATAAAATATAAATTGTTTCCCCAGCTCCTGAGTTGTTGAATTTAACTAAAAGGTTAGTACATAGCAAAACAAACTAGACTTTTATCAATATTTATCCTTATACTATGAGTGTTACCTTTTTGGAAATGCTGAAAACAATTGAAACACATTACAATTTCAAATGTAAACTAACGGGATGATAAAACTATAAACCATATTTTAACTTATTCTATGTTTTTAATTTCATAAAGTCTCACAACATAATGTAATTTCATTCCTATTGGTCAATTTCCCAATTGAAATCTGAAGACACACTGGCCTTTCTTCTAGGTATCTATCTGGATCATTACTTAGGTGCCAAGCAATTTGTCACAGCCTGAGTTTCTGCTTTCATTTAATAACCGAAACCTAAATGTTACGATCAAAAACCACTGGTCTGTTGCGCAGTGATCCATGTGAGAACAGTGAACTTATGTCTCCGTAAATTTGTTAGTCATCTATGAGGAAAAGCAATGCTGACCTCGTAATGTCAAATCCCATTTAGAGCTGGCGGATAGGTTGGATGAGGTACTTGATGTCTTTTGAGCTGTATTAAGAAATACACTTCAGTGTAGGAGGATGAAAGCCTTGGTAAATTAATGTGGAGATTGTGGCCTATCCAAATAATTTATAGTTGAACCCTATCTTCCAGAAGAAAAGAGTGCAGTTAATAAAGGTTCTGACTTGAGTAAACAGTTTCAGTAAGTACTTGAAGTACTAACTCTGACCTTCCACCTTCACAGTTTCCTACCTGTGACTTTTTCCTAAAACCTTATAAGGAAACACTTTATGGCTTTTGCCACAAGCTCATTGGAAGGGCATAAACTGGATTTTAAAATTATTTTGTGTGTCTAGGTTGAAGGATTAGTTCACAGAGGCACTTTCTAGCTACTTACACTATGCGTTTTGGTGTTTTGAAGCTCTTTTTATTGTCAAAACAGGGTTTTTTTTAGTAAAATTAATTTGAGTCATCTTTACATTTTAATGCCATCAAAAGATAAGATTTGGCTTATTATGTCTTAACTAATTTCCAGGTGTGCTTCTGGGATAAACATCTGTACACGCACATTCTTCTTTGCCATGAGAAAAGGGGTGTTTTCCCAAATTGCAACCACCATATTTTTCAGAGCACAAATTAGGAGATCAGCATCACTTAATGGGACCACATTGTTCAATAGCTACTTAGTCAATTGAGTTTCTGTATTGAAAACAAAAAAAGAAATTATCTGTTTCCATAGACTTAAGCTCTCATAATTTTTCCCTTAAATAACTCTAATAACCTGTCTCCTGTTTCTTCGTCTCCAAGCTATCCTATAATCTTTGGAATATTAACCTTGTGAATTGTAAATCTATTTGTATAACTCCATATATAGCATTTCTGGGATTTTTATAAAGGATTTGGTATTTTGGTTGATGCTTTCAGTGCTTATTGTGATGAACTAGTCCCTTCCTGATGAAAGTCCTACTTGCTGCTCGCCTCTCACCATCTGCCATGAGTGAGGAAACTGCATCACTTTCTTTCAGCTTTACCTGCTCATTCAGGCCTCTGGGCCTTTGTTTCCATTGCTCTATTAGTTTAGGTGGAGCTCCCTTAACCCTTGCTTCTCTCATAATCAGATCAGGTGTCCTTCCAAATACCCTCTGTGGGCCTACCCACATTTCTTGTGTTTTACTGTATTGTGAGAATTGATTTTGTGTTCTTTCTAGCCCATTGGTCAGTGAACTCCTTGAGGGTCTGGCTATGCATGGTAAATGCTGGGGAACTATTTGCTAAGTGAAGGAAAGGAGAAACCCTAAGAAGATGGTTGTGTGTTTTCCTCATATATACATTTTTTATTTTCTTTACTGTGATTTTTTTTTTCCTAGTTAGTGAGAAACAAGTGCATTGCCTTAAGGAGATTTGGAATGATTACAGCAATAATGCTTGTTTTAATGTTCCTTTGTAACTACCATGTAGACATTTAAAATAAAATATAAACATTTTGAGGAAAGTCTAACGGAGTTTAAACAAAAACAACAGACTTGAAAAATAATAGAGAAGATGAACCACATAATCCCTAGGCCTAGGGATGATAGCATATTAGTAGCCAGGATTAGGGCTGGAACATGCACATAAGGGAGGATGAGGTGTGATTTTTGAGGAATTTGGAGCCAGCACTGGAGAATGCCTGGCTTGGGAAAGTTGAGTGGTAGTGAGAGACACTGGAGAGATAGGAGGCAGCCTTAGAGGATCAGGAAGTGCTGAAATGAAGACCAGACACATCCAGTAGTAAAATGCACTAGGGAAACAGACATGAATGCCTCGACATGCAAGTTTACCAGCACGTGATGGTGTCACTGTTATATTTCAATGTCAATGCAGAGTTCTCAGAAAGAATTTGAGGGAGATGTGTTGTCTTATGGGGGGGGGTTACTTGGTTTCTCCCTGAATTTAAAATCTAAACATTATAACTTCAGTTATTACTGAAAGATTTTGTGTGCTGCTATTTAAGCATGAAGGCCGTTGGAAAGGTTGGGCATACTTACTTTCTTTGCTTGGGAAAATTGGCTCAATAACTGTGATAACAAGGTGAACATTGGAGCAAATGCATTTATATCCTGTTTATCTCAAGCGCAGAGCCAATCTGGAACTCTAATT
Source organism: Glaucomys volans (assembly GCA_020662805.1). NCBI lineage: Eukaryota > Metazoa > Chordata > Mammalia > Rodentia > Sciuridae > Glaucomys > Glaucomys volans. Next base: position 1,155,290 of record JAJEJO010000595.1, on the reverse strand, counting down.
CCTTGAGAAGATGATAAATGTTTTCTGCCAGTCTTTCCAACTGAACAAACTCTGTTTGATTGGTATTAATCACTTCTGGCAGGCGATGCTCAAGCCCGCTGGCTGCAATCTAGGTGAAAAGCTTGTCATCAGTATCACATAATGAAGTGAAAGAGTTGGGACAAAGAGAAGAAATATTTCCATTTAGGTAGTCATCAGAGTAACTGTCAAGCTTAATAAGATACGAGCTATCTATCTATTTCCAAATGAACAATATAAAATGTCAATCTTTAATAAAATTAATTTTTTTCTTTCTTTGTTTTTTAATTAAAATTTCAAATTTATCCAAATAATAATCTACGACTTGTTTATGGTAGAAAGATGTCCCTTGTTTGCTGAAATTCTTTGTAGACTCAGAAAATTTTCTAAAACCAAATTTTGTCCTGGGTAAGTACACACATATAAAGGTTAGAGCTCTCTACTAAAGACTGGAATGATCTGGAAAACAGTCTGAGCTGAGTGACTTTCAGCAGTCTATAATATGTTTCCTTTTCATGATTTCACTTTTGCACTTTTTATTTTAGTGTCATATTTCCTGAAAAGTTACCAGTTCAGCTTCCCATTGATAAAATCCACTAGGTATAGGAGGTGAGGCTCTGTACACTCACTTGTTAGATTGTGGTCCAATCTGATTGTTATCCTCTTAACATCTAATTAACAATAACCAAACTGGGAGAATTGGCTTATTTCTTAGAGAAAAACTTAGGCAAAAACTGTAGCATTGCCCTTGACAAGTCAACGTACTTTACCTTCTTTCTGTGGGAGAATTCCTACGTTATCCTTTGAGTTAATGATCACATTAAATTGTGTCTTAAAGGTGACTTAAATACACTCACTTAAATTGGTATTTTGAGGGAGTGATGGAATATTTCTTAAAAAGAAAGAGGTTAGCCGAGCGTGGTGGCGCATGACTGTAATCCAAGCGACTTGGGAGGCTGAGTCAGGAGGATCGCGAGTTCAAAGCCAGCCTCAGCAACTTAGCGAGGCCCTAAGCAACTCAGTGAGACCCTGTCTCTAAATAAAATACAAAATAGGGCTGGGGATGTGGCTCAGTGGCAGAGTGTCCCTGAGTTCAATCCCTGGTTCCAAAAAAAAAAGAAAGAAAGAAAGAGGTTAATTGATGTTCAATGGACACCTTCATTATTTCAATGATTAATTAATTATTAATTATTGAGTTGTACTTCAAAGCTGTCACTCACATTTGAAGGCTAACTAAATGCTCTTTTTTCCGAAGTCAAGTATTTTGCAGTGAATGAGAAATCTAGGTAAGCCATAAATGGGGCAGGAAAAAGCTCTCTATTTTTGAGAACAGTAGAGTGCACCGAGCAATTAAATTCAACCAATTCTGTGAAGATAAGACCAGGCTTTCATAATATCACTAACCAATTTAAAAATAATAATTATCTGAAATTTTGAGTGTTAAATAACCAGATTGATTAAGAAATAGCATAAGAATCTAAACTTCAAACTAGTGGAAAGGTAGTATTAGGTTTTTGAGCATTCTATTTCTGTTAATGTCCAGCTTAATGCATTTCAGCGTCTAAATCTGTTTTATGTTTATAAAATTTTTCTTACTGTTTGTTCTCTTAGAAGAACCTCATGGATGGGTGTTGTGGCACACACTTGTATTACCAGTGACTTTGGAGACCGAGGCAGGAAGATCACAAGTTCAAGGACAGCCTCTGCAACTTCATGATACCCTGTGTCTATATAAAAAATTAAAAGGGCCGAGGATCTAGGTCACTGGCAGAGCAGCCCTGGGTTCAATCCCCAGTATAAGGGATAGGGTGGGGGGTGTATTTGCAAATAACCTCACTGTTTTCCAAGAGTTGCTATAAATAACACCAAGCTTTCATTTGATTACCATTTGATTATTTAATCTTTTAAAGTATAATTGGTACAATGTGATTGTTTTCTAATATCACAGGAATGTACCAGTTAATTTTAAGATGCAAGAACTTTGTAAGATGAGTTTTGAAAATGTCAACTGTCAGTAATGTGATCATTTCTCATCATCTTCTACTTTATTCTCCAAGTTCCAGATGGTCACCAACACCACCTTAGGGCATCTTCATTCAGGCACTGAAGTATCAGTGGCCCATTTTTATCTTGTAAATCTGCTAGAAGTAATTGTCAAGCTTGAAACCTACATTTTTTCAGGCTTTACACTTGAATTGTTCTCTGCTATGGAATAATTTGCCTAATAGGGTGGCACTTTTTAACTCAGTTATTTATAATACAAGGTCCAATATGGACTGATTTATACAACTATTACACAGAGTTCTGGCAGGAACTGGAGATCCTGCTTTACAAAGAGACTTAAAATGCTGGAAAAGGTCAGAGACTCTGCACCTAATAGAAGAGAAAATAGGCTCAAATCTCCATGATGTTGGCCTAGGACCAGAT
>JAJEJO010000595.1:1127494-1147845 GCA_020662805.1 Glaucomys volans | reverse complement strand
GACTGTCATGCTAAGTGAGATTAGCCAATTCCAAAAATCCAAAGGCCGAATGGTCTCTCTGATAAGTGAATGATGATGCATAATGCGGGGTGGAAGGGAGGCAAGAATGGAGGAAGGATAGATTGCATAGAGGGAAGGGAGGGGTGAGGTTGGTGTGGGGGGGTAATAATAATAACAAAATGAGACAGACATCATTGCCCTGTGTACATGTATGAATACACAGATTGTGTGACTCTAATTTGTGTACAACCAGAGAAACAACAGTTGTACTCCATTTGTGTACAATGAATCAAAATAAATAAATTAAAAAAAAAAGAAGAAGAAAAAAAAATGCTGGAAAGATGGCTTCTTGCCTGGAACCACAGGTATATTATTACCACAGTGAAGGAAATGGTTGAGATTATGGTGAACAGAAATTACTATATCACATTAGCACATTTCAAAATATTTAAATGGGAAGTTTAGCTATAAGATGGGAGAAATGCCACAGTGCTATTTCTGTGTGCTTTGTGCTGTGAAAAGTCAGATTCTGCTGCTGCTGCCCAATGAAGCCAACAACTCAATACACATAGTAATGGGTGGAGAAAAAGCATTATTGACAACAAGTCAGTAAATTGGAAGATGAGAGCTCTTGTTCTAAAAAAAAAAAATTAAAAAGCCATCTTGCTGTGGATTATAAAGGAAGGTATATTTTTATTATTTGACAAGTGGGCAGGGTTCTTTGGATGGTATTAACTTTTGTGGTGGTCTGGCCTTTCTGATGCACTTGCTACTATTATCTGAAAGTTCCCTGTGTTAGCCATTTTTTCACTGTTGTGACCAAAGAATATGAAACAAACAACTTGGAGGAGAAAAGGCTTATTTTGGTTCACAGTTTCAGAGGTTTCAGTCCATGGTGAGCTGGCCTCATTGCTTTGGGTCAGAGATGAAGCAGAACATCATGAGAGAAGAGCATAGCAGGAAAAAGCTACTCAGTTCATGGTAGCCAGGAAACAGAAACTGAAAGTGAGAAAGGAATTAGGGGTAATAGTCCCTAAGGATAGGTTCCCAGTGACTTACTTCCTCCAACCATGCCCTAGTTGCTTACAGTTTCTACCTTCTCCCAGTAGCCCATTCTAATTATTAATACATCAAATGAGCTGATCTACTAATGTGGTCAGAGCCCTCATTATCCATTTTCCAAAAGGCCCACCTCTGGAAATGGTTATTTTGTGGACCAACCCTCAAACACATGAGCTTTGGTGGGGCATTCCAGATTCAAATCATAGCACCATCTAATGTTCTGGGTTCTGTAAATAGGAATAAAAGTCATTGATAAGATAGAGTTGTTTATTTTTTTCCATGAATAGTTCATCTTTCAGTTTAAGATACAGAACAGGAAAAAAGAGCAAAAGACAATTTTTGCCAGAGAACAGTTTTGTTGGTTTAGTCTGCAATGTCATCTATAGCAAAGCTAGCAAAAGATTAGTAATAAGTTGTTCAACAGTTAGACCTCTAAAATTAGTGATTTTTTAAAAAATCAACTAAAAGCAAGTAAGCTAGAGTTTTATTTAGATTTTATCTAGGTTATAACTTGAATTGAGTTCCACAAGAAATCAATATTATTTTTAAAAAGTATAATTCTGAAGTTGAAAGAGATAGCATTCATGAATTCATAAAGTTGAAGGGGCCTGTTTTGTCAATCCTCTTTATTTGCAACTAATACAGATTAATAATTTTTGAAAAGGCATCATGAAATAATAAGTATGAAGTACACTACTTTGATAATTGGATATCATTTTATGTAGTGATATTGTTTTTCCATTTTTTTCAGCATATTAGACAATTTTCAGTGCAATAAACACTATATTGTCATAGGTAGTTTTTAAGTGCAATTTTTCTATAATATACTAAGTTCTTATATCAGAGTACATCAAAGTTTATTGTTTCATAAGTTTTATTTTTAAGTTTTCCTTACAAGATTATGGGAGGAGAATTATGTAGCAGCTTTGAGGGAAAAACATTGGTGACATTCATATTATCTCCATTTAAAAAAAATACAGTATACAAAATTGACAATGTTAGTTAAATTAGAAGAAAATCATTTCTAGCTGCAAGTCCTCAATTGAAGGTTCTTCTCAAATCCTTCACTTGGCTATATCCTTCTCTTAAAATGTCCTTCAGCTATTAATTTCTCCAGAGATCTCTTTCTGCCGTACATTTATCAATCATGAGCTCTCGTGGGACAGAGATTTTGTTTTATTATTCTCTGTTTCTTTTTTTTTCTTTTTTGCCTTACACAATTCCTAGAGTATGGTGAATACCCTACAAAAGTTTATTAAATGAAGGAATAATTGCCCTGCACCCTCAAAACATTGCATGGGGAAATTAAAGCATTACAGCACTTGCACACACAATCAAAAACTGACCCCCACACAGCTTTTCATCATAGGAAGACTACAAATCAAGATGAATCATCACCTCCTCCTGGTCTGCCACTAGACTCCCAGCTTTGTAAATAGGACATATTACACTCTCCTGACCTAAGAGTCTAAACTACAAGCTTTCAAATACTCACATTGACGTTTTCAGGGAAAAAAAAAAATCTTGTGCATCTCATTCACAGGCAGTGATTTTATATGCCCCACAAATATTTACAGGTTTATTCATTGACTTTAAATATATTAATTCAAGTGATTTTGATCATATACTGTTTTATTCAATAATATTGTTTCATTAATCATTCACAAAGTATAAAAATGCAGCTAAAATTTTAACAAACACATTGGAATGTAAAATTTGAACTCACATTTTTTTGTTTGTTTGTTTTTTGGCAGTGCTGGGGCTTGAACCCAGGGCTTTGTGCTTGTGAGGCAGGCACTCTACCAACTGAGCTATATCCCTAGCCCTGAACTCACATTTGAGCCCTTATCCTCAATCTCCTTCCAACTTCTTCCCTTTTACTCAATCTTAGCAACCACTTCCAATCTTTATAAAAATTAAAATTCTAAAATATCTCTATAGTAGAATTATTATTTTATGGATATCTAACCTTTTTTAAACAATTTTTCTATGTTTGAGGAGTTTCTTTTCATCCAGTGTGCACCATGTAGAATTAAGAAAGTCCAATTTACCTGCTCTTTTTTGGTCCAGGACCTAATCTGTAACAACAAAATAGACTTTTTGAAGATCTGACTAAAAAATAAGCAAATGAATTAAAGGACTCCACATAGAATTTTTTGCATTAAGTTAGGGGAGATGGCAGAGGTGCCTGGCTATGATTGTAAGATTAAGACCCTGGCAATCAGGTAGCATCAAACTCAAATTCCTGGCAATAATGCTTGCTACATATTGTGCATATTTTGTGGGAGAGGGGTGTTTTTCAACAGTCCATTTTTTAGATAGGTTTCCAAATTTTTTTAAAATTTTGTTTTAATTAGTTGTGCATGACAGTTGAATGCATTTATACATTTTGATAGATCATACATAAATGGAATGTAATCTCTCATTTTTCTGATTACATATATTTCAAGATCACATCAGTCATGCAGTCATATATGTACATGAGGTAATAATGTCTGTTTCACTCTACTATCATTCCTTCCCCCATGCCCCTTCCCCTATGCCCCTTCCCCTTTCTTCACTCCTCTCTACCTAATATAAAGTAACTCTATTTTTCCTTATCCCCTACCCCTTATTGTGAATTAGCTTCCACATATCAGAGAAAACATTTGGCCTTTGGTTTTTTGGGGTTTGGTTTTTAATCTTTTTCTTGGAAGCTCAGCTGAGAACCTGTAATATGCTTCTAATAAACTCCTTTTCTACTTAATCAGTCAGACTGCTTTTGTAGTTTGAATCTAGACCTCATACTAAGAGTTTCCCAAATGCAATCGTTTCCCCACCCCTGCTAATGATCAGGTTCTTACTACTCTTAGTCATATTTTGACTGGTCTGTCCTCATTGATATTTCTTTTCTTCAATATATCATGTAGGCTAATTTTCTAAATGTGAAATTTATCATGTTTATGATTTTGACTTAACACACTGATTACTATTATAATAATATAGGGTTTATCTATTTTAAACACTTGACTTTTTATTTTGTTGTAAAAATGACTTAAACTAAACCAACTCAAAGTTGGTTGTTTATAATATGTAGACAATAAAAGGTAAATATTGAAAAATACAATAATTGAGTCTTCTTTTTTATGTATTGGGTTTGTTTTCTAAATAAAAGTGGATAGTTCATGTAGAAGTTTGGAGGAGTTACATTGGCATCATCAAGGACTTAACTCTGATCTTCTGAATTTAAAACCTGACCTTGCCTTGCCTCACAATTCTTTAGAATGAGAGATGCTAACATAAAAAAAGATGACTGGAGAACTATCTGAAAGAGCAGAATCATAATTTATTAACAAATGATAAGTACAATGCCAACGGGATAAAAATCACCCTGACTCACAAAAAAGCATGTATTCTCCCTCTAGGCAACCTTGAAAGCAAGTCAACAGATGTTTCTGGCTGACTGCAAAGCAGACCAGGAACACCTTCCTGAGAGTTCAAAGGTTTTCTGGTCCCACTGTCCAATGTGTAATCTATGACAGCAGATTCTTATGAAGATTGTGTACTTGATTTCATCTCGAAGAATGCTTTTTTTTAAATAGTGCTCTGAACAGTTCAGTCAGTGTGTTTTTTGTTAACCTGGGAATTAGCATTTCCTTGTGTTCATTCTTTTTAAGGTGATATTGGCTCTCAGTCAGGATTCAGTGTGTTGGTTTTAGATTTAACTTCCAGACTATTTTTTTTTTGTAGTGCTAGGAATCAAACCTAGGGCCTAATAAATTCAGATGGCTCTTTATATCCTTTTTAATCTTACTGTTGTTGCTAAGAGGAATTAGCAGGTTTATGTTTTGAGCTATGATAGCTGCATAATAGTTGCATTTATAATATGTTGTATCTCTCTTTCCATATATCAAAACATATATTTACATATATACATATCATATATACATATACACACACACACATATATATACACACATATTCATATATCATATATGTGTGTGTGTATATGTGTATATATATATATGCATATATATAAAATATACCTATCTTTGTAATTAAAAGACTAAACTGGACTCAGGGACAAAATATATACACCAAGTCACACTCTAGGTATCCATCTCCTCCAGTCGCCTCCTACCTGCCTACAGTTACCATCCAGTTAATCCCTATTGGTGCATTAACACATTGAAAAGGGTAGGCTCTCATAACCCAATAATTTCTTGCATTGTCTCACATATGAGCTTTTGGGGGACAACTCATATGTAAACCATAACAAAATCTATTTCATGTAATATTACCTGTGTATGTGAAATATTAGGTTTCTGTTCACTTGCTTTCTAATCTGTTTTTTGTTTCTGTTTATTTTTGAAACGTTTGTATATAGAAAATTTGGAAGGAAGGCATAAAGTATTTCAATAAAGGAGAAAGTTGCACATAATTCCACCTCATGTACATATCATCAAATGAAAAGAATCACACCATACCTTTTTACAGAGCTGTAGCATTTCTCAGTTTTACATGATGAGTTTGTTTTCTGCACCAAATAATGCAGACATAGTTTAAAGGGACATCATGCACAACCATAGAAATTTCTTCCTCTAATTTCATTCAAAAAAGAACAAATTCAGTTTTCTAAGTTCAGTTCTGTTAGGGTAGATGGCAGTAACTTTGCCTAGGCACCTTAATTGAAGTTTGCAGTCCAGTAACAAAAAGTAATCTTTGCTAATTTTTTCAAGGTCTTTGTGTTTGGATGGTCACATTAGCACAACATAATAAAAGTATCAACACTAGATAAAAACATGACATTAATTTTTTTCTCTTTGTGCTTGTTTATTCTTTTTTTTTTTTTTTTTTTTTTTTAGATTCCCCTCAGAAAAGGGTACCTACACTAACATTTCCCAGAAGTAACTGCATCTAAATTTTAAGGTTTGACTTTGGAGGAGGTTATATGTATTTAGTTGTGTAAAAAACAAAAAGCCTGAAGATTTCAGGTACTTGATGTCTTAAAAAGATTTTGGCTTCTTTATAATTAAATGCATTTACTCAGTGTTATGGAGAAACTATTATGTGCTTGGAACTATCATGTTTCTGGTTATCGAGGTCAAACAATTGAGAATTTATTTTTAAAGTAGAAATTGGATCAAATATTATGCTAAAGCAGTTATGCCTCTGAATTCTGGATGTAAAACAAATAAAAAGAGTATTTCAGAAAAATCTCTCTCTTTGCTACTTGTTAGAAATCTTATTGTGAATTTAGATCTCTGTGAATCAAACAAGTTTGGGGGAATAATTTGTGATATTTGAGTGAAAGCATTTATTTTCTAATAAAACAGATGATAAAAGCAGCTAGCTGAAATGGCATTGGGAGTCTAAGATGATCAGGCTCCCATATATATGTTGTGAGAATTATCATATATTTTGTATTAATTTCAAGATCATTTAATTCTTAGAATGACTTCATTTTACAAATGATAAAACAAGAGTGAAATAGTTAACAGCTTACCAAAAATCACACAGCTAAACCAGTCACAAAACTGGGATTTGAACTAGGTCACACTCTTAACCGTGATATTGTTATCACACTTTACAGTGTCCAGAAAGATAAAGCTAAAGTGCAGAAATAAACTTACAGAGAAACTACGAGATTTTGCTATTACTTAATAGAATGGAGAAACAGGGGGAAAAGAAAGGCCAAATCATATATGCCAGCTCTATTTTTAGAATAGGTCTGAGAAACTACTATAGGACACTACCAATTATATATACACTACAATTATATGAAATTGACCAGAAGTTATTCACATGATCTCACCTATCTTCAAGGGATGCTGGAAAATATGATATTCTGGATAGTAATCTACCTAGCCAGTCTTTTTATTACTATGGACCAATACCAGAATGAATTCATGGAGACAAATAGAGATTTATGCCATAGCCCTGTATTTTTGTTATTTTTTTTAATCACTGTAACCAAGATACCTGCCACGCTCCACTTGCCTACAGTTACCAACCAGTCACTCAAGTTAAGATGGACTGATTAGGCTACAGCCCTCAAAATCTAATCATTTTACATCTGAATATCCCTGCATTAGGAGGAGCTTTTGAGGGATACCTCATATCAAAACTGTAACCCCCTGTACTCTAATTCCACTATGTTTCAGTGTGTTGTATTGCAATTTTTGAAAGAAAAAAATGTTTACAATCATTATTTGTCACTAAAATTAAAATTAATCAAAATGAAACATAAGCTAAATATTGCATATAATATCAGCCTACTTAAAGAATAATGGAAGTAATTTCACACTTTTTAATTCCACGGAGATATGAATGTTTCTAGCTGTCACCTAAACCCTATATCATGGAACATGTGCTTGAGTTTACAAACATATTCTTATATGATTTATATGATTCAATACCAGAATGAATTCATGGAGACAAATAGAGATTTATGCCATAAATCCACTGATGGATGTCCAGTCCACTGATGTCACCTCCTGCTTGATAGCAGAGATTTCCAAGGTTCACAAGGCTCTACTTGATGATACTTTTCCTTTCTTTTCCCATCTACTTTTGCTTTCCATTTCACTCACTGCTCTCCAACCACACCCTGTTCCTATTATAGTTGAGAGACTGGACATTAGTATTGGGCAATGGACAGCTAGAATCCATTTCCCCAGACACTCAGGAGTCCATATACTCATCTCCTTCAAGCCTCCTTCCTCATATTCTCATCTGGTCCTGCCCTGACCACTTATCGATTTTACCCCCACCGCACATCTCTAGACATGTTTCCTGTAATACCTAGCATCCTTTCATGTTATAGAAAATTTCTTTGTTTCTTTATTATCAATTGTCAATCTTCTTCCAGTGGAATTTCAGACATAAAAGAAGTCTATTTTTACAGTCTAGAAAAAGACCTGGCAACTAATAAGAACTTGATGAATATTTATTAGATGCTTATAAATGTGAGAGTGAGTTAGATGCTGCTTCCACAAGAAAGTAAATTTTAGTTATCAATGTTATGATGATTTTTCTGTTTTTAGCAAAGGCATAGCTATGTACTAACTATATGTTTTTACATATAATTTAAGTGGAAATATTCTCAGTTTTCAAGGCAATTAATTATTGCAGGGTTCTAGAACTTCAGAAAGGTGAGGGTAGTGGTGATGCTAAGCATGAATGCTTTAAATCTCAAAGCAGGTTGCCCAGTAACTACTTTACATTTCTCTTCTCTCCTTTCCCATGTGAAATCTGAAGACTTAGTCTCTAAATCATCCACTTCATTAAGCAGAAATGCAACTCCTTCCCACCATTCTCAGAATGTTTGCTCGAAATGTCTTTGTGTTGTACAGCACTTTGTCTTCACTTCCTTCCCTAATCTATTTTGCAGGGAAATCTAATTTCTTTTCTAAATTGGAGTTGTGTGCTGCCAGTTCTGATATTTTACTATCCATATTCTCATCAGTGTTATCATCTCTAAACTTGTGAATCAAAAGCATCACATAGAATTGCTTTGAAATATATGTTGTGATTGGAGGACCATCTTATTTAAACGTATCAAAATTAATTGTGCTTCCCATACAAATGTCTTTTGGTGTCTCTGAGTATTAGATTTCATCTTATCTGCTGGCAAGAATGAAAAACTCTCTATTTGTATAGTCATGGAATTGGACCTCATTTGAAACATAACTATTTCTCTTAACAAAATATTATTGTGTAGTTTCTGAGGACATTGTTTTTCAATTCATGTTAATTAGTATTCCATAATATCAAATATAACATTTCATGATTTCACAGAATATCTACAGCAGATTAACTTTCACAGGTCTTTGAAAAACATTAAAATATGAGATATATTAAAATGCATATATACTTTTAATAAAAATCAACTTGTGTTTTGACTTTGAAGATTCATTTTTTAATTAGTTATATAATTCATTCTTGATATTTACTTCTCTTATTGGTAAGCTTTCACAGAGCATGTGAGACTTGGTGTATACATGTGTTTTGTGCTCAGATACATAGGTGTGGGAGGTGTATGTTTCATGGTGTGTGATCTGTGCATTTACATAGAATTATGATGTTGCACCCTATAATCTGCCTATAGTCATAAATATAACATGCCAGTTATGTTCATCAGGGTACCAATTTGTCATCATGTTCAAGGATATTTATGCTAAGGTTTAATTTCCTTTTTCTTTATTATTAATGATGCTTTATACTTGAAAGAAATTCCATCTTGAAAGCTTCTTAGAACCATTAATCCTCATGATGTGTATGAAGTAGTTAAGAATTCTAATCCATACTTGAAATGGGCAAAGTAAGAAACAGCTAATGTGGATTAGTAGTCCAAATATCAGAAAAATAATTTCATATAGAAAGCATGCCTGAGCAGAGACAAGTTGAATGTGTTTTATTCTGTTTTAATTTTTTCACTTTTGTGGGTACATGTATGTGCATGGAATAATTTGTAGCTGCCTAGAGTAGGAGAATTCAGATGGATGCAAAATAATTGTTATCTTCTTTTGTTTGAATTGCTAAGTACCTGAACTTATCTTTTCTTGTATCCAGTGCAATAGTGTTTATGTAGAATAATGTCTCCAAATTTCTTATTCTAAAAGGCCCATTGGAAACATTTAGTCTAATTAGAACTCCATCTTACATGACTTATATTTTATTTCTGGTAACTTTTTGATTTTCAATATCCTTGTTCCGTGTTTTAACTGAATGTAGGTGGATGCAATTATGTATGTTTTTCAAATATGTTATTTTTCAAGACTAAAAATAATTTAATGTAGAAACAAAAATATCCTTAAATACTAATATTCACAAACTATAGTTTAAAACTGAAAGAATAATTCAGCAATTTAGTTAAGAGAGAATAATAAAGCTTCTGGAATAAGATTCCAAGGATGATAAAAATTACAAGATATTCCTAGAAAAGGGGAAAAACAGGAAATGAGAGTTTTAAGTGTAGAATATACCTAGTTAAATAATAGTGAAAGGACCAGCAAATCTATTCTGCCTTTATCACTTCCTTGTTCCTTTGTGGCTTCCTTGGCAATTTGTTCTTTACTTGTCTATAACACTTACATCTTTGCATTGTAGTTAATTATATGTCTCTTCCTTTGATGATCTACAGCAGCTCCAGGTCAGAGACAGAACACAGTGCATCTTTGTACACTTACGTCTTATATAGCACATCATGTATAGTTAATTAAACATTTGACCAAAAAGGTCAGAAAATAAATTACTCCTAGTCACAATGTAAAAAACTACATGCAGAAGCATTTATGGTAAGAAGAATTTTTGAGAAATTCAATCTTTTTTGTAAAAAGTAAAACTTTTGACTACTGATATAATCCTACCCAGTTTCATTTCCACCTGAGTTTGTACTTCAGCAACATACCAAAAAAAAAAAATTTTTTTTTCTTTCTTTCAATTTCTGTTATGTTGTTCCTTTAACTTTTTACTATTGCCTAACTCATATAAATTCCCCCATGCTACCTACATACCTTACACATTTACAAAAGTCATCTCACCAGCTGGTCTTAAAACATGTGTGTTTAGATAATTCAGTTAATCATTGTAGAAATAAAAGTACTGAGATTTCAATACAAATAGTACTTTTAATTCTTCTTTTGCTTTCAATGACTTATTAAAGCAATTTGTGGTTGTAAAAACAGTGTCTGGAAGTAACTTTTCAAGTGTTCTTTTGATTTTCTCAATAATTATGTCCAGTTCCCTTAACTTTTTCTCAAATATCTCTGCAACTCAGAATTTAAAGTTCCATAAATCAGTAAAATTTTACTCCATATGCACTTACATGCTCTTTAATATCTTTATATGTCATTACTAAAAATTGTAATACTTTGCAATAGTAGTTAATTTAACCTTCAAACTCTCCATGTGGCAGATAACATTTTACTCTCATTTACAGAGACAAAACCTTAAGATTTAGAGCTAATAATTATTAAAACCAGCCCTTACAATTAAAGAAGTTTGGCTCTAGATTACAGTATGTCATGCTATTTCTTTAAAATAATTCAATTTTTAAAGTCACACAAAGCAGTCAAGTACTTAAACATTTTTGAATCAATGAAAGTACTTTCCACACTATTCAAAGTTTGACAGTATCAAGATGAATCTGCTTTTGACCATTCAATGCACTTTAGCAGTGACCTTTCTCTTCTTGTAGGTATTTTATTTTAATCAGCTGCTTCCCACACAAATGTTTGCTTAGAATGTTTGTACATATATATCACTTATTGACATGTCTTCTGTATAATAAGAATTTCTAAACATTGGCCTTGAAAATCATCAAACAGTGTAAGGAGATCATTAAAAAATTGAGATTTTACAGATGATATTACATGTGTTGTGTGTATATATATATATATATTCCTAAATGTATATCTATAGTTTTATCAAATTCTCCAAGTGACCACACTATTAAAATCTTCTGTTCCATGTTCAGTTAACAACTGTGGAGTACCTATAGCATCTTGAATGTATTGATGAATATTTTCATGCTATGTGTCATAAAATATGGCCCCAGTATGAATGTGTGTCTTCCCCCCAAAATCATATGTTGAAATTCTAACTTTCAAATGATGGTATTAAAAGGCGGGCCTTTTGGAAGGTGATGAGTGGAGAACCCTCATGGTTGGGAGTGGTGTCCCTATAAAAGATGCCCCAGAGAGTCTCCCTGCCCCTTTAACCCTATGAGGACATGGGGACTAGCTACTGTCTATGAACCAGGAAATAGCTCTCAAAAGACACTAAATATGAGAGTGACTTGATTTAGACTTACCAGTTTGGGGGACTTTGAGAAAGAAATATTAGTTGTTTATAAGTCACCTCAGTCTGTGATATTTTATCATCACAGTCTGAACAGATAAAGGCAAATTGATGGAGATCTTAGAGGGCAGCTTAAAGGGATTTTTGCATTCTGATCCTTAGCTTTTTGTCAAACATTTAATAGTTACTTAATAAATCTTTAAAAAATTAATGAAGTGTTCAGTGCTTCTACTATATATCATAGAGGATTTGTATATGATCCAATACCAATCGTAAATAGCAGAGAGAGTCACAAGTGAGTGTTCACTCCCCCAACTCTGTTAGCAGGTATCCAGAGCTGCTAGTTTTACAGGCAAGCCCTTTCCACTCCTCCTCCTGCCACAGCCCAGGTTTTTACCACACAGAATTCTTAGCAGGTTTGTGTCAGCCTTTCTCCCCTGGGCCTAATTGATTCATATGTTTGATGCCTTTGGAGGCTGTGTGGTGAAATTGCCTGGGATCTTGGTCCCAGAGATAGAAAAATGCAGAGGCCTCTGATCCCCAGAGTAGTCATTTTGGACAATAGGACCCTATCTAGAAGGTTCTCAGTTTAAGTTTCATGAGAATACCTTGGGAATTGCACAGAACTTCTGAGAGCCAGCTCATCTGTGATTTGCAGTTTAGGTGTTTAGACTACATATCTTCAAGGTGCTGAATACTGTGCTAGTGGAGATCTCTGGGCCTCTCTCATTCACCCGTATCCCTATGAAGGGGATATTCCTCCTCCCTATGTCTGCTGTTACATGATCAGTGCTGAAGCATTCTTTCCCTTGCTTTATTATTATTGAATTATTCAAATCTCTGGATTTCTCCAGGAATTGTCCCTTCCCTTTCCTTCCCTTTCTTTCTTGTTCCCCTTCCCTTCTTCTTTTATTCCTTCCTGTCACTTTTTCCTTGGTATTTTTTCTTTTCTCTTTTCTATTGATTGATTGAATGTGTGGGTGGAAACTCAGACCCACATCCATGCCAGGCAAGTACTCTACCACTAAGCCACCACACCCCAAGTCCACAGGGATCTTTCTCTCCACTGTTGAATTCCAATGCCATGGCCATCAATTTCAACAGGCACCTATACTGTTGTTTTGGTTTTGTCTTGTGGAGTCAGTTGAGTGCTGATGTTTTAATCTGCCATCTTGAATCCCTTTTAGTAGTTTTCTCTTTTGATGACTTTTGACAAATGCATGATCAATGCCTACATGGTGAACATTTTCATGCCGACTCCACCTAGATTCACACATACTTCTAATTTATATGATCATAGAGAAATGCCAACTGTCTAGAAATTCATATAAATGGAAACATACACAATGTTATTCATATCTGCCTTTTAGGCTCCTATTGTCTAAAAGTTCAACTATGCTGTTTTATTCTTTTTTTGTTGTTAATTACATTCCATCACATGAATGTACTAACTTTTGCATATTCAAATTTGTGTGTCCAAATTTGTGATAAAATACATTTGGACATTTCTAGTTTGGTGTTATGGTGAATAATGCCACTATGAATAGTTATTTTTTGAGAGCATACGTGTTTGTTTCATTTATATAAATTTTTAAGGTTTGAATTTGAGTCTTTTCACCAAATTTGGAAAACTGCCTGAGTTTTGTTCTTGTTTCTTCCCTATGCCTCCCTCCCTTTTGGGTATGCTATGTGTTTTGTGAATTTTGCTATTATCACATATGACCCTAAAGTTTTCTTATTTATTTTTTCCTCTCCTGAATGATTCCTATTTTTTTTTTTTTTCAGAACTGGGGATTGAACTCAGGGGCACTTGGCCACTGACCCACATCCCCAGCCCTATTTTGTATTTTATTTAGAGACAGGGTCTCACTGAGTTGCTTAGAGCCTCACTAAGTTGCTGAGGCTGGCTTTGAACTCGCAATCCTCCTGCCTTAGCCTCCTGAGTCGCTGGGATTACAGGCGTGTGCCACCGCACCCAGCTTGAATGATTCCTATTGATGATTCCCGTCGATGTATGCCTAAAGTTGTGAATCTCTCCTCCATCATGTCCATTTTGCTATGAATCCTATGCAGTATTTAGTATCAAATATTATATATCTTTGTTCTTGAATTTCCTTATTTCTTTTTGCAGTTTCTATTCTCTACTGAGATTTTGTCTTTCCACTCAATATGAGTGGATATTTCTTTACTTCATCAAGGATAATAAAATATTTGCTTCTTTGACCTCCTTTGCTGCATCAAATAATCAAGTCATTTCCAGATTGACATCTTTAAATAGCCTTTTTCCTAGAGAATGGATCACAAATATGCAATTCTTTGTTCACTAAATCTAAATAGTTTTGTATTGTATCCTAAACACTATGAAGATCACATTATGAATTCTGTTATAATTTCTCAGCAATGTCAATATGTTTTTTCAACTAGCAATTAACTTGATTCAACTCAAACTGCAATGTCTGTTTCTTGGAGCTGAAATATCATTTCAGTTTTTCCCTCTTTATCTTCCTTTCACTCTGTCTCATACTTTCATTGATGTCCGATAATTCAGGATTATAGGGAATTACATGTTTTTTAAAAAAATGTGGAAATCTCCTTCTTTAATACTCTTCTTTAAATTTAATCCAAATTTATACCTCACTCTTCAATTCTTGGATTTCCTAATAGCTCTATCTTCTAGTCCTTCAGACGTCAAAGTGCAAATTTATGTTTATTTATTTATTTTTTACAGACTGCATTTTGAGTCATTGTACACAAATGGGGTACAATTTCATTCCTATGGTTGTGCATGATATAGATTCATGCCATTCATGTAATCATACATGTACATAGAGTAATGAGGTCTGTCTCATTCCACCATTTTTCATCCCCCTGCCTACTCCTCCCCTCATTTCCCTCTACGTAATCTGAAGTTTCTCCATTCTTCTTTCACCCCCCTACCCCCCAATCAGACTATATATCATCATCCATTTATCAGGGAAAACATTTGGCCTTTGATTTTGGGGGATTGGCTTAAATTTTTGAAATCAGTTTAGGTCGTTAAATTAAAAGCAGTAAAAAGCCATCACCCATGGAGACTTCTAGTTCCGTGTCTTGGCTTCTCTGTACAATCTGTTTGCCTTTATCTTCTGAAGGCTTCAGATATCACTTTTTCCCTGACATTTTGCCTACATGTATAATTGTTATCTGAAAGATAATCAGTTTATTTAGAAGCTTCTTTAATTACAACTCTAATAGAACTAGTTAACAGTAAATATCACTTAAATATTAATCCCTAAGTTTCCATCTCTGACATTCTTGTTTTTTATCATGTATGAAATTATCTCTAATTTTAATAAAAAAATTATCACTAATTTTCCACTTGTGAAATTCTTAATTTTTTATGTATATAAGACCTTTGTATCAGTCAGGCTTCACTAGAAAAATAGAATCAAGTTTATACAATATGTGTGTTTATATATCAAAAAGAAGACAGATTTTCAAGAATTGGCTCCAGTAATTGTGGCACAGGTCAGTGGAAGCCTAAAATCTCAGACACAACTACTGTAACACACCCTTAAGGCAGAATTCATTCTTCTTCAGGAAATTTGTTTTTGCCTTCCAGATTATAATGTGTTTGGATGAGGCTCAGTCACATAATATAGGATAACCTGCTTTACTTAAAATCAACTGATGGTAAACATTAATAATATCTACAAAATACCTTGAGAGCAACTACAACAGCTGGGCATCATACCCTAGTCAAGTTGACACATTAAAATTAACTGTCGTTAAGTTTCACCTAGATTCATGTTTCTTCAGGCTAAAGAACGTCCATTAAAATTTTTTCAGTGCACATCTGCTGGTGGCAGATTCTTTCAGATTCTCTTATTTTAATTCTTCAATTTGTTGTAAGTTTAATGGCTATTTTTCAGGACGTAGAATTTTAGATTGACAGCTTTCTTTTGGCATTTAAAAAATGTAGTTCCATTTACTTCTCATTTTTTGATTAGAAATCAATAGTATTTATTCCCTTGTATGCAACAAATTTATTTCTCCTATGAATACTTGGAAGATATTCTGTCCTTTATGGGTTTTTTTGAAAAATTTAACTGAGATGATATTATGTGTAAATTCTTTGTGCTTATCTTGTTAATGTTTGTTGAGTTTCTTGGAACTGAAGAGTGAATATTTAAAATAATTTTTAATTATTTAGTTATATAATTTATTTTAGTACATTAAAGTTATAGATAATAGTGTGGCTCATTTTGACATATTCACAAAGATATATATCATAAAAATTAACCACTGTTATATTAAGTATTTTTTCATTCCCTCTAATCAACTATTTGTTGGCTAAATTCATTAAGCTCTGTTATAATTAACTGTCTTTTATTACAAGTCATGTTCTCTTAGTTCTTTACATGTTTAAAAAATTTATGCTGAATATTTTGGGTATTATATTGTTGACAGTTCCTTAATTGGTCTTCCTATAAATAATGTTTAAATTTTTGGCAAGCACATGGGGCAGGTTTATCTTTTTGAGACTTTATTTACTTATTTATTTTAATTTTCTTCAGAGTATATCAGAGTCTCCCTGACTTACTAGCACTCTTTCTAAGAGATGCCCTTTAGTGAATGCCTGGAGTGTTGGGAGCCATCTCTACACTCTGGGTGTTTGGAGCTCCTACATCACTCATGGATTTGTGACATCCAGAATTATGGCTCAGTTTACAGCTCTGTGGTAGTTGTTCCTTTCCACACATTTCACATACTCACTTTCAATGAGCAGTTAGTTTAGCATTTGGTGAAAGACAGAATTTGAGTCTCCTTCACTCTATTGCTCCCATGTCTTCTGCCCACACCTAATCACTACCTCCTAGTTCAGTGAAGCCGGCATGGTCTCCTTAAGCTTTACCATCTTTTCTGTATTTCAGAAAGTGACTGGAATGAAGCCATCTTGCAGTGCACTTCATGTTTTTGCCCTTCCCTCAAGGATCATCTTCTCAGATGCCCTGGCATGCAACATCCAAAAGGAAAAGCTTTATATATTTTATTCATCAATAGTTGCTTACACTAGAAAGATTAATCCAGTGGCAGTTACTCTTACATAGCTGAAAATGAAAGAAACCTTCCATTTTTTTTTCAGAAACTCACCTTTTATTTCCTATAGTATTTCTTCTTTGGTTTCCAGGTTTCAAAGTACTTGCTTTGTTTTTTTATTTAATGAATATTTCCACCCTTGTTTTAAACAATTACACTGGAGATATTATTTGAATAACAATAAAAATATCACATTTTAATTTTCTGAACACTTTATCCTTTGAAACAGATTTTAGTGTAAAAGTAGAAAAAGGAGGAATGTCAAATGCATTTCCAATCATCTGTTGATTTCATGCATTCTCTTTTTAGCCACCAAATAGTTTATTGGAGTTATCTATATTAAGAACTGGGGTTATAGCTTAGTTTATAGAGTGCTTGCCTTTCATGCACAAAGCCCAGGGTTCAATCCCCAGTACCACACACACACACAAAAAAACTATATTAATATTTTCAGACCTCTATTTCTTATACATAGCATCATGTTTTATAAATATCATAGGATAATTATAAAAATATGAGTATAATTGTATTACGACTGCCATGTAGACAAAAAAGACAGTATTTGAAATGATTTTTGACATGCTACCATGATATAATTTAAATTATTTTTCCACTAAGATAAGATATATCAAATTTTTAAAAAGATTGTTTAGAATGTGAATATGTACCAAATACAACATTTTAATCTGATATAAAATTTGAGAGTCAGGGCTGAGGATATAGCTTCGTGAGAAGAGTACTTGCCTTGCAAGCACAAGGCCCTGGGTTCAATCTCCAGCACCACACACAGACACACACACACACACAAACACAGAAAAAAATATATATATGTATATATATATATTTGAGAGTCAAAGCTAAACTTTTCTCTCATTTAAAAAAATCTTTTCAAATGTTATTTGAATTCCTTTAAAATATACATTTTATACTTCATATGTATGCAAATATCATTTTTGATATAAACTTTAATTCCATTGACATTTTTCTCTCTTACTTATGTATAATATTTTCTAGTTACCCAGAAATTTAGACCTTAAAAAGTATTAAATTTAGAAAAACATTTGTAAGAAAGTTTTCTGATGGCCAACTCATATAAATTTCATACACTAAATCTCCTTTTAAAATTTCAGGACACATTACTTTTAACAATGGACTAATTAATTATTCACTAAAGGTTGATTAATTAAACAGATTTGAAAGACCTCCTCTTTTAAAATTTAATACAGATTTACATTGAATACTGAAAGTGTCACTGTTATTAGATAATTATTTTGGTAGGTGTAGAAATTATAATATATTAGTTTTATTTAATTGGTATTCTATCCCTCTTTAGGAGAATTAAAATAATTCAAAAGTATTATGATTATGCAATTGATTTATGGAGTTCTATTTTTGAATATTGCTTTCTTATAGAACAAAATTATTTTTACTACGTTTCTCCTTTAATGACTTTGAATTTAAAATGAACTTTCATTTTAAATTTAACCCTCAAAGCAAGAAGATAATTCTTCTTATTGACTCTCTATAATCATCTGTAAACTAGTTTATTATATAATTTTGTTTTCAGTTAGAAGAAAAGTAATACTTCAGAAATAATATCTTATCCTCTAGAGTTTCCCCGATGAACTGATTTTGATTGTTTATAAAAGATCCTAATGTGAATTTTGCAAGCTTCATGGAAGAATTAGAAACACTAACTCATTTTTCTGATACAGAAAATTAATGGTTCTCAAACTAACAGGCAATAGTTATCAATATTTGTTTTCCCTTCCAGGTAATTTGAAAGAATCAAGAAGATATCAGTAATACTTTTAAGAGAAAATAAGGATAGCAAATGTGCTTCTTTAAAAACAAAATAGAATTTTACCATTTTAAACACCTTAACTATCATAAATTCTGAAATATATTCAATGTAAGTCAAACATAATTTCAATTTTGAGAAATTAAAAATACTACTAACAATGAGTTGTTTCTGATATTAGTATAGGTAATACTTAGACATAACAGTGTATGTTTTGAAATTATCTCTAAAAATGCAAAGTTCTATTCTAACACACTTCAAGATATTGACAACTTACATTCACTGGTCAGAATATTAATACCTTCTGAATATGATACTTATGTATTTAATAGTGGAGCAAATTAATGGTGAGAAGTCAGGAGGGAATCCTTTTTTTTTTTTTCTAATTTTAGGCAGATTGAGAATGATAGTTCAGTCATCCCAGAAACATAATACCTGAAACTAAACTTATTGCACTAATTTTTGATATATTGATCTTAAAGCTTAGAAAATTTGTTTACTTCTTTTATTCAGGGAAATAATATTTTTATGATTCTATAGTTCTGGCAGATGTATTTTCTGGAGAGCTTTTTTGTATGGCATTCATATGCCAAACACACAGAATAGCGTTTCTGGTAAATACCTAAATATCAGCAAGAAAAAAATCTAAGTTAGTATTTTTTTCTCATTTCCTCTATTTTTCCAGCATAGGCAACAACTATGCTATTATTAGACTCCATAGATTTGTTTGTTATGGAAATTTAATATAAATGAAATTATAGAATATGTGGCCTTTTATGTCTGACTCTTTTCACTTGCATATTTTCAAGATTCATTCCCATTATGGAATGTATCTATACTTCTTTCCTTTTTATTGCCAAATAATATTCCATTGCATGAATATGTAATATTTTCTTTTATACATTCATCAGCTGATGGACACTTGGATTGTTTCCTTTTTTAGCTGTTATGAATATCATTACTATGAACATTTGTATACACATTTTTGTGTTTATGTAGATATGTTTTCATTTCTCTTTGTTGTATAACTAGGAATACAGTTATTTGGTTGTATGGAAACTCTACTGTACATGTTTTGATGGACTGCTAAACATTTTTTTTTCAAAGTAGCTGCAATGATTTTCCATCTAGCCAGCAATGTACATATACTTGCTGGCACTTGAACTCATCTGTGTTTTGTAATATAGCCTTGATGAAAAATTTTATTGTGCTGTTGATCTTAATTTCTTTTTTTTTTTTAAAATGGATTTATAACTAGTTAGTTGCAACTGATGACACTGTAAAATTATAAGCATGTACATATTTAGAATGACAACGAAAGTGATTTGGCAACTGTGGGAAATAGTAGATTTTCTTTTTTTTTTTTTTCACCACTTCCTTTTTTTTTTTTATTTACTTATTGATTCATTGAAAACAAATGGAGTACAGCTATTGTTTCAAGGGTTGTACACAAAGTAGAGTCACACCATCTGTGCTTTCTTGCATGTACACAGGGCAATGATATCTGTCACACACTCTGTTATTGATTTTACTCCCCACCCGCCCCCACCCTCCCCTTCCCTCTATGCTAGCTATCTTTCCTCCATTCTTGCCATCTTTCCCCCCCACATTATGCATCATCATTCAT
>JAJEJO010000595.1:1030369-1127094 GCA_020662805.1 Glaucomys volans | reverse complement strand
GCTATGAACATTGATGTGGCTGCATCACTGAGGCAATCTGATTTTAAGTCCTTTGGGTATAAGCCAAGGAGTGGGATAGCAGGGTCAAATGGTGGATCCATTCCAAGTTTTCTAAGGAATCTCCACACTGCTTTCCAGAGTGGCTGCACCAACTTGCACTCCCACCAGCAATGTATGAGTGTACCCTTTTCCCCACATCCTCGCCAACACCTGTTGTTGCCTGTGTTCTTGATAAAAGACATTCTAATTGGGGTAAGATGAAATCTTAAGGTGGTTTTGATTTGCATTTCTCTTATAACGAGTGATGTTGAACATTTTTTCATAAATCTGTTGATTGCTTGTAGGTCTTCCTCTGTAAAGTGTCTGTTCATTTCCTTGGCCCATTTATTGATTGGGTTATTGGTGTTCGTGGTGTAAAGATTTTTGAGTACTTGGTAGATTCTGGAGATTAGTGCTCTGTCCGAAGTGTGTGTGGCAAAGATTTTCTCCCACTCTGAAGGCTCTCTCTTCACATTGCTGATTGTTTCCTTTGCTGAGAAGAAGCTTTTTAGTTTGACTCTATCCCAATCATTGATTCGTTCTTTTATTTCTTGCGCTTTGGGAGTCATGTTAAGGAAATCTGGTCCTAGGCCAACATCATGGAGATTTGGACCTATTTTCTCTTCTATTAGGTGCAGAATCTCTGGTCTGATTTCTAGGTCCTTGATCCACTTTGAGTTGAGTTTTGTACAGGGTGAGAGATATGGGTTTAGTTTCATTTTGCTGCATATGGATTTTTATTCGTAAGTGATGCATCCTCTGAGAGAGAAATTAGGAAAACTACCCCATTCACATTAACCTCAAAAAAAATAAAATACTTGGGAATCAATCTAACAAAAGATGTGAAAGACCTCTACACTGAGAACTACAGAACACTAAAGAAAGAAGTTAAAGAGCATCTGAGAAGATGGAAAGATCTTCCATGTTCTTGGGTAGGCGGAATTAATATTGTCAAAATGGCCATACTTCCAAAAATGCTATACAAATTCAATGCAATTCCAATTAAAATCCCAATGATGGACCTCATAGAAATAGAGCAGGCAATCATGAAATTCATTTGGAGGAATAAGAGACCCAGAATTGCTAAAGCAATCCTTAGCAAGAAGAGCGAAGCAGGGGGTTTCACAATACCAGACCTCCAACTATACTACAGAGCAATAGTAACAAAAACAGCATGGTATTGGTACCAAAATAGACAGGTAGATCAATGGTACAGAATAGAGGACACAGAGACAAACCCAAATAAGTACAGGTATCTCATACTTGACAAAGGAGGCAAAAACATGCAATGGAGAAAAGACAGCCTCTTCAACAAATGGTGCTGGGAAAACTGATCTTAATTTCTTAAAAACAATAAAGAGCATCTTTTAGATGTTTATATGTCATGTGTATATCTTTCTTAGAGAAATGCCTCTTCATATCTTTCGCCAAATTTTAATTGCATCATTTGTGTATATATCATTGATCACTTAAGTTTTTATATATTCTAGAAACAAGTCATTTATCAGATATAATATTCTATACATATTTCTCCCATTCTATGGGTTGTCTTTTCGCTTTTTTGATGGCATCCTTTAAATCTCATGAATTTCTAATTGTGATGATGTCCAACAGATTTTGTTTATTGTCATTTGTGCTTTTGGTGCTATATCTAACAAATTTTTGACTCAAAGTCATAAGTTACTCTAAGTACTTTCTTTTAAAATTGGTATAATTCTAGAGCTTACATTTTGTTCCAATATCTGCTTGATATAAACATTTTGCATGATATAAAGAATTGTCCAATTTCATTTGTTTTGCATGCTGATGTATAATTGTCCAAGCGGTGGTTGATTTTAAAAGACTATTCTAATTTAGCCTTTATTTCTTTAATTTCTCTCTGCATTCTCTTGTTCCTCTCTGATGGATTTATCACATACATGTTGCTACACTTGATGATATCCTGCAGTTCTATTAAATTTTCTTTTTTCTTTTTCTCCTGTTTTTTGTATTCATGATTTTCATTAACTATCTTCAAGTTAGCCCATTTTTTTTCTTACACCAGCGTAAATCTACTATCCAGTTCCTTTAGTGAATTTTTTACTTTGGGTCCTGTATTTTTCAAATCCAGATTTTCACTTTGACCTTTTTTCAATAATTCCCTTTTTTTGAGATTTTAGATTTGATAAGTTTTTGTTACTCTACTCTTTTTACTTAAGAATATTTCATTTAAATTTTCTGAAAATATTTAGAGTAACTGCTTTGAAGTCTTTATCTTGAAATATCTACCTATCAGATATCAGATATCAGATTTGATTATCAGATATCTGATTCAAATATCAGATTTGAAGTCTAAATCTGATATTCAGGCCCCATGAAAAAATAGCTGCTATTGCTACCTTTTCCTTCCAGAATAAGATTTGGTACACTTTCCTATTTTTTTTTTACATTTTTAATATTATTTTGTATATTTTTGAAATATTTTAAATAATATAATTCTGGATACTACTCCAGGCTCTTTCTCCAGAATTTGTTATTCATTGCTTCTTTGCTTAATGACTTGGCTAGATGATTTCACTGAATTTTTCCTCTATAATATTCAGCCTTGATGTCACTCCTTGTAAGGTACAGCTTTGGTCATGCTCCCAATCGCTCTGGGATGACAGAGGTTTTAGTTATGTTTGTCTCCTCCCTGATCTCTCTTAAATTGCCTGTATTTATTGGCATTCCACTCAGATATTAGTCTTCTACTAATTACTAAACACTGTATTATTGTTTTCCATAATGCTCAGGGCATAAATTGATCCACAGTCTGATTCAATTAAAGTCTGATGCAATCGTCCTGATAGTATTTGAGGCCAGACCTTGAGACTTGGATCAACTCCAGGAGAGAGGGTTCTTGTTAGCTTTCTGTTTCCATGGTTCCCTGTATTAAAATTCTAGCTGCTCTTTGGGTTTGCTTATTGCTCTTATAAAAACATCAGAATGATTTTCAGATAAAGCAGCAAAGTAAGGAATAATATCCTATAAGAAAGGATTTTTTTCCACATCTGAAATACTTAGATATGGGATTATTGGGATAAATGCATATGAATGAAAGTGAAACATTTAAAATTAGAAAGGTTTATTTCATTGGAGGAATCAAATTAGTTAACTCATAGAAATTAAAATTAGCCCTACTTATGTAAGTATATAGTAGTGTCAGATGTACATTATCAATGTTCTTTCCTATACTATTTATTGTGCTACTATAATTTTTTATGAAATCATGTATAAAGGATGCTAAAACTAACAGTTTTTAATTTTTGGTGTTCTGCTATAAATATATTATAATTTCAAATACATATATGTGTTATATATTATTTTTTATAGTTACATGAAATTCTAATTTTAGGTAGGTCTTTAAAAATTAAGTTGTGGAAAAATAATTACATTATAATATTCTCATACCTTCAAAGATTGTTTATTTCTTTAAACATTAATACAGTTAATAGTACTTAACTTATAGAAAAAGCTTGTAGTACAATTTAGATTGAGTAAGAACATGTGACAGGTGAGTAAAGCAAATGTACTATTTAGATTTTTTTATTATAACAATTATGGAAGAGTTTTATTTGAGAATAAAATAGAATCATGCATTAGCATAAAGTGTTTTATGCATGTTGACAAGAAAAACTATACTATTATTTTATAATTTCATTTAGAAACTCTTATGTAGCAATATTCATATCAAATTTATTTTGCAGTGCCAGCATACAATTAAATGCATTATGGCTTTTAAAAATGTAAAAGTAGAATGTTGTATACAGAATGTGTAATTATTTCACTGTAGTAAACAAAAAGTAGAGTTAAGCATTAAAAACTAACTAACTAAACATAAATTCTAACTTATTAACACAGTAATGCTATATTGTAAACAGAATGAAGTTGTTTCTTGTCAGACGGTCATGGGTTGTTCAGACTAATGTTCTGCCTCAGGTTGATCGCCTCGTCTTCAAGGATTTGGTTCCTCTCCCTGTGATTCAGAAGGCTTAGCTGGCAACGACCTCTCAAATAATCAGTCCTTGGCAGACATACTTACAAAAACCAAATTCACAAGAAAAAGTTTTGTAGCTAAATTCAATTAATTTCTAGTGAAGGTTATACCTGCCTCAGGTAAAATGTAATTCTAAGTGGATTAGACATCCAAATTCCCAAAAGAAATAATCCAGTACAATTATTTTGGATTAGTCAGGAGTCTTTGGTCTCAAAATCCCCATTCCATATGTTAGAAATAAAATTGAAAAAAAATTATCAAAACTGCTGTGTATGAACAATTTAATAAAAATTAGTGTAACTAACCCTGAGTTCATTGTACCAAAACTGCCAATACTACCAAAGAGGGTATATTTATAGTAGTCAACAAATTTTAAAAATAAGAAGTGGACATCCAATTGGATAACAACTGCTTAAAATTTGATATTAATATTGCTATATTAATGCTTCTGTTACTAAATCTTTAGACCTGGATAAAATTAGCTCATCCTCTTTTACTTGGTCCTTCTCATCATGCCATTTTTTGCTCAAGTATTATTTAGGTGTACTTTATTAGGTTAAGAAGGAATGAATTTACTCAAATGTCCTTAAGTTTGAACACAGAGGTTATTGTAAGAATAAATGTGGTAAGTAAATTGGCAAAATTTCAATGGGAAATTGCCAGTTGTAAAAAGTTCACTATTTTCTATTTTCTCTGTCATCTTCATACTTTATTAATTTGCTTGTTGTTTTCCCAATTAATTACTTCTCTTTAGCTACTTTTAAACTTATTTTATCTCAATTCCAAATATCCTATTTCTACATTCGTGTGTGTGTGTGTTTGTGTGTGTGTATTTATGTGTGTGTGAGATGCTCAGTGTTGAACACTATAAACCACATTTCTTTCTAAGAGACTCTGTCAGTTGGAGACAATAGAAAAACTTGCAAGACTGGATTAGTAACCACATCATTTAAGTGTAAACTCTGTAAAAACTTAGAGTTCTTTATACCTTTTTAGAAAAGTCATTAAAATTTTTACTTCTAGCTAATAGTTTCTTATTTAAAGCTCTTTTATTCATATAACTGGTGTGGTTTCTGGATCCTGACTGAATGATAAGAAATTGTACAAAATAAACCACCAGGTATTTTGGGGGAAGTGGATTAGTCATGTTATTGGTCTTTATGCAATTCTAAGTTCTTTTGGCAATAGGAAATAGAGTATTAGTAATTCCTAACATTTTCTTATTATTATAACTAAACCAACAATCATACATCTTATCTTGAAGTGCCTAACAAAGTCAATGCCTCAACAGGGCTAGTTACTGCTGTATCTTTCAACTATGTAATAATTGCTACAAGGTCTATGTTGTAGAGTCCCTGAGTATACTGAAGTGCTCCCAGAGTCACCACCAATAATCATATAGATTATATAGAGACACTATGACTACCATAAAATCATTAGGAAGAAACAAAAATGAACTATCATTGTCTGAATTGCATAATCATAATATGAAGTGAAGTCATTGCCTTATCATTCTTTCACATGAATGATATGACTGAGTGGGAAGGACTGAGCATCTAAAACATAATGGTAAAGTTTATTTGAACCCCAAAAGAAACTAAAAACCTCAAAATTTGAGTCATTCTGAAGATGCTTTCTCAATGGATGCAGCTTTCTTCTCCAGTATGAGATTTCTTGCTTGAAAAATCCTATGAGAACATTATTGTTGCTGTTTTACTGCTAATATATGCCAATTTTTGTCTAAGAAACACTTTTCTGTCACTAGGTTCATAAAAAGACAAGTCTAAACAAATACTTTAGGAGAATGTAACTTATGTGCCAAAAGAATTTTAGAATTTTGCTAATTTATATGAGAAGAAATGTGAAATATTCTAAGAATGGTAAATTTTAAAAGATGTAATGAAACACCAAATTAGGTTTAATTTATAAAAATTAGTGCAATTACCACAAATTTTGAATTAATCTGGTAACTTGGGCACCTGGGAATGTTTGTTACAGTGTGCTTGGTTAATTAAGTGAAGATTGGACTCAACCATGATCTTCATTTAATGAGACTGAGATGCAAGAAACTACCTGTCTTAAATCATATAAAAGAATAAAATCCAAAAAATTAAGGTGTTAAGAATATTGTTGCAGACACTTCATATGAGGTATACATATCTACCCTCTCAATACATTTCTTCAGAGGACCTAGATAACTCTCCATTTATAAACATATCAATAAATATATTAGCAAATACAGCATCTGCCTCCTTGAAACAACTTCTGTGAGACTTGTCCATTGTAGGACAGATAGAGTAGAGATAATGCCATAGAAATAAGCTTTCTGATATTAGTGGGGGATGATTAGACTCCAGAAAATTGAATCCTAAGTGGTAGTGCTTTATCACTTTTGTTCCTTGGAAAGTGCAGCAGGAAAAAGGTGGCAATTAGAAAGTGTTATTTTGCAGAAGTAACTGTGGGTATTTAAGTCTTCATATTCTTTCTCTGAATGAGTATACCATGAAAATACTCACGATTGACTTGATCTATGCAACAGAAAATCTAGGCATGATAGCAACAACAAGATACAATAATAATTCATTGTTACTTATCCAGTTTGTTGAACTAAGCCAGTGTACAGATGAAAATAATGTGGATTGCAGGAATATTTATATTCCCTTGAGGAAAGACCCCACAGTGCTGCTAAAATTGTATTCCTTAAATCTATCTTCACATAAGCTTTTGCCAGAGAAAATTATAGCCACTTACTTGAGTGACTGCACATTGTGGAAAAATAAATACTCAGGTATTTTGGAGATGGCTAAACACTGTCTCCAAACTGATGTCCAATCCTAAGAATACAAAATGCCATAATTGTTCATGCTCCACCAGCAAAAGAAAGATTTTATTTAAATCAGGTAATACATGGGAGTTTGGACTAAGCTCACATCCCATAAAGCCCAATATATTTGAAGTCTCATTCGTGGTTGTCACCCCAGTTCCTGAATATATAAGAGAAATAGTAGTAATTGGCAACTAAAAGACATCCACATATTTGCCCTCTGCCTAATGGTATAAAACCATTATGGTAAATAAAGGCAAGGGGAAATCTCAAGAACTTTCTTTACTTCCAATATAATAGACCAGAGGAGATCCAAGATGGCGGACTAGATGGTGGCTGCGTTCCTTTCACTCCATAACTCAGGATTCAAACAGAGGAAAATCCGTTTCTCCATGAGGCATCTTTACTCCTCATTGATCCCCTGCTGCTTACCCCATTTGTCTAGCTTGATCCCCCACAATCTGCCAGCATATGAACTACATTTGAGTGCAGATTGCTCACTGACTGCTACCTATCATCTGTCATTTGCCTGTTTGTCTGCCTCTGGCCTGCCCATCACTTGCCTTTCACCTACCCATCACCCACCAACCGAGGTTCATCTGCTGATCCTCTGCTAGTAGTCTGCAGAGCCTGCAGACTGTCAGTGGATCCCCAGTTAGCTGCTGTTGCCTGGAAGTCTACCGTCACAGGACCTGCAGGTTTGGTTACACATGGCTGCTGCCATTTTGGGAAAAAAAGTCAGGAACTGCAGGACCACTGGCCCGACTGACAGCACCCCGCCTCCAGGATCCCCGGCTTGACTGACAGCATATCACCTCCAGAGGCCCTGGCTTGGCTGACTGAACCCCACACAGACTTGGTGCCCATGCCCTGCATTGCATCTTCCCATTTGCCAACACATTTGGAAGCCAGTGCAGCCATCTTGGATTATCCGCGGAGTGGAAACTGTCATTAGGTGGGGCAAATCCCATCCTGAGACACCTGCTGGAGACTAGAAGCTCATTGACAGGTACCTCTCAAGCCTCAGGCTTCTGAAGACTGGGAGGTTTGAATAGTATATGACTGTTATAGTGTAGATTTTTTTTCTCCTTTGTGAAAGCTTTTAAATTTTTATTTCTTTACCTTTCTTGCTCTCTAATTTCCTTTGGTTTACCTGTTTCCTCAAGGGCTTTTTCTCACTTTTCTCATGCTAACAACCAACTTCTTTTGACTGCACTTTCACTCTTCCTATGATCTAGAACTTCTTCATACTCTTTTCTTACACTATTAACAGTTACATCTTACACCCCTTCCCATCCTCTTTGTCCTCCATTAGAAACTGCAGTCCTAATTGCAAATCTGTTTGTTATACTGTAGATAATAATTGAATCCAATATAGTAAGCCAAAAGTAATACCATATACCTAGAATATTGTAAGAATTGTTGTCTCTTGATATCTGTGGAGGATTTGTTAGAGTTTCCCTGTAGATACCAAAATCGATAGATGCTCAAGTTCCTTATGTAGAATGGTTTATAATAGCTATTATTAAAACTAATAAAATATACTTACATTCTATGTAAACACATGTTATCATGTATCATTTAGGGGAAATTTTCAAGGAAAAAGTCTAAAAATATTCTGTATAGATACTTTTCAAGTATTTTTAATCCACAACTGGTTAAATCCACAGATGTGGAACCCATTGATATATAGGGTGTTATGGTTTAGATGTGTGGTATCCTCCAAAAGCTCATGTAAGACAATGCAAGAAGTTTTAGAGGTGAAATGACTGGGTTACAAAACCCCTAAACCTACCCAGTAAATTAATCCCCTGATAGGTATTAACTGATTGGTAACTGTAGACTGATAGGATGTGGTTGGAGAAGGTGGGTTCCTGGAAGATTGCCTTTGGAGTATCTTCAGTCCTTGATGAGCAGAGCTCTTTCTGCTTCCTCATGTGATGTCTTAAGCCACTTCCCTCCACCAAACTCTTCTGCCATGATGTTCTACCTCACCTTGAGCCCTGAGGAATGGAGACAGCTGTCTATGGACTGAGACCTCTGAAACCATGAGCCCCCAAATAAACTTCTGCTCCTTTAAAATTATTCTTGTCAGGTCTTTAGTCACAGCAGTGACAAAGCTCACTAAAACAGAAGGCCAACTGCGTTAAGATGCTCATCAAAATCTTGAAAGATGTTACCATTCCTATCACAGCACCGTTTAACATGCCTCATCTGACTGGGCAAGAGTTGCCTGAATAACGGAGAATGCAAATTATTACGCTTGAAGAGGTAGGAACTTCAGTTTCTCCTATTACTCCAGGCATTATATCTTTGTTTCTGATCAATTGATCCACCTCTGGACAACTTATGTGCACCTACTAACTTAAACAATGAGTATTCAGGTTACTCACCGATTTGAAAATGTTATCAAAAGCTATTGCTTTTGCCTAACAGGAACAATGAAACTCTTGACTTACCATTCTGCAATATATATCGATAGAGTTCTTCATAGTTTTTAAAATATTTTTTTACAGACTGCATTTTGATTCATTGTACACAAAGAAGGCACAATTTTTCATTTTTATGGTTGTGCATGATGTAGATTCACACCATTCATGTAATCACACATGTACATAGGGTAATGGTGTCTGTCTCATTCTACCATTTTTCATACCTCCACCCCCTCTCCCTCTCATTTCCTCTATGTAATCTAAAGTTCCTCCATTCTTCTTTCACCCCCCACCACCCCAACCCGATTATATACCATCATCCACTTATCAGGGCATAGTTTTGAGATTTTACACAACTTCACATTATTTCATTAATATTATGGTTATGGAAATTTTTAAACAGGAAAAAGAAAGTACTTTAGATTCCTTAGTAAGATATATGTGAATCAGGCAGGGGCATAAAAACTTCATGAATATTCTGGGGCCTGCCAACATGGAAAAATTTCTGAGAGTAGAAAGGAATGAAGCGCCCCATGATATTCCCATTACACTGAAATATAAGCTGATACACTTCACACTGCTACCATCAGCAAAGAAACACCATGCTTGATGAGCCTTTTAAATTTGGGAGAATCAAATACCTAGTTTACCACTTCCCATGTAACCTCTAAGTCGACCAGATTTTAGAAACAAAGCAAGCAACAGTTCAGGTTGAAGATCAGCTACTCTTCCAATTTGCCTTAAGACCCACAAGAATCAATCATTCTCAAAGTGTCTGTGGCAACTAGGGATATCTAATGGAGGCTCTAGCAAGGACAAATAGAAGGATCAAAATGAATTCCCATAAGGTTTTTGAGAAATGTTTGCCTTTTTCTTCAAATAACTACTCTGTCCTTTGAAACATAGCTCCTTGCTTGCTATGAGGCTATAGAATACAATGAATACCTAAAGTATGACACATGTGTCTGTAACCTGTGATTTTATCTGACTGAGCAAACCATACCTTTGGGCTTTTGCAGCAGCAGTCAGCAGAAGAAAATTATACATAGGAATTAAAGCTTGAGGAAGTCTAGAAGGCATATGTAAATTGAATGAGCATGTGGCTCAAATTTCTTTCACAATAGTTTCTGTTGTACTCCTGCTTTGCTTAATCTGTACTTATGTCCCCTTGGGGCATTCACTATGACCATTTTGGTTAAGGAGTTAAAAGTCCAGACTTATTTATCAGCCAGCCATTGTAACTTCACTTATGGATTGCCTTCAAGCAATGTCTGAGAAGAATTTCTCTAATACTTAGAATTTCAAATATTATATCTGACTGATCCCTTGTGTGGACTAAGTGATAACCAAAAGAACAAACCTGAGTTGATCTGTGGGAAGTTGCTAATGGTTTGCTTGGAAATTTAGGAACTTCTAAAGAATAGCATTAGAAAACAGGCAACAATGAAGTTATGAAGAAATGTGGGTATATGTATCTGTCAGAGCAGGCACAGAGTTTGAAACTAACTAATTGTGCCTCATTTGAATGTTAACTAAACAAAAATGGTTCTTAGGTTGACGGAATGACACATTTTATGGATTTCAGTCAGTTTGTTTTCCCAGTCACACAATTCTTGCTCAGTACTTCCATACTAACCATAATGGGCTTGGATGGAGCATATCCATGTGGATGCCCTCCACCAATGCTAAACTGACTTTCTTAGAGGTGAGTTCTTAGCTGCCAACAGCAGAGATCAACACTGGTTGATCAGTGATCACTGGTATCAGTGAACATTGTACCAGGTGATCATTGGGGTGATCAAACAGCAATCTAGTGTCAGGATTATGATATTAGACTATTTCCATCATGGAGGGGAGAAAATTGTGTCCTCACTAGAATAGACATGCCTTCTGAATATGGATTGGTCTGCCTGGCTCCCCATGCTTCTGCCAATACTACCTTCCATATATTTATAGAATATACTACCTTCCATATATTTATAGAATGCCTTATCTTTATCATGACCTTTTTAATAATCTTGATTCTGGTGGAGAAATGTGTTTCATAACAAAACAAGAGCACCAAAAGGCTCTTGCCCATGAAGTTCATTGATTGTATAAGTCTCCTCATTGATATAATAGATAGAAGGATATATCAAAAGCTATTAGAGTGCTTGCTTTCTTCTTTTTTTTTTTTTTTGAGGGGAGCATTTCAAAGGATAGAGATCTCTTGAGTACAGCATTTACTGTATGTTTTAAACCTTTGATCAACCTATGATGCTATTTTACTTATACTGGGGATCAAAGAGCTATAGTGAGAATGGCTTCTACTATGAAAACAGATTCAGTAACAGAATTATTGCTTTTGTTCCCTTCAACTTTGATCTCCACTGGTTCATAGGAACTACTTCCAAAGTAACAATGTTTCCACCTGAGAAACAGCCATGGTTGCATTAAATTACTACTTGAGACTGTCACCTTGTCCTTTGCTGCTCTCCATGCCACCAAACTGGCATGTAAGCAAAGTAATTCTTCTACTTGCTGGAGTGATTGGATGACCAAGGGAAATACTGCTTGCCACTAAAACACTGGGGTGGGAAAGACTATAATATGGAAACTAGAAAATTCACTGGTATATGTCTCATAGTAATTCTATGTATGAAAATATATGTAAATGGAAAATGGAAAAATATAGCAATTGAATAAAGAGAGAATGCTAAAGCTTCAGACATTTTAATAATGAAGATTCAAGAATGCACACTAAGAAAGAAATTAAAGTGGATTGGTTGAAGTCCAAGAAAACATGGAAAGAGTTCTGGAAATAGAAATTGTAAATATACCATATGTTTAAAGCTTATGACTTAACGATGAAAGAAAAATAGAATAAATCATGTTAAAATTTAAAATTTTTAAGTATCAATTGTGTCCTTAAGACTAGTTACAGAAATGAGAAATTTCTTGCTTTATATATTTATATATTCCTTTTTTGCTTGCTGTGTAAGTATGTGCATATGTGTGTGTGCATGATTTTTCTTTCTCTTTCTCTTTTTTCTTATTATTTTACCTAAATTTCATAGGACATCGATTTTATAATTTAAAATTTACTTCGAATTTATAATTCAGGGAACAGAGTATATAGATATGACTGTGACTGAATTTGAGCACAAATTTTCATCAGTCAAAAATAAGTAATGTGACAGTCTCCCAAATTCAATAATGGTTGAAATTTTATACTTTCTTGTTTCAGTACAGTGTATGAACATCTTCAGTGGAATGAAGGTTAGTTACATCTTATTAGGCATAAACATGGTTGTTTTGTTTTCGTATGGAAGTTAAAATAAGTATAGAAGAGCTTGAATAAAAGCAGAATAGTCAAAAGAACATAATATGACAGTTATTAGGCTTTTATCTTTCAGACCAAACCCATCTTTCTATAATGTGCTTTGTAATACTAGAGTTGAGTTTCTGAAAGCTACATGTCTATTTTGATAGCTGGCTCACTATCAATATGGAGTATTAGAGGAAGAGTGGAAGACTAGAGGAAGAAGGGATTTTTTCCTCCTTTGTTGCTTTCAATCCTCTTCTTGGTTCTGTGAACATTACCCTAACAATGCTTAACAGCAGTGACAGCATTTTTTCTCTAGCAGATAGTGAATCAAGCGTGTAGTTTTTTTAATATGTATGCTATCAGTCTGGTTATGTCACATTCTCAGACACCAGTCTCACAGGCTAGAGTCTCTTTATTAAAGATCTGAATACCAGACCATTAAGGTTCTTCCTCCAAGGCCAGAAACTTGAGTTAGCCAATACTTCCTCTTCAGAAGTCAGATTTTCAGTTTTGTGGGGCCTTTGTTGAGTCTTCTAAATCTTAATAATTTGAACTTCCTTTTAGTCCTCTGCTCTAGGAGATACAACTGTTTTACTTTAAGGGTGACAAACTTAATGTTCTCTTCTTGCCATTTAAGCAACCTAGGTAAGTTCTCTATATTAATTTATGTCTTTTCAAGTAACTGGTGAGATTTCTGTCTTCTAACTGTAGCTTAGCTGATATAATTAACCATTGATGTATTGTTTCCCTTTATCCAGCTAAAATTCTTATAAGAACTTTGGGGGTTCAGAATGTTTTTGTGCTGGCACTTTGTATTTTGACTAATCTTGGATAAGGAACCTACTTCTGGGTAGATCAAATATAATAATGGATAAAGCAATTAGAATCATCTGATGTAATTCATGACCATTATGGTCATATTTTTTAATGAGGCCTGCAGACAAAGCAATTTCTAACAAATCAGGGACATGTCAAGAATTACTTGCTAACTGCATGAAAATTCAGAGTATTAAATGAGATAGTTTGTATAAAATGCCATATATGGTACCAGGCATGTGTTTAATATTATTCTTTTATTGCTTTGTCTTATGACATATCAATTCAAATAAAAAAAATGATACAGCCAGCATAGAAGAAACATGAAAAAATCCCCAAACCATTTGTATTTCCTCTTGTCCATCTTCTCTTACACGGTTACATGTCCACTCCTAGATGTCTAAAATTTCATTGCACTCTTTATCAATTATGTTAGTATCTCCCAGTTACAATCTTCTTTATAAAACTATTATCTTCAATATTTCAAAATTTTTATTTGATCCGGATATTCAAGAGTCCCAAATGGACAACATGCATGACCTTTAATTATATTGTGATTATGTTGTGCTATCTAATTTTGTTATTGACTTTATTAGCATCTATGTATGATTCATCAAACATAGAATGGCTCTGCCATTCACTTGTATAAATTAGATAAATTTAAAAATTTTGCTATAATTCTGTGCACATTGTTTCAAGGAATGAACCGTCTTGACGAGTTTTAGAAGCTACTCACTTCTGTGTCGCTGCTATTACTTTGAATGGACCATATGCAGTTCATTTCAGATACATTGATTTCAGTGATTCCACTGCAGTAAAAAGATAAGGAAATGGGATATCAAGGCTAAATTTCTCTGTCAGTGGAGTCTTTAATAATTTCTAGAGATTCCCTTTTATTGGATTTCGATTGAGGCTTTGCTTATTAGATTTATATGGTACATTTTCTTCTAAGAACTCAGAGTTCTGAGAAAAGGCTTTGGAATGGTAACATTTAATATAATACTAATGAAATGAAACAAAACTAAAAGTGTAAAGATGGTGTGTAGGCAGGAAGGTTGGGATGAAACAGTAGGAAAACTAGGTAACAGAATATTTGAAATTCTCAGCCAACATTGTTTGTGCCAAGTCCCTAAAATCTAGCAGAACTACTAAACTAAGTAACACAATAAACAGAAAGAGGGATGAAGAGTCTGCTAAACTGATAATGCTTTAATCTACTACCAAGTTTCTCATTTTGCACCATTGTGAATAAATCTCTACAGTAGACTGTAAGGTTTAAAGTTGGTAACCAGAACAGAAAATTCAGTAGTAGAACCTGCTTCTATTTGTGATCTTATCCCTTTCTTTCTTTTTGTAATTTTTTTTTTGGTACAAAAATTATGTTATTTCATTTCCTGAAAATCCATTTAAATGTCAAGGACAGATGAGAAAACAATAGGGCAGTTAATCCAGTAGATCCTTTTTAGTAATTATGTTTAAGAAATTTAAATTGAGAGCTTGAACCAGAGATTTTAAAATAATTAAATTCATGCAAGAGCTGTGCAGAAGAAATATGAGTTTTATTTAGTAGATGTTTCAATGTCTTAGAAACTTTTTGCAAGTTACTGATATGAGATGATTGACTAATGTATGAATTTAAAATACATCATACCATCACTGAAGAAACTTAATTTCTCCTTTTATGAAATCAGAATTTCAATTAATTTTTAGAAGATTTGTCTAGATATGGGAGTGGGGTACTAAAACTTATTAGATATCATAAATAATGGTCACTATTTTAGTACTTCAATAATTTTACTTAATTTACTCTCTACTAAAACTTTCTGCTTCTGAAAAGATGGAATAGAGGTACTCTTCCACATTCCTTCTACTAGTTATAACTAAAAACCCTGATTATTATATTTAAAACAAACTTTACTGTGAGAGATAGAGAGAAAAAGAGAAGCTAGGAGTCTTGAATTTCAAGTTCACTCCTTGAACTGAGTTTCAGTGCAATTCACTGGATTTTCTTGTTTTTGGTCTCATTTATCCAGACTTGGTACTAGAAAAGCTAGCAACACATAAATGCCAACATTTGCAGATGAAACAAACAAAAGCAAAAAGTATCATATACCAGGAAAAGTATAGCCTAACATGAAAGAAATATTTTTAATTCTATATTACAACTGTATACCACAGGGAAAAAAACAACTGTAGTGCCATCTCCTCCCTGAGTAGTAAAGGCTGAGTAGAGTGCCTTGCTTCCAATGCCACTAGGCTGAAAGGGGTACCCCAACACTTCTGATAGGGATATGTCAAAGGAGAGTAGGAAGGCAGAACTTCTATCCCTTCACTCTAGGGCAAATGCCGGGCTTTTAGATAACCTGTACCTCTACCCTTACCCTCTGAAAATGGGGTCTTCCATCTTTCCTGACTAAGATTCTTGCATATAGATCTTGGCATGTAATATCCCAAATATTTAGCTTTTAATTGAAAGTCATTTGTCATAATGCACCCCAAAATTCAACTTACATGAAGATTCTATTAATAGATGCCAATATCAGAGAGCAGATATGATAGGATTATATTACAAGGCTTTTAATGTAGCTGCATACAAATGTTTCAACAAGTAAGCGTGAGCAAGAATCAAACTAATAATTGTACCATCTCCTCAACAAAATAGGAAATATCAATAAGGAAATAGAAGTTAAAAATAGAAACCAAATGTAAATTTTATAAGGAAAAGTAATAAAAATAACTGAGAAAATAAAAACTCAATGGAAGGGCTTAAAAACAAAATGTATGAAGTAGAAAAAGCAGTGAACTTGAACATAACATAATAGAAGTTATATAATTTTAACACAAAAGTAAATGGACTGGAATTTAAATTGACAAAGCTTAAGAAACTTGTGGGACAATAAGAAAAATATGACATGTGTTTACATCCCAGAAATAGACAGAAGGGGTGTGGCTAAAAAAGTTTTCAAAGAAGTAGTGATTGACAGTATTCCAAATTTCAGAAAAGATACAAAGCAGAAGATTCAAAAAGCTAAGCAAGCTTCAAAGACCACAACCAAGGGAAATAATGCCAAGACATGATAATGAAACTTCTTAAAATTAAGAGCCAAGGAAAAATTTGAAGGCCATAATAAAGGAAATGAAAC
Source organism: Glaucomys volans (assembly GCA_020662805.1). NCBI lineage: Eukaryota > Metazoa > Chordata > Mammalia > Rodentia > Sciuridae > Glaucomys > Glaucomys volans. The sequence goes on along the minus strand of JAJEJO010000595.1, from coordinate 1,110,518 downwards.
AGCCAGATCAGAAAGAAAGAAGTCTGTCCCTATTCACAGAGGATGTGATAGTCTTTGAAGAAATTGCCAAGGAATCCCTCAAAGCAAATTCCTAGAACAAATTAGTTAGTCTAGCAAATGTTTAGGATACAATACAATTCTAAAAAATTACCTGTATTTTTACATACTACTAATAAACTAATAGATATCAAAATTAAATATACAACACCATCTATGAACACAAGAAAAGAGAAACACTGGGAGATGTAAACCTAACAAAATGTTTGTAAGACACATTTAATGAAAACCACAATATTCTGATAAAAGAAATTAAAGAAGATACAAAAGTGGAGAGATATACTATGTCCATGGATTGGATACTAAATATAAAAAGATGCTAATTTTCTTTACATTAATAGATGTTTAACAATTCTTACAAAAAATACGAGCAAGGTTTTTTGCCAATACAGACATATTATTCTAAAAGTTATATTTCAAGGCAAAGGAATTAATATAGCTAAAACAATTTTGAAAAAGGAAAATAAATTACAAGAAATCACTCTGCCTGATAATAAGAGCAGGGAAGAGAATCCAGAATTATCTTCAAATAATTATAGATAAGAAGGGCTTTTTTTGACAAAGATATAAAAGAAATAAAAATGTATAAAAGATCATATTTTCAACAAATGTAGAGAGAGCCACTAGATCTCCATAGGCACCAAATGTTTACCCAGGTCTCAAACTTCATACAATTACCTTAAAAAAACATATATTTAAGTATAAAATGAAAACCATAATTTTTAAAAGAAAGCATGAGCACATTCTTCTGAGATAGAACTTATTGAGATATTTTTAGACACAACATACTTTCAAATCCATATGTAAAAAATCAGGAAGTTGGATTTCAAGAACTTGTGATAAAATGATATAAATTTCTGGTTTATAAAAGACCCTGTTAAGAAAAAGAAAAACAGGCTGGGTGAAAATATTTGCAAAGGATTTATCTGAAAAATGAACTATATATAGATTATAAATAATTCTTAAAACTTAATTGTAAAATAACTCCAATTTTAAAAAGAAATGACAGAGAACAGGAAAAGATACTTTACCAAAAATGATACACAAATATCAGATAAGCATGTAAAAATGTACTCACTCTCACAAACCTGTAGGGAAAGGCCTGAAATATTATTACCACAAGGTATCACTATTGTATAAGGTGTCCTCAAGAGCACTGCCAGATGGTCCTTGATTGGGAGGACTCATAGGACTTATGTAGTCTTGCACATAGCTATAATTTGTTACCATGATATGATATAAAGCAAGATCAGCAGAGGGAAACTGTTTATAGGTAGAATTCTTATATAAACTAGGAGCTAGCTTCCTCCCAACAATCCTCTCCAAGTTATAGTCACTCAGGACTTCCAACAATGAGTTTTGACAGTAGATGTGAAATGCTATCTATCAGGGGAGCTCATTAGAGACTTAGTTCCCAAGGTTTTTGTTAAGGGTTGGTCATGTAGGAACTTTCTAACAAGTATCAAAATTCTAGGCTCCCAGAAGGAAAACAGGTGTTCAACAGGTGTTGCTGTTTAGGTACAAGAAGGCATTCTTCTCTGGGAATGGTGGGAATCCTCTCAAAATCCAACACTAAATATACTAACCAAGGGCTAACCTGGCAAGCAGACCTACTTGTTCTTAACTCTAATCATGCTATACTTCTGCACAACTGCATACCTGTTAGAACAGATAGTAGGTATCAATAACAAACAATGCAAGGGGGAATGTAAAATTCTACAGCCACTCTGGAAAAAGCAATTATATGTCTACTGACAGTTCCATTTCTGGGTGTTCATTCCAGAGACATGAAAACATGTAAGCACACAAAAACGTACACAATTATTCATGGCAATTTTAGACTTAACAGCCCCAAACTGGAAGCAATCAATGTCCTTCAATGAGAGAATAGCTAAATAAATATTTAAACAAACCATAATACATACACACGGTGGAATATAACTTAATAAAAAGTATTATTAATGCTTTAAGGGCATTTGGGCAAATCAAAATACACAAGACAATATGCTAATTGAAAAAATCAAAATCTCAAAGGTCACATTCTACATGATTTTATTTATAAAATATTTTCAAAATAATAAAGTATGAAGATACAGAGAAGATTAATGGTCACCAGGAATTGTAAATGGTGGGGTGAGAGAGGATGGGTCAGATTATAACAAGGGAGCACACAAGAAATCTTTGAGATGATGTAACAGCTGTGTATCTTGACTGTGTTGGTGATTATACTTATTCACACATGTGATAAAATGGCATGTAACTCTAAGGTCAACATCATAGTTTTTATTTTGCACTGCACTATAAAAGAGGAAAGTAGTGGGAAGAAACTGCACAAAGTCTACCTAATACTTTTGTACTATATTACCAAATTCCTGAGAATATATAATTATTTCAGAAAAAAAGACAAGAAGCTGTGGATTTATCAGTACTCTCACTATTTTAGAGTTGAGAATATATTACTGTTTCTGCCTTAACCAGTTCCTAAAGTTGCATACCTAAAAGAATGACAACTAGTTCATATTCATACTATAAAGTCAATTCATATTATTTCCAAAAAGCAACATGACAGGTTATTTTACAAATAAAAAAGGAAGTTTTAGGAATAGATTGGGAGAATAAAAATAATACTTTCTCATCAGTTAACTGAAATCTGGAAAAATTTAGATTATACCAATTCACACATAATAAAATGATATTTAATTCTAAGGTTAATTTCCTAGTTTTTATTTTGCACTGTTCTGTATAAGATGCAAGCAATGAGAAGAAATTGTGACCAGTTTTTAATGTTATCATCCTGTATTATACACTAGGCAAAACAGTAAGGCCCTTTTATTCTTTTAAAAGCGTAATTATCAAAGCAAAGAAACAAAAAAGTCAGCAAAGTGGACCTTGCTACCTTCACTTACAAAAAGGACCATGAAGTATTAGAGTTTAAATACATCACCCAAGATAGAAGAAGAAGGTCTTTGTTGCTTTGGATCACTTTCTTTCTTCAAATTAATACACATTTGCATGTGTTAATTCTAAAACTTTGATGTACCAAGAGCTATATAGTTATATATATTACTCATAAATTTTCTTCAGTTTAGATATAAAGGAAATAATTCAAACCTGATCATGTGTATTTAAAATTTATTCTCTTTATAAGCATATTAATTTTCCTTCTTCACTTTAGGAATCAAAAAATATTAAATGAAAAAATATTTATTTATGAAGCATTATCTATAATATTTCAACACTAAAACAAAACAAATTTAATGAAGAATATTTAATTATAATACAGCAAATGAGTCAGCATGCATAGTAACATGGAAAATGCATATAGTATAATGCTAACTTAAGTAAACAAAACTGAGTATTATTATACTAATAATAATGTATGAAACATATAGGTACGAGGTGAAAATCATTGCTTTATTAATTTTGAGTTACAGTTTTCTACTGAAAGTTTCATTTAGCGTTGTTGTATTCTTTTTCAGTGATGTTTTCTAGAATCAGATAAATGTTTATAGGGTATTACAGAGTTTTATGGACTTAGTTATTTGGTAACATTTAATTGAAAAGAGAAGAATCAATAGAATGTAAATTTTGTTTAGTATTATGGGTATAGTTTTGTTCTCTATACACTATGTCTGCATTGAAAAGAAATCTCCACTGTCATTTAGAAAGCTACGGGGGAACACGGTGAACAAATATTTACAGTTATTGTTAATGTATTTAATTCAGTTGTCATTGAATAAACTATAGTGATATCAAAATACTTTTGAAATCTATGAATAAGGACATCTAGTAAGATGTTTTAGTCATAGTGGAATGGAATTCAAGAGGGCTCTAGATAGTTTCATATGGGCTTCTTTTTATTACAATACATAGGTTACTCAACTACTTTAGAATAGACCTCTAAATGTTCAGACCATTTATAATACCATACTGTATTGTCTTTCCTTGCTTTTGTTTTTACCTCTGTTATTAAGAGAATTTGGTTTAAAAGGATTTGCCAGGTAGGGAAGATACTATTATACTGCTGTTCTCTACTGCCTCAGTCACCATCTTATACCTATGTAAGCATGAATTCTCAGCTTTCTTTTGTAAATTCATAGAACTCATAGTAAAGGAAGTTTACTTTGTAGTTTTTTGTTGGGGGGCAGTTCAGGAGAAAGCATCAATTATTTCATCAATTATTTCTCTAACTTTCCTGAGGAATTCTCATACTAATAACAGTGAGTTTCAGAAATAGTCTACTAATGCATGCAGTTTTCCATCAATCTTAAGTATTGCTTACTGTCTTCAAAACCAGAGAAATCTCAGCCTTCAAATGTATTATATGAAATAAACAGCAAAAACTCTAAAAAGTTTCTATTTTTGGAAGTTTCTAAAGTTAAAGGACATGCCAGCAAAAAAATATTAGATATTCCCATATTTTACCAATTCCTGAGTTTACTTTTATCTTTTGTTAGATTTTTTCCCATAAGAACACAGAGATTTTTTAATTCCTCTCTCTTAGGATAAAAATATAGAACATATATTTAATCTTTGCACTTATATTGGCATATAAAGAGGTCACAAATCACAAATGATGGAAAAGGAAGGAGTATTTTACTTCAACAGGCAGAATCCAATCCATAGTTAAGAAAATCTATGACTGTGAACAAATTTTACTCACAAAGTTTAGTCCTTTTATCCTTCCTGCTGCAGGTAACACTAAAGAGTAGAAATAGGCTTGATTTGGTAAACAAAAAAGCAGCATACAAGAATTTACAACTTACATATAAAAACGGAGTTTTACATTATCTTTCTCAGCAGATATATTCACCTGTTTAGCAAACACTTGTTATGACCTCCCTCATACCAAGCACAGTGCTAAAAAGATAAATGGTAATGTACCTTGAACTTAAAGTTTTTTTACTTATGGTAAGGTAGAAGAAGACCCATACCTACAACAAATTACAATGAACTGTGCAAAAACAAAATGGTTTTCAAATATACAGATACAGATATAAATATAGATACATATAAAATACAGATGTAGATACATACGCATATCCCATTCCAAGGGAGCACAAAGGATAGAACAATTACTGTTGCCTGGTGTGCTAATCACCTTTCTGTCATTGTAAAAGATACCCCAGATAATCAAATCATAAAGAGCAAAAGTTTGCTTTGGTTCACAGTTTTAAAGGTTTCAGCCTATGATCATCACTTGACCCTGTTTGTTTGGCACAGAAGCACATCATGATGGGACTATGCGGTGGAGAAAAACCTCTCACCTCATGGCTAGGAAGCGAAAAAAGAATTTCTCCTTCGAGGGCTTGTCAACAATGAACAAAAAGCCTCCTACCATACCCTACCTCTAAAAGTTTCCACCTGGTGCCAAGTTTACAGTAGTGCCAAACTAGGGACCATGCATTCAACACCTGGGCTTTGGGGTCCATTTACCATCCAAACTATAGAATCAGGACATCATAAGTAATGCACTAACAGGCAGTCAATATTGAGTTCAGCCTTCAGTTATGGAAGGACTTCAATTGTGAGGACACAATTCTAGGTAGTGGGGAGAAATCTGTGAAAAGCTATGTGATTACAAGAAAACTTAACATGCCTAGGATACGGAGCAATGTTTCATGAGCTGGAACATAGGAGACAGGGATGTAGCAAATAAGCCTTGGAAATGTATATCAGAGTTGTGCTGTGAAACATAAGCCTGTAGTTTGTGCCTGTCTAAGGTTATGCATTTTGTCCTATATGTGCAGAGTGCAAAGTAGTTTTAACACTGGTGAGTAGATGATTTATTTGCCTTTTAGGAAAATAACTGAAGTGGTTGCATGACAAATCAAATAGAACTAGATAAACTGGTTATATAAAAATCAGCAAGAAGGTTGTTTTACAATATTTTGAGTGACAGATATGAGGGGCTGAACTGAGGGAGCAACAATGAGAGGGGATGGAAAACAGATTTTTGAGAGACATATATGAGGTACTTTTGACAGGATTATAGTTGAAAGACTTGATGAATGGAATTGCCGTTCAATGAGATAAGAAATAAAAGCAATTCCCTTCTCTGTTTCCATTCTTTGAAATAAAAAATATCACCTTCAGTTCTATTCTTATACTTGAAATATCATACTGAGATATTCCCTTCTTTTAATCCATATGAGTATCTCTCCCAGATAGTAGACATGAATGATTGGCAATTGGATAAACAAATAAATCACTTTAAACATGTTTGTGCACATTTGCATATTTAGTATAAAATTTAGAAACTGAATTTCTGAGTTAAAATATTTGGCTGTATATCTTGGCTTCCTGTCAGATTAGAAGGCAGACTCCTTCATCGTTAACTGTGTTGTGAACTTGATTGCCAGTAGTTTTTGGCTTATCACGTAGCTTTATATTTTCTGATGTTCACTGCCATATCTGCATCATATTGCTAAATTGAAAATTCAGCATCATTAACGCACTTAATAAATTTATGGTTCTTATATTCCAAAGTACTTATGAAACTTAAAAAAATACATCAATCCAGTACTGGTCAACAGAAATTCGAATTGTTTTGAGTTTTTGATCTAAAATATTCTTGGTCAACATTATATTCACTTAAGAAAAGATATTATATGTATGTATTTATGTATATTTCTGATAAGAATATTTTCTTAATTCATATGAAAAGTAAAATAGGGAAAAATAGAGGAGTTATTAAAACAATGCCTTTAAACTTATTTTCTGATTGCTGAATATGCCATCAATCATCAACATATGGCATTAAAAAAAAGAAAATCTGTAAGTAGTATTTGATAATAGTATCAGAGATAATTAGAATTATATTCTCATCTCATCATAATTGCTTCTTACTCATATTAAATTTAGTTTTAATGTTTAAATATCTAATAAATAAGACATTAAACCAAATTAAATTTACATTTATCATTGAAATAATGGTCTGTAAGTTTTTATTTAACATAATAATTTGACCTACATAAAATATTTAAGCAGAAACTGAACGTGGCCAATAACTATTTTAAAATGGAGTAACCAAACATCTAGTTATCTTAAAATTTTGCTTTTTACTCAAGATAAACAAATATCTTCCTCTATAAAGAAAAAAAGTTTTTTTTTTCTGTCTGACACCTGGTAATTAAAAGAAATCATATTGCAGGATATATCATGAATCTTTTAGGGCTTGAAAATTAGAGTAGTAAATGACTAACCAATGTATGTAGGAATTTGATGCCCAAACTAAGCCACTAATATTTTAATTAGAGGCTAATTAGAATGCAATTCCCTTTATGTATGTAAACCAGATCAAACTACTACAATGCAAACTTAAAATCTTACTTTCCAATGTTCTCAAAATGACTCATCTAACTTCTGCAAATATTAAGTCTATTATGTTGGTACCATGAATTATAACTGCAATTTAAATTACCATTTTAGATATATCTATAGTTAATCTTCTTTTAAACACAGACTAATTTATCTTAAGTCGCTTACTGGTACCATGGCAAGCATGCTTGGAAAGCTCAAGAGAAAGTTGAGTAAATTAAAGACTGAAGTATTTGCATACCACTCCTATACTTTATCTCTTAGAAATGTTACCCATATTCAGCTGACAGAGAAAAAAATGAGGTCTAAAAAGGGTGACTTGCCAGGCTTTATTAAGTTGAAGTATGTGGGGTGTATTGCTACCATTCAAGCACTCACATTTCTTCAGCTCACTCATCTGGCATGATTCCATTTTTATGTCCTAAACGCTACAGACTGAATGAATGCATGACTGCTGTATCAGGCAGCCTGTGCAAAATACTTGACTTCAGCAAATCTTTGACAAGCACCATTCATTAATCTTTGTTTCATAATTCTCACCAGTATGCACACCCTGCCTTTCTGTCCCTATCTGCAAGTAAATTGGTTTTTAAGAAAATGAAGAGGTCAGCAGAAGATGTTGGAGCACACATTTTTCTGTTGAAACCAATCAGTAGACCTGGGTTGAAATGTCAACAGTTAAAGTTAGTAGAACTTGTCCATATTTCAACTGATTCATCAATTTACATTAGCAAAAATATTGTTTGGTTGTCCATGTAGCAAAAATAAATAAATAACTTATACCAAAAATATGGACAATTTTTGCCTACAGAATTTTAAACCCCAAAAATGTAATTACATGTACCAGACTTCTTTAACTGTAGTGAAATCTTAGAGTGCCTAATTTTCAGGTACAAAGACAAGTTATCAGAGTTCTCTCTTCTGTACTAGTAATTTTAATAACTTGAAGAAAACCACACAATGAGAGTAAATAGAAAAGCTGGAAAATACATGTTGAAAATATATGCTGTCAATATATACAGCTAGTAAGGAAATAAAGTCAGGATCTATAAGGGAAAAACAAAAAAAGTTAAATAAAAATAAAACAAAAGAAAAGCCCTTTTATTTAAGCATTTGGGGCTCAAGTTTTCCTACCAGGCTTAGAATATGAGAAAACTTTTGAACAGATTTATAGGATAGAAGGACAAAAAATGGAACATAAGGACCTACCAGGGAGTGGGAACACTGATGCACCTGACAAAGTGCAATACCTGAAATGTGTAGAGGAGAAGTAGATAAATCAGTTCTTTCTAGAAGTGAGGCACAGCTTCAAGCTATCTCAAAAGTAAATTTGATTAATTTGATTTGGGATTCCTTTGGGCCTTAACCACCTGGCAGAAGATAATAAGAATATCCTACAAGAATATTTCATACAGAACTCAAATTATCTCTATCACCTCTTTATCTACAATGCCCAGCACTCAATCAAAAATAATCATGCATACTGAGCAAGATAATTGATAGAAGCAATAGACTCACAAGGAATCTGGATGAGGAAGGCATTGGATCAAGATTAAAAACATAAAATTATGCTTAATATGTTCAATAAAATATGAGGAGGTTGAGAATTTGGTCAGATGTCTTAATCTTCCAAAAAGAATGAGGTGGAAATTCTAAGCTGAAAATTATAAAGCAATTAAGAACCTATATGGTGGGATTAATAGATTAGTCAGAGCTGAAAAGAATTTAAAAAATGAGAATACAAAGCAGTAGAACTGCTCAGAATGAAGCATGGAGAGATTAAAAGAGATAATATGTTAAAACTGTACAAGAGACACGGAGGATATAGTGAATGGTTTATCATAATAGCAATTAGAAGAAATCTAAAGAAGATAACCTGCAAATGGAAAAGAAATAGTGTTGGAAGACATAAAGGATGACAGTTTTCCAGATTTTGGTGAGAGTTATCAAGCCAACATATGATGAATTTGAAGTTGGAGCAAGTTATATGTAGGCACAGCACAGTAATTCTGTAGAAAACAAAACCAAAAATGAGAGAGAAAACAAAAATTTTTAAAACTAAAAAAATACAAAAGCAACATGAAGACACAAAACTTAACTCTTTGATAGAATTCAGATATATTTGAATAGTCCATCTTATTCATTATGATATGTAATGACATTTCTGTAGTATTTTTATAAATAAATCTATTTGTACTTGAGTACAAATGCTAAATGTTTTATTAATTAAAAACCTTATTATATATTCTCTTCCTCTTTTTCCATGCTTCTTTCTTTCTCTCCTTTTTTTTTTTTTTTATCTTTTGCACCTAGTATTGAATTCAAGAATGCTGAACCACTAAGCCACATCCCCAGCCATTTTTTTATATCTTATTTTGAGACAGAGTCTTGCTAAGTTACTTAGGGCCTTGCTAAATTGCCAAGGCTGGCTTTGAACTCTCATTTCTCCTGCCTCAGCCTCCTGAGCTGCTGGGATTACAGGCATGTGTCACCTTGCCTGGCTTGCTTCTCTCTTTAATGTGTATTAAAATTTAGAATCAGACTGTCAGCTTCCACAAAATACCCAGTTATGATCTGATGAAAATTGAATTGAATCCCCAGATCAATTTGTGGGATGCAGATTATTTTGATGATACTGAGTTTCCTGATTAAAAGCACATTTAAATAATCTTCCATTCCTTGTAACATAGCTCTTTCATATCTTTTTTTATATTTCTTCTACACAATGTCTGTTTCTGAGACCATCACAGAGTATTGTACTTTAAATTAAAATTTTAACTTTTGTTAAATGAAAAAATACAATTGACCTGTTTCATTGTTCATAATTACATACCTTGTAACCCAAGTAAGTTATAGAGCTTTGTTTTATAATATAAAGTTCTAGACCTAATCAAAATATATTCTATGGAATGAAATTGGTCCACTCTGTTCTTTGCTCATCTGCAAGGAGTTATAAACTGAAATCCAGAGTAAGCACATACATGCTATCATAGAAATTTAGATTATCACAACATCTCAGTGCATTATTATTATTATACTTTGCAAACAATGATCATACATGTGTTTTCGGGGAAAATTCTGATCCTTAACCATAGATAAATTTAGAGGAATCAGTTATCATCTGCCAAAGAAAACAGCTTCATTCTGGACCTTCCTATTTTTACAGTGTCCACTGCCCTGACACAGTCACTCTTACCTTTTTTCCATACCTTTTCCACAGAGGGAGCAGGTCTCCAGTTTCCCATGCAGTGATTCCATAGTGTTACACTAGCCCTTATTCAGCTTTCAGCAATGCATGGAAAGATTGTCTGATTTCTTCCTAACCCCTTGACAGTAGCCTCCAGGCCTGTTTCTCCTTGACTCTCAGATTGCATCCTTCTTCTGTAATCATACTTCTGGTGTGGGTTGAAAAATGATTCTATAGCTTTATTTAAGCCTTTCATTTTTCATAGTTCAGAGGGGAATGATGTACTTGCCCAATAATAAAACATTTACTTAATATTCTGACACTTTATCTCATTTATTTAGTCTAAATCCATCAATAAAAAATATGTGAAGATTATCCAAGACCTCATGCTGAAGCTTCTCAAATGATTCTTAAGTTGTGTGAAAGGAATTCTCCAAGAGTTTCTCAAGTCCTTAAGGGAACAATAATCCCTGAAGACCTTGCATTTTTGTTACTGCCTTTCATAGCAAGCATACTTACAGGAGAGTTTGGCTGGCTCTAGTGTTTTTGACTTGGTTTCTCTTTCTGAAATCATTTTTAAAAGTTTCTCTATTATAAAAGTCTAAAGCCAATCCAATATTCTGCCCTTTTAAAATAACTCTTTATCTTTGCTTGGATGTCCAAGAAATGATTACTTATTTTTATTTTCCAGTAGTGTCTTTAGACTAAATCTCAGTGTTCACAACAGTGATTACAATTACTTAATCATGTTTTTCTTTGATGGCAGTTGTTTTCTTTTAGTATTGTACTACGTTTTAGCTTCTGATTTTTACTATGGAAAACCATCTAATTCTCTCATTTTAAGATTCTTTTGAAGAGGGCCTGTCTTCTCCCACTCCTGATCTTTTTAAGAATTTGTCATGATATTTTGTGTTTTATAATATTGTTACCATGTGCATATGTGTGACTTTTATTTATTTATAAGGTTGATACTAAATTGGGTTCTTTGATTTTATAGCTTGATGGTTCAGCAGTTCTAAAAATTCTTAATTCATCATTTACACATTTTCTCCTTTCCTTTCTTTTTCTCTTCTATATAAACACATGTTAGACCTTTAAACTCTGTCTTCTCTTCCTCAGTATTTTTTATCTGTATAAATCCATGTTTTTAATTTTGGATAATTTTCATTCACAATGTTTTTTTTTTTTTTTTTTGCAATTTACTGACTGCCTTCAGTTTTGTCTACATTGTTGTAAAACAAATTCACATAATTTTAATTTCAGTTAACATGTTTCATAATTCTAGATGACCCATTTTATGTGATTTTTAAATACACTGTTTTTAAATAATTTCTTCCCTTGTACATATATATTCATATGTTTAAAATCATTCTTCAGTATATAGAATTTGTGTTTATATTTTTATATTAAGCAGAGTTTCCAAAGATTCAGAATCGCTAAGTATACACACACACACACACACACACACACACATCTAGACATACTCTGACATATAAATATGTACTGAAAGAAAAAGGTGGAGAAATCTACTGTGAGGAATTGTCCAAGAAATTAGGAAGACTGAAACATTTCACAATCAGCCTTCTGCAAGATGGTGATGTGGGAAAGCCAGTGGTGTAATTTAACCCAAATCTGAAGACTTATGAACAAGGAGACTCCAAGGTATAAATACCAGGTTGAGAGCCAGAACAGGTGAGAGATGTCTTAGTTATAGTAGCCAGACAGAGAAATCCAACAAGGAGGGCTCCCCTCTCCTCTGATTTGTTTTTGTCAGGCCCTCAACAGATTGGTTGATGTCCACCAACATTGGAGAGAGCAATCTACTCTACAGATTCCATGAATTCAAATGCTGTTCTCATCTGGAAATACCTTCAGAGACACCTCAGCTATGTGTTAATTGGGCATTCAATGGCCCCTCAAGTTCACACATAAAATCAGTTGTCACATATGTGTTCTTTATATATGTTAAAATAATTCTGTTACATTTTGTGTTGATAAAGTAATATCAAAATCTTTATATCTCTCTCTTTCTCTCTCTCTCTTCTTTTCTTATTTTGGTTCTAATGAGTGAACCCTGGGGTGCTTTACCACTGAGTTATATCCATAGGCCTTTTAAATTTTAATTTTAAGGTAAGATCTCACTAAGTTGCTGAGGTTGACCTAGAACTTAAAGATCCTGCTGCCCAGCCTTCTGAGTAGCTGGGATCATAAGTATGTGCCATGTCTGGTCTTCCTTGTCTCTTTAGTGAACTCACATTGAATTGTTTTCTTTCATGTGTTCATTGATTGTTTTGTGGGCATACAAGACATTTTAAAAACATAATCTAAAGGCTAAATAAAAGATATCTGTCTGCCAGTTGATTGTGATCACTGTGAGTATAAGGGCACCTTAAACTAAACTTAAAGCTGGAACATTCAGTTGAGTTTTATTTGAACTGTCAGATCATCCTAAAGGTTGTTTAACTCCCAGGTGAGGAACACTGAAGCTGAGGTAGGATGGATCTTTTTAAAAAACTCTCATATTCTGTAGGTCTGTGCTTTATTTTACTTTCCTAACACCACATGCAAATTAGTCAATCACAATTTTTAAAGGAAGAGTTTTTAAATTTTATCCAGCATATTTTGTGTTGCATATTGAATAGTTATGTGATGTGAAATCTGTAATTCTTAAAATAGAAACATGATCCTTTCTTCTACAGATTTTTAGAGATTAGATGCTTAAATTCAAGCATAAACTTTACTGAGGTGCTGAATTATAGGAAATTTAGACCCTTTACCTGTATTTCTTCCTAATGTGAAAGGTCTCCCCAACTCCTTGGGCTCACAGCTATACGCATAAAACCAAACTGGTTTTCTCTTTCCTTGTTATTGTAAAGACATTTATCTCTTAATTGGCATTTTTGACTTTTCTTTTGTAATACATCTATCATATTTCCAATTTTTTTACTATTAGAACATTTTTTTCTGAAAAATAACATTAAAATTAGTATGAAATATTAATTAAAAATGGACTCAATATATAGAATCTTACTATTGTGGGGGAAAATCTATTCAACACATCAAAGAGTGCATTTTCTCAAACAGAAAGTACAAACAGAGTGAATATGTGTGATGAATATGTGATGTCAGTTATGGTTCTATTGTTATACAGAAATAACAGAGTAAAAATAATTCAAATTCTTTCATTGTGTTTGGACTTCCCAATGAGTAATGCTATCTTTTCCATTTTGTCTTTGGACTCCAGTGTATCTTTTATGCTAATTTATCATGTTTAATAGGTGAGAGGTTTGTGTTTTGCCTTAGAAAAGAATTGATAAAATTTGCATTGTACAATACCCAAGAGATGACAATGGAATTTTCTTTCTTTGTTCATTTTTCTATTGCAGTGTTCTGAAATGTCTTATCAATGAAACTCTAACAGAAGGACTGCCTAAGAGATCATTTTGTTTTTCAATTCATAAGGATCTGTGACATACTAAAAGCTTACTATTGTCAAATGACTTTAATTATTAAGAATATACCTGTGTAAAATGTTCTTTAGCATATTGGTATGACATTTACATGTAAAACAGAGGAGAATAAGAACACAATTTAGTACTTATAAATTTTCTAAAGTCCTCCAATAAAAATACATTAAAATGCCATTGGAAATTTCATGAAATATGTTTACCAATCTTCATTTGCATTACTTATAATAGACTGTAAGTTGTCTCTGTTTCTTTACAATATATGAGAGATGACTTTCATACTTTTTTTTGAAATATTTTTTTGGTTGTAGATGGACAGAATATCTTTATTAATTTATGTGGTGCTAAGGATCTAACCCAGTGCCTCACACGGGCAAGGCAAGCGCCGCTACCACTGAACTACAGCCCCAGCCCGGCTTTCATACTTTTAAGTAGAATTTCTTTTCTTTCTCAACACCTTTTAAGATGACTAATAGAATCATTTTGCATTTTTTCATTTAATATTCTATTTTAGTGATGAATAACTGACAAATAATTTATGTCAAAATATGACTTGTATGAGCTGGGGTTGTGGCTCAATGGTAAAGCACTTGCCTAGCACATGTGAGGCCCTGGGTTTGATCCTCAGCACCACATAAAAAATAAGTAAATAATATAAAGCTATTGTCTCTATCCACAGCAAAAACATTTTTTAAAAAATATGATTTGTGTGCTACTAATGGTTTACATTTGTACAGATCTATATAATTTATAAAACAATAACTTTTTAAATTTCCCACCCCTATTAATGTATGTACATTAAAAGAGCTTTCTGGAGACATAATATTCTAAATAATAGGTGGAATTTTAGACTGGCAGACAGGTACAACTGGTGTGTGTACATAGGAATAGGCTCACCTTTTTTTTCCCTTTGGTTGTGGGAATTGAACCCAGGGGGCTCTTGAACAGTGAGCCACATCCCAGGCACTGTTTTATTTTTTCATTTATGTACAGGGTCTCATGGAGTTGCTTAGGGCCTTGCTAAATTGTTAAGGATGGCTTTGAACTCGTGATCTCCAGCCTCAGGCTCTGTAGCTGCTGGGATTACAGGCGTGCACCACCTTGCTGGGCTCACACTCATTTTTCTTATCATCAACTTCCCACTCCATTTATATAGGACTTAGGTATCCAGTGCAGGCTTCATGTAGGCATAGCTGTGTGCACTGACTGATGCTGATAAGAAAAAATATAGGCATCACACAAAGGTGAAGAAGAAAAATTTGCCTACTCATTTTCAGAGAGAATTTCTATTAAAACTTCAGAATTCTACAAATGTAATCCAACTTGATACATATTATATATGTGTACACACTTGAACTACAATGACATATTTCTATATTTCAAATGCTGCTGAAAACCTAGCCTATTTTTTTTTTCTTTTCATACTGGGGATTAAGCCCAGAGATCCTCCACCACTGATCCCTACTTCCAGTCCTTTTTATTTTTTACTTTGAGACAGGGTCTCACTACATTGCCCAGACTAGCCTTAAACTTGAGATCCTCCTGCCTTTGCCTCCAGAGCTGGTGGCAGTACAAGTGTTGAAAACAGCATTCTTAATGCTGTTCAATTTTTAAATAAAATCCATCCAAAGTCAATTTGTAGCCCATATCTGACCAAGAGTGCTTATAATTTTTCTACTGTCATTTTAATTCACTTTTACATATTAGAATCACTTTTTTCAAGAATAAAATAATTTTAAAATAGGATTTAAAATACTAAAAATAACAAGATGTACGACAATCCCTATATTAGTTCAAGGCTTAAGTTGTACTGCCAAACATATGATTGAATGCATTATGAAAGAAGTAATTCAATGACTAATTGATAAGAAATGCCAATCTTAAAATTCTGATGCAATATTAGCATATTAAAGCTTTATAATTTGTTTTTATTACTTATTTATTTATTCACTATGGTACTGGGGATCGAACTCAAGGGCAATCCAATATAGCAATAGAACTATATCACTCTCTCCTTTTCTCCATTTTTTTTCATTTTTATGGAGACAGAGTCTCCTTAAATGCTACAATGCTAACCTTAAGCTCAAGAGTTCTGCTGCCTCAGCCTTTGGGGTCTCTGGGATTGTATATATGCACCACTGTGCCCAGCTATAGTTTCATTTTAGTCAACAGAAAATCATTTTAAATTATTCAGCTTAATATCTCAACAGATTTATGTTAGAAACACATTATAAACCTATTTGTATAACCTAATATACTGTGGAAAGGAAACAGTTCAATTAGATTTAAAGAAGATATCTTTTTTGTAATATTCTTAAGTGACATAAGACAACTAATACATTGTAATCAATGTAGAAGAGAAAAAAAAATCCATTACATATAATTTGAATTTTTCTAACCTATTAATTACTTCAAACTACAGTTGACGATACATATTCCTTAGAAAATTAAATTCATTGATATGTATAGGAATACTATTATATTTATAGATAAGCAAGATATTTTGTCTGAATTAAGAATAGGAATTAAAATGATTCATCAGAAATTGTGTTAACCCTTATGATATTTAATGAAATCTTACATATTTAAAAAATTGAAATTTTCCACTCCAAAATCATTGGCTTTTCTTGTATCTCACATAATATATTAAAAGTTCATAGTTTATGTTATATATAGTCCTCTTGATGAGGAATCCTGGAGAAATTCCTATCTGAAAGTAGAATAAAAATAGTTGTAATTTAAAAAAAAGTAATCTCTGTCTTCAAAATGAAAGTTTGCTTTAAGGAGCATGAAAAATATCACATGTAGAGTATAGCCCAGTGATAGAGTGTGGCTTTTAGTCCACACTAACCCCCATAAAACATAGCAAAACAAAAATAATTACAATGTGCTGGTAAGCACAGTACTTATACAGTTTTCTGACTTGGTGGTGGTAAATAAAAAGCCTGGGTTGTCTTACATTCTTTAATAAGAATTCAGCCTAATAATATTATATTCTTTAATAGAATATAAGCTTCTTTTTGGCGCTTCTTCAGCAAGGTCAATACAGTACTTAAAAATACAAGTTGTGAAGATGCAGAAATATTCAGATATCTCTCTTCTTTGGTCTAGTGAGCATGTATTATGAGAGGAGGAGAGCAAAGACCTGTAACAGGCTTGGGGTGGGAGTTCTTCTGTCTCCTCTTTTGAACTGTAGTAGCTAATAGACATGTACCCAGAGTTCTCTGTCAGGGTCAAAGGAGCTCTCCTCCAGGGAGAGCAACCCTGTGGGTATCTGAGACAAGGGCAAGGACAGCATGAAAAGAACGACTTGGAGGCAGACTTCTTTTTTCCTTCCCTTTGGGAGTGTAGTGGAAACACCGCAGCTTGACAGATCATGCCATTTTATAGAACCTTTGCCTTTTAAGCTATTAAGGAACTGATAAAAAGCAAAGGTTAATAAACTCTCCTTGCTCACTTTATACTACTGAAAATTACTTCTCTCTGACTTGTAAAATCTGCTAATGTTTTATCTTAAATATGTCTTAAATCTGTCTCATCTTCTCCTTTACTACTTCCCTAATGCAGATCATGATCAACTTTTTCATGGATTATTACAACAGCTCACTACACTGCCTGCTGTCTTAATCCCTTTAGTTTTTCTCTCCTTAAAAGTACCAGTCACATATCCTAAAATATAAACTATCCTAAAATGTATTGTTCCCACATAAAGAAAAAATTCAAGCCCTTACACTGAAGCACACTGCAGGGCACATATGTGCAGTTCAAATGTTTGTAGAGGGAATAAATAGATGATCAGTGAACAAAGCCAGAACGGCAAATAAGGCACTACCTAATCAAACTTTGAACTGCTTTTCCTTCTTCGTCTCTCACCTTTTAGTTGATAGTTTTTGTCTCCCCCATGGGTCCCCTCCTTTGAATCACCCCCTCTTCCTTTGCTCGACAGACAGCTCATCAACTTTTACCATCCAGCTCAGGAATCACTTTCTCAAAGATGTTTCCCTGATTTCTTGCCTTCCTTTCCCCATAGCATTTCAAATTTTAAAAAATCTCCCCCCATCTTATTCCATGTTGTTTATGTCCGTGACTATTTTTGAGCAAATTTTAATTGCCTTTTAGTCTGTTATTTTCATGTGAGCCCTAAACCTAGACTGATTTCCTTGAGGACACAGAGTGCATCATACATAAATGTTTTTGCTTCCTGACATGAAATCTCCTCTTCTCCCTCATTGTGGTCCTTATTGAACACAGACTTATGGAATGAATGCATAACTGGGTAACTTAACTAATAATAAACAAGGACTATATTTTCCTAGTCTGTGTGTATTGAAGAGGTATTATAAATGAACACAATTTCTACCTGTTGAAATTTTTCAGTTACTTTAACCAAAATATAAATTTATTCAGCTGAAAGTTTTCAAATAGTATATAATAATAAACATTACCCTTTTATTCTATTAAAAATACCAAGGATAATGACAATCTACATATACATTTTAAAGGAAAATCTTGGCATCATTGATTATGCTTTATTCAGATACCTGGAGGTGTTTCTTCTTATATTTGACTGAAATTATTATTTGGTATTGAACAGCATGCAAACAATATTGTCAACAAAGATTCTTGGTGTGACAGAATTCAATGTACTAACATTTCTTGACATGCTGTTTTATGTTTTTTTTTTTTAAGTTGGCAGCATATAGACTAAGGACATAGCAACAGATAAGATAAACTATTCACATCTTATTAGATGTATTTTATGGAGTGAGATAGTAAAGTGCATGGAAAAAATATTATAATTGCTTAGACAGTGATGCATTCCCAGAAAGGAACAGAATATAGAGTGAGCTGCATGGTATTTGTGGAACCAGGTTAGCTAGGGTGGTTAGGGAAGATCTCCCAGGGCAGGTGGACTTTGTGTGGAAATGTGAATGATAAGAGAGAGACACAGGAAATAAAGAACATTGTGTCAGACACAGAGAGAGCAAGTACAAAAGCCTTGTGTAAGAGTGGACTTCGTGATACAGAGAAAGATGAGTGAGATGGAAGTGTGAATCAAGAGAGGCATAGTAAAAGATGAGAAAGTAGACAGAACTTAAAACAAATACTTAAGCCACGTTTGATGGCACACACCTATAATCTCAGAGACTTAGGAGGCTGAGAGAGGAAGATCTCAAATTTGAGACCAGCCTTAGCAACTAAGGAAGGCCCTAGGTAATATAACAGGACCCTATCTCAAAATTTAAAATAAGTTAAAATGGCTAAGGATGTAGCTCAGTAGTAAAGTGCCCCTGGGTACAATCCCCAGTACCAAAATAAATGAACAAATAAAATAAAACAAATATTTAGGTTGCATTATTGTTGCAGTACAAGTCACTGGAAGATTTTCATCAGGGAGTAATAAGAAAATAGTACAAAGGAATTGATGTTGGCTTCAAATAATGAGATATAAGGAATGAAAGAAGATGAGAAACTGGGTAAGTGGATGGTCATGTCATTTAGTAAGATGGAAAATATTCTGGGAAAAAAACTGCAGAGAATGAAGATCAAGAATTGAAGAGAATCATCTTGAGTTTGAAAAGCTTATTATTAAAAATTCAGTGAATATATCTTCTAAGAGCTATGTCAACAGATCAATTATGAGAACCTTAGATAGCATAATACATGTTAAATTATTAATATGTACTGTGATTTAATGTGTTACCTTTCTCAAGCAATGTATTTGCATTTTGATGAGATTTTACTAAACACTTCAACCCAGATCACTGCTATCATACTCAGCATACCAGTCCCATCAAAGATCATGGGGGTTGAATCCTGGGATGGAGATCATCATTCTGAAGTACTTGCACACTTCACCACTCTACTCAGACACCTTACTATGAGCCATTACAGAAGTTCTCCTTTGGGAATGTAGTCACTAGTAAATTTGGAGCCAACTTCTTTCATGCAGTAAAGATAATAGACTTCTAACAATTGTTAAGACATTATTAAGGTATTTTTAGGATGCTTTAAAATACTGGTAAGTAAAATGTTTATGATGCATAACTAGATTTTTATAGTTTTTAATTATTTTAAGCAAAGGAAAACTTTCACTCTCCAAATAGTTTACTCTCCAAATAGTTTTTCAGTGTCAGAAAAATCTTTAAAATAACAATGGCACAGGATATATTCAGCTCCCATATTGAAGCTGATAATGTTGAACCGATTGCTTAATAATAAACCCTCTTGAGCTAGGAAGATGGGAAATAATTTGTGAGGGCAGGGAGGGAATGGGAGCATTAAGTGTTCCTCCTCCTCTACCTACCCACAGTCCTTATTCAAAGTAGTTGGGACATGAACACATACCAGGGTCACAGTCTGCTCTAACCTTGTTTGATTCATTTTTTGGATAATGAAGTTTTACTTAAATTTTTATTATAAACCTTACAAGGCACATACTATCTTTCTTGTTTTTCTTATATTTATGACTATGTAGCTAGCATAACGAAAAATGATGGTACTGTTTACTCTTGATTACATTCTTTCAGAGTCTAGCAAAAAGGTATTTAAAAATTCTTACTAATGGATGAAACTGAGAAGAGACTCTCAAAAGTTATCCACCATATTGCAATGGTATTGAATTAAAATTGGAAAGAGAATTTGATAATTTTAATTTAGAATTTATAAAAAAGATTTAGTTGATTCAGTTTAATCATTTAGCTATTGTTCTGTAACAATCCATTCAAAAGCTTAGTAGATGAAAGAAAAAAAAAATTTTACTTTCTTATGAGTTTAGAGGTCATCTGGGCAGGTTTACTGATTTTGGACAATCTCTGTTTATTTCAGTTGGGCTTGTTTAAGCATCTCTATTTGAAGGATGACCAAATAGCTGTGGTCTGGCTCACCAGAATGATATATCCTTAGTTTTATCCATGGCTTATTAGAAGTGAATCTAAAAATGGTTGTTTCAAAATTTAAGACACCTTTTAACAGAATTACTATATAATACTTAATTTTGAAAAAGCAGTGGATAGGGTATATGTACGAGTTTTTAGTAATATGTTTTGTTTGAAATAGTAAATAATAAAAAAAGTCAATCATTGCATGTTATGCACCTAAGGCAGAAAAACTGATAGAAGATACAAGATGCTAATACTTAAATATAATTGAAGCCAATTTATTTAAATGAAGTAAACAATCAGGTCATCCTTTAACTATGTAGTAGAATATACAGAAGTATTTGTTTAATAAATTAAGGAAACCATGATTCCAAAATTTTGAATGGCCACCATGTTTTGTAGTTTATAAATGATATAATCTAGCTAAATTTCAATAAATTTTCTGAAAAAATAACATAAACTAAAAAAAAGGTATTTTCATTTTAAATAATGTAGTAGAATCTTGATGAGTTCACATCACAAAATATATTCCAAAGATAAATAATTCTCCTCTAAGAAAGTGTAATCAGTAAGAAAAAAAAAGAATACATTCACATAATAGAGAATGGAATCAGTTATATATAAAAAATTGATATTGTTATTTCTATTCTGATCAGAAATTAATATGTAAATTGTAGAGATTAGAAAGTGTAGAAATACCAAAAGAAAATGGAAAACATTAACAATTTTATTATGCAGAAATTAACCAAATTAACCACAGGATCATATCATGTATATAGAATTGAAATTGTTTTTTTTCTTTAATATTAAGTAATCAGTATAATTAGCTGGAAACATTTTGAAATGGTTTTAAATGCGAAATTTTTATAATATGGAACATAAAGAAAAATGTGTTTAATAAGCAGTTCCCCAAGTAGATAAAACAATTTATGTTATCTTTTCTTGGACTTTTGTTCTTTTTAAATATTTCTTTTGCCTTTAAAAGCAAGACCATGCATGTTGCTGATACTTTCTTCCTGATAACATAATACTGCTTGATACATTTCCAGAAGGGGACACAAATTCACAACTTTGCCTCTATTACCCTAATTCAATTCAGAGTGCTCTTTCTCTCTCCACCCACTTCTAAGGACTCTGGCAATAATGGAATTGCTGCCAGTTTGAGAAGCTACCTAAAAGTTTGAATTGTTTCTGTTTTCACTGTATTGATTGCTAGGAAGTGGGATTTTGAAAAATTATTTGCTAAATGTGTCTCTTCTGCAGCACATTATGGTTTCTCTATGTTACCTTTTTTTCTATTGAATTTTCAATTTTCAGTTATAAGAGGAATTTCTATATAACAATTAACCTTTTCATAAAAATGACTTTCTGTATATATCATCTGATGTTTTTCTGTTTAGATTTATACTTAAAATGCCTTCCTTGCCCAGAGTTCAGAGAGGTCATAATATTTTTTGGTTTCTGTTATGACAGAGATAGTTTTTAAAATGTGATGTTGCATGAATCTTTATTAATATGTGTAATAAAAACAAGGGCATGGCAGAAAGTATAGAGTTGAAATATTAAATAAAAGATGAAATGATAATAAGAGAGGCTTCAAAATATGATGCTAGTGGGTCACTGCACATAGGAATTCATCCTGATGGGAACTGTCTACCCTGCCACCTTTATTCGTCAGGTTGATTAGCTGTCATGTGTGGCAACTAGGTGGACTGCATATTATCATAAAACTTTCAAAATCAGACTCAAGGCCAAAACATATCATAACTATTTCTTCTCCCTGAGACCATTTGAAACCAATAGCTACTCTTTAACTCTTCTCATCTCTCTAAACATTGCACATTTTGCACAAATCATAGATTGCCTGAAATTGGTAAACTACCTCATTTTATTTTATATTTCTACGGAGACGACCTAAGCATATAACTCCTTATGAAGATCTATGCTTGAATAAGTTCTGCCAGAATGCAGAATCAGGGAAGAAATAGATTTGGGGTTCACATACATATCAAGGTCAAATCTATTAGAAACAAAAACTAAATTGATAGTGATACAGTGGAAAGAGTCCCACTGATAAAATACTTTAAGTAGCAGATTCTTTTGTCACACAAGCTACTTCTGTATTTCAGATTTTTTTGTGAGAATTTAGAGAGAAGCAAAATGCTTATCTGAAAAAAAAAATTGGTATTTTCATTTAATAAGGCAAATTTTCAGTTTCATGATTAACAAATTAGTCATGGCTTGCTTATATTCTGAAATATAAAGAATAAAATAAAATAGAAATACATAGAAGGCAATTTTAAATTTTTATTCTGTGTATATTAAAATACATTATTTAACAGGAAAAAGGAAATTATAAACACTAGAAAAAACTAATATCAACTTTAAAATAAAGCAATAAACCATTTTTGAAGCTTATTTAGTTTTTCCTGTAATAATTGTAAAGGAATTTAGACATTCCTCGATATAGAATAAAACAGACATACTACATTTCATTATCTTCAGGTTTCTAAAAAACTGACTTTGATGTATTTTTTTCAATGTAGAATGGATTAGGAATTGTTGCACTTATTCACATTTTTACAGTTATATTCACACATGAAAACCACAGAATACATAGGGCTTTTCAATAAATAATGAGTATTCATTCGTAAATAATAATTCTAATTGGTTTTTTTTTTTGGAAGATTATGGGGGAATCAGCAAGCTCTGAAGTTATTTTAGAGAAGAGTGAATAGACTATAATTTCAATAAGAGGTTGAATAATGATAAAAGAACAAAGCTTACTGAGTTTATTTAGCTTGGAAGCCAATCACACAGACACAAAAACAATTTATAGTCTTTTTGCACACACCTAACACTCAAGACAAAGTACTGTATTTGACTTATGATTTTGAATTTATAAGTATTATTTTTGTGGGGAAAAGAGCTAGAAGAAAAGAGGAAATATAACTCAAAATTAGTAAAATTAAAAGGGCAAAATTTTGCTAAAAATAGAGACGGGGAGGTCAATCTCCGGCCTAAATTAAGGGTAATAAAAAACTGAAATAAAGGTCAAGACAACCAAAGTGTACCTCTCAAAGCTGGTTAGAACAGGTGATAAATTTTCTTGGGAACATATAGGTGATAAGAGCAGAAAGAAACAAAAGAACAAGGTCCATAAATTAGACAAGGTCATTGTGGTGGAAGTGTTCTCAATACCATGTTCTGTTTCCAAAAATGATAATTCGTACTTATACTTTATTAATATCAACATAAGATCCAAGATAACAGATCCAAATTTCCTGAACCATTATGTATGAAGCAGTTAAGTTCAATTGTGGCTTACTTTGAGTTTGTAGGAAAGCCTGAGTTTCAGTTATCTAATAAGATATTTGACCTATATAATTTTCATTAACATTTCAGTATTGTTTGAAAAATGTGAATAAATATCTGATCACACTTTTAAAAATAATAATGTGTCAGACTAACATTGAGCAATCAAGTGTTATTGCTTGAGTTCCACCTTTTTAGGGAAAATTTTGTGGAAAAAAGACATTTTCAAGGTATGAAAATGAAGATCTCTGATTAGAGTAACCACATAATTTAGTGTTCAAGCCAAAACACACTTTGGGAATAAAGAGGCACTAAAATCGCTGGCCCAAATTCATCATGTCCTCTTTTTTTCTATATATTTTCTTACTATTTTTACATAAGCCTGTAGTAAGTTTTAGTTAGAGAAAAATCCTAATAAATATTTTAAAATATTATAGCATATTCTTAAAAAAGAAGTTAATGAAGAATGAACCAATCCATTTTTATCTGTATTTGTCTGATAAAAACATCAGCACACATGCCATAATCTTAGTAATCTTTTCTAATATTGAATATTATAAAAATTATTGACAAGAAACTACATAGAAATTGGAATGCAGTGTTATAGTGTAAAATTCAAGATAAATCTTAAGAAAAATAGATAACTAGAAATGAGAAGATATATGAATAGAAGGTGTTTGTATGGGTAATACAAAAAATAATTTTGAGGAAAAAATTTTAACAATAATATAGAAAAATATCTTAAAGTCTGGTTTGACTTTTATGTTTTCTTCCATTAGACTACATTGATTAAATGTTATTACAGAGATGCCATTACACATTGATTGGATGTTATTATGTAATAGTAAGTCTTACATAAATATATGTAACAGAAAGTAAAGAGAAATTAAACTTCTTGCAATAAGGTTGTTTTATTCAGTATTTTCCCTATTGTGACTAAGGAACTGACTAGAACAACTGTTGAGGAGGAAAAGTTTATTTAGGGGTTCACGGTTTCAGAGTTCTCAATCCACAGACAGCAGGCTACCTTCCTCAGGGCTCAAGGTGAGGCCGAATATCATGGTGGAATGCTATGGCAGAGGGAAGTAGCTCACATAATGATAAGAAAGCAGAGAGAGAGAGAGACTGCATTCACCAGATACAAAATATATGTACCCCCAAACCATGCCCCAATGCCCCACCTCCTCCAGACACACCCCATCTACCTTCAGTTATCACTCAATTAATATCATCAGGTAATTAATTCACTGACTGGGTTGACTCTGGTATCCCAGTCATTTCTTCTCTGAACCTTCTTGCATTGTCTCACATTGAGCTCTCGGGGGACAGGTCACATCCAAACCATAACAAAGATAAAGTTTTAAAATTGCTTCAATAATATATCACGTGTATTTTTGTTTGAAACCCAAGTAAGCCTAAATCTGAGTTCTTTGCTTGAAAGATATTTTCTACAGTTTTCTCCCATATAGCAGATAGAGAACAACCTGACACATTTTTCTTGTAAATACTTTATAGTTTTAAGATGAATATTAATTAGCATACATCATCAGTAAACATTAGATCTGCCATATACTAACAGTGACCGAGAGTTTTAACCTGCCCCTTTGTTAATTTGATGACCAACTTAGTGACCAAGGATTGTGTGTGTGTGTGTGTGTGTGTGTGTGTCTCAGAAGAGAAAAGACTGATTTTATTCCCTGCTTCAGTTTCCTTTCTGAGATTCCCTTCTAGCTTGGGTCCTTCCCTTTGGTTCCTCTGTGATTCATTGTGATGCTGTCCAGATGCAAGCAGCCCTAAGTCTACTTTCTGCACTTCTGCCCAGAAAAGGGAAGTTTTTTCCCCACCCACCCATCTTCTTAGGTCTTCGGTCTTCCTGAAGACACTCTAAGAATAAGTTTCAGCTCTCACTGAAAACAGAAAACCAGTCTACCACCGAGGCTATTTTTCCTTTTAAGACTCGAGGTCTTTTGTTTTCTTTCAGATTCACTAGCAAAAGAATAGGAATAAAACATTCGAGGTAGTTTGTGTGTGTATTTGGCAGTGGCATTCTCTTTATGAAATAAGGGAATGGAAGTGACATTGTCACACACATATATCCTTTGCAAGAATTGCCAAGCAGCACGTCTCACACTTAATAAGTCGGAATCAATTTGATGGGTCAAATTTGTTTATGCACACAAAGAAACTTTCACTTACACAATAATGGGGCATGATACTGTGATGTAAAATGTATTTTTTACTCTAGTCCCAGAACAGAGGACTGAAAGCTAGGACTTGGAGATATTTTCTGTGATTGAGCTGTCCAACATGGTAGCTAGTAGTCATGTGGCTATTATACTTACACATAAAATTCATTCAAATTACATAAAATTTAAAAATCAATTCTTAACCACACTAGCCACATTATGAGTTTTCAGTAATCACTCTTGGTTATTGTACTCATTTGAATCTAGAGCTTTTCCTCATTTCAGAAAGTTCTTCAGGCTGGTGCTGATCTGGAAAGAATCTAATACTGTGTTTATAAAAACTTTTATAACTTCAATTAATACAAAACAAATAATGCACAACACCTAATGAAGTTTGTGGTGGGTTTGTCTTTTGCTACTAAAAAGTTTTAAGCAATAGCTATTAGCTAGTTGTACTAGGTAATGTTGACCTATTCAAAGAACTTCATTGTTTTGTTTAAATGTGCAACATCAAGAACTACAAGGTAGTAAAGAGCATTGGTTAATAGCAGGGGCATTGAAATCCACTTTTCTGCTTATATGAATTTGGACAACTTACCTAAATTTTCTCATCTGTAAAATGACAATGATATGTATAATATTATCTATCTCTGAAATTATACTGAAATTTTGGTAATTTTTATATTATAAATTCATTCTTACAAAATACCTAGGATAAAAAGGGCTACATTAAGTGGTAACTGTTAGTATTTTAGGTTAATTTTTTGTATAGAATTTTGCTTGTGTTAAATATAAATAAAAGATGCCTATTTTTACATACCTCTAAAATAGTTATTAATTTGTGAAGAATTTTTAGAAAACATGGTGCCAAGTTATGGTCTATGATCTTTAAAATTTCAATTTAATTTTTTTAACATTATTCTTCCTTTTTGTGAGATTCTGGGCATCTATGTTATAAGCCAAAGGCAACCATTGCAAATCTCTGAATGTTGTTTATTTTCAGCATTTCTTTGTTTATAAAATGATTTTAAATAATTTAAGATAAAATGATCAATGGGAAAGTTTGGAAATTTAGAAAGTAAAAGCTGATCCAAGATGAAAATTGAAAGTATTTATAGGTAAGAAAACAAACTTCACAGTGCATTAATGTATTGTGAGATCTGGTTTCCAATCCAAGGTGCCCTATTAACTAAGACAATTAGGACACATTACCTAAACTTCTAAGTCTCATTTTCACCACTTAGAAAGCTAGTGTAATAATATGTCTATCTTGTGAATTGTGA
Organism: Glaucomys volans; assembly: GCA_020662805.1. Taxonomy (NCBI): domain Eukaryota; kingdom Metazoa; phylum Chordata; class Mammalia; order Rodentia; family Sciuridae; genus Glaucomys; species Glaucomys volans. The sequence goes on along the minus strand of JAJEJO010000595.1, from coordinate 1,082,822 downwards.
TATGAAGTGGTGTATGAAAAAAATGCTGAGCAGTATTCAACATGCCATTAAGTGTCCAACACATCTAAGCTTCTATCGTATGACTTAAGAAACAATAACTGCCTTCTTTGGACAAGTAATTGAATACCCGAAGAGCTTGGTTTTCTTCTCAGAATGAATGGTGTTTTGTCTCTGCCTCTGGTTAGCTGTGTGATCTTGAAGAAACGATTCAATGTTACTAGTCCATGATTTCTAATGAAAAATAAAGCAAGTGCAAGAGTCTCCCTAATATCATTTCTGTGCTTTTGGTTTGTAATTTCAAGACAAAATAAAATCAAAGTTATTAGAAGATATTATGTGACATGATAGTCATGAGGGAAACTGAATATATTTAGGCAAATTGGAATTTTGAATGCATAAAAACACAAGCTCTCCCCCAGTCAACATTCGCCTGCTCAAAAGTTTGTATGGCTTGAAAAAGCATATTAAATTTCAGCATTTGTCAAGGATTTTTCTCTTAGTGGGTCTACTGATTGCTTTTACATTGATATTTACCTTACTCTGGTAGAGACAGACTTGAAACTAATTAGACCACAGATTAGGTGGAGAAATCAAGCACTTATATTCGATGAAAAACTATATGGAGAAAAGTTTGTGTGTGCTTTCTTGGTGTCTCTGATGTGACCTCATATAATTAGCACTTTTCTATAAAATTTAAGAAGTGCATGTTAAAGATTAAAGTCAAAGTCTTTATTTCTCATAGTCCTTAGATAGGAAAACAACTTGATGTGAGAGACAGTTTGGCAGTTAGACAATTTATAAATTCCAAAATTTAACTCATCAGTTATAGGTAGGTAATAGGCAGTGCCAGATAAAACTTAAGTGACAAAGCAATAGAGCAGAACGGCAAACACAAGCTTCTGATATCTAGAAACTCTGTCAAGAAGAGAGAAAAGCTGCCCAAGTTATTCTTGCTCATCTTCTTGTGAATTATGGATAGAATCATTCACTCTACACACAGGGATAGGGAGGGGAAAAGAACTGAGGGAAGACCCAGTGTGCTTTAGAAAAGATTTCTTCCTCATGGGAGATGGACCCAACAACAGTTTTGAAAAAGTTTCATTGTTTGTGAAGTAGAATGGATAATTTGGTCTTCTTTATTTCATCGTTGACTATATAGGCTTGGCAAAATACATAAAATCACATGCTTTGTGTAGTGAAATTAGCTTCAGAAATAAATGAAGGAGAATTTTTTATATTACTGTAACTTACTAGGTCCACTATTGCTCTATACAGATAGCTAACTTTTAGATGAACTTGCAAAATGTTAAATTACATGTGATTATCCAAGATTGCCAAAATAATATTTTTCTCACTAACTCTAGTTGATTAAATTATGATTACATGTGTATATGATTTATAAGTATAGATATATATTTCAATATAAAATGTATACTTTACAATTTTTACTTGAAAGACCCGAGAGGCTCGCCGCCGGAGAAGTTCTGTTTATTTGCAAAAGCCACCGGCTTATATACACTTCTGGGGAGGAGGGAGGTAAAAGGCAGGTAAGGCTTGTGGGGTGCCATCCTATTGGTGAACCTGGACATGAGGCCAAGGTGTCTGTGCTGGATTGGGTGCCTGTTGGCGCCGGTGGGAAGACAGTTTTCCAGGAAGAAAAGCTCCCTGGGTGCCATCTTTGGTGGAAAAAAAAAAAGGGAGGGGGGAAAGGGGGAGGGCTCACCATGAGGTTGAGGTGTTTGGGGTTATAGCCAATATTCCTCCCTTTTTGTTCTTTTAGGAGTGGGGGCGCCATCTCCTCTGGCTGCTTCCTGCTGGGTGGGGATGGAGTGGGGGAAGGGAGGGAGGAACTGGCTACAGAAACCCCAAAACAGGGCCAGGAAAATGTGAACCAGAGTTTGGGTTAGATCGATGAAAGTGCCTTGTAGAAATAGGATCTGCATGGCGGTATTCCAGTCCTGACGGTTCTGGATGGGGGGCAGAAGCCAGGCATCAGTATGAAGCGCCGCCAGGAAGAGGGACCATTGGTCACAGATGGAGGAACTGGTCTTGAGAGTGTGTGGCATCCTCGGAGGGCAGGAGGTGGTATTCCTTTAATAGAAGCTGGTTAAAGGTTTGGTTAGAAATTCTTTGTAACTGAGTCTGGAGAAATCTTATAATACAGGGCAGGAAAGAGCAGAAAAGGAGAATTCCGATGAGAGGACCCAGAAAGGCAGGACATAGGTGACAAAGGGAGACTGGAAGAGATCTGTGAGGGGGTGAGAGGGGTTGGTTGAAGCAGTTGAGTGGACAGTTCCTGCAGCTGAATGACACTCTGCTCTATGAGGCCGGACTGATTAGCATAGTAACAACATTCTTCCTGAGAAATAAGCAGGTGCCTCCCTTCTTGGCTGTTAGAAGGTCGATGGCCCCGCGGTCCTGCAAAGTAACCTGTGCTAAAGATGTTACCTGTCATCGGAGTGAGCCTAAAGATTCGGCAGTGGTGTCCAGGGCGGTTTGCAGCTTTTGCTGGAGGTCATTGGATGCCCAAAGGGAGTGTCCCAGGGCCCCGCCGGATAGCCAGAGTCCAGCAACTGAGGTAGTTAAGGTAAGGCCTACCAAGACCGGCAAGAAGACCGCGAGGCGGGCATGGGAGTGAGGGATCAGCTGGCGGAGCTCTGAAGAAGTATACAGAGAAAGTTGAGGAACCACTGTAACAAGGAAGCAGGTGTCAGTGACGTTCTGAGTGGAAGTAAATAGGGAGCCTTGCACCACAGAAAGTGTCCTTGTTGCACAAAAGCTGGGATTTGTGGGATGTTATAGTTTGACACGCACGTGGGAAGGGGAGTAGTTGTTGGTGGATGGAGATAGATGAAAGGGAAAGAGGTATTGGGTGAGTGACTTTCCCAAAGTGGAAGGTGAGTGACATATAAGGGTCGTCTTCTCATTGAGAAGTTGTAGGAAGTGAGAGTGGAGTTGTCAGCTGCTAATGGGACGGCTGCCAGGAGAGGGCGGACTAGGGACGCACAGAGGAAACACTGTGAAGTTGGCACTGAGGTGGCTGTTGAATTAAGAAGTTGTAAGATTTGATGCCGTAGGTTAAGCTATGTGGGAGGGGTTTCTGGGGAGCTTGGATCGTCCTTAAGGGGCCTGTCAATGAGAGTTTGGAGTTGTGTCTCTGATTCCTTTATGTATTCAACAACTTGCACAGTTGTTTTGGGTGGTGTTGTGAGCGAACGGAATATGGTCATCCACCCTGTAGGTTTGGATGTGTACTCCTGCGCATAAATGGCAACATCAATGAAGTCACCCCAGAAACTATCTCTAGGGTTCTTGATTTCAAAGGTGTAATAAGGGGAAGTGGTTTTTGATTTTTTTTTTGAGAAAGCTGGTGGAAGATCGGCCGTCTCCATGAGTCTTACAGGACCAATGGGGGCATCCCCCATAGATGTTTTCCCAGTGGTGACAATATTCTTGTTGCTGGTCCTTAGTGAGATAAAGGAAAGACCAATTCCAAGTGGCAGGGGAGAGGGTGTTGGACGGGGACAAAATGAGGGATATGGAGGAGCAATTTTGGATGTAACAGGTTTTCTCGTCCACGGTCCAGACTTTAGAAATGCCATGCTCATAATATTTCTCCTGAACAGTGAATTTATACATGGTTGTGGAGGGGGGTGAGGGTTGAATAAGGCCTAGCAGGGTAAATAGGTAAACAAAGATTAGCAAGGCATTAGGCATTGGTTGAAAGGGGGTCATGTTCCACAATAGGAGGGAGTGATGGAGGGAGGGTGCGTGAGATGCGAAGGTGCAGGGGGTTAGAAGCTGATGGAGTGCAGGTATATGTAGACTGGCAGGACGTTGGAGAAACGGAGAGTGGTGGTGTAGCGGCCTTGCTGGCGGGTTCCGCTGGCTTCAGCCTGGAAATATGAATCCAAGGGGTAAGCATTCCGAACCAGGGTATAATTTGGGTCATAAGAGTGGAGGCCACCATAGAGGCCCTTTTGTTGGAGGTTGGGAAGGCTTCCACCCATCCCGAGAATGTGTCGATAAAAACCAGTAAGTATTTTAGATGTTTAACCCTGGGCATGTTGGTGAAATCTACCTGCCAGGTGGCTGCGGGGACATGTCCTCGGGACTGGTGCGAGGGAAAGGGTTTTGGTTTCAAGGGGGTATTGGTGTTTGTGCGTTGACAGATGTGGCATGCTAAGGTAATTTGCTGTAGATGAATCTTGTCCTGCAGTGTGAGAGAGAAGAAAGATTGTAGGAAGGTGGTTAGACTCTGAGGGCTAGAGTGAAACAAGGAGTGAAGGAAATGAAATAGAGATATATGGTTAGTTTTAGGGAGTGAAAGAGTGAGGATCGGGGCGGGGTTGGGGGTTTGGAGAGCGGCTGTCCGGGCAGCTTGGTCGGCTTTGGAGTTTCCCAACGTGATGGGGGAGCTATCTGTCTGATGAGATTTGCAATGAGCTATCTCAAGCTGTGAGGGTTGTTGAGCAGCACTGAGTAGGTGAGTTATTAACTTGGAATTGGTTATGGAGGTGCCCTTGGTGGTAAGTAATCCTCGCTCTTTCCAGATGGCTGCATGGGATAATAGGATATGGAAAACATACTTGGAATCGGTATATAGAGATAGAGACTTTCCTTGGGCTAGTTCACATGCCTGGATAGCCACTATGAGTTTTGCTTGTTGGTTGGTAGTATCGGGAGGTAGAGGTTTAGCCTCTATGACTTCTGTGTGCGAGACCACTGCGTAGCCTACATGCCGCATGTTGTTATGTATGAAAGAGCTCCCATCCGTAAACCATATGAGGTCTGGGTGTGGCAGCGGTCCCTCAGAGATTGAGGAGGGGCATGGTAGAAAGTGTTCTAAGGCTTCAAGGCAGCTATGGATGGGAGAGCTGGTTATGGAATCTGAGACGGGGAGCAGGGAGGCGGGATTTAAGGGAGAACAGGGTTGAAATGATAGATTTGGGTTCTCAAGGAAAGATGTGAGCAGGGTTAACACCCTAGTTGGAGGGAGGGACTGAAGGCCCTTATAGGTCAATAGGTCCTTTAAATGATGTGGAGAGAGAATGGTGAGTGGTGACCCAAAGGTGTGTTTGTATGCTTCTTTCTGGAGTGTCTGACTGGCCGCCAGAGCTCGTGGGCAAGGGGGCCACCCGCGGATAGTTGGATCTAGTTGTTTGGAGAGGTAAGCTACCAGGGCAAAGGAGGGTCCACAGTTTTGTCCTAAAATCCCTAGGGCTTGTCCTCCCTTCTCATGTACATACAGGAGGAAAAGTCTGGTGAGGTCAGGGAGGTGGAGAGCTGGTGCTTGGAGTAGGGCTTGCTTCAGTTGGGAAAAGGGCTGGCCAGGTGAGGAGGCTAAGGGATCAGTGGTAGGGCCCTTTGCTAACTCATATAAAGGTTTAGCCAGGAGGGAAAAGTTCGAGATCCATGCCCTAAAATATCCTGCTAGGCCCAGGAAGGAGAGAATCTCAGCCTTGTTCTTTGGCATAGGTAAGTTGTTGATTAGTTGCTTCCTATCTGTTGTAATAGCCTTCTTCCCTTGTGAAATGAGGAAACCCAAATAGGTGACCGAGGGCTGGGATAATTGTGCCTTTCTGTGGAGATGCCCGATAACCTTTAGTGGCCAGAAAGTTCAGTAAGGTAGTGGTCTCTGCATGGGAGACCTCCCTGGAGGGATTACAAAGGAGGAGGTCATCAACATACTGAAGGAGGGTGGAGTCTGTGCAGGTGAGACGGAACTTTGTGAGATCCATTGCTAAGATCTGGCCAAAGAGATGAGGGCTATCTCGGAATCCTTGAGGGAGGACAGTCCAGGTGAACTGTTGTGAGTGCTTCGTATCAATGTTGGTTCAGGTGAATGCAAAACTATCCTGGGAGTTTGGCTCCAAGGGAAAGGAGAAGAAGGCATCTTTGAGATCGACCACTGAGAAGTAGATAGAAGAGGCTGGGATTTGGGATAACAGTGTGTAGGGACTGGGAACCAAAGGATGTATGGGAATAACAGCAGAGTTGATAAGGCGGAGATCCTGAACCAACCTGTAACTTCCTGTGGCTTTCCTTACTGCTAATATAGGGGTATTATATGGGGAGTGAGTGGCCCGTATGTATTTTTTGGCTAAAAGGTCCTGTATGACTGGTTTGAGACCCTGCAGTGCTGTGGTGGATAATGGGTATTGAGGCTGGTTTGGGAAATGAGTTGGGTCTTTTAAGCAGACTTATATAGGGGAGCACTTAATGGTGGATGGGCTGTTGATGTCCCAGATGACAGGGTCAATCAGGCCGTCCGGATGATCATCAAAGGGACAAGAACATTCCGAACTAGAGGGGATGGAGGCTCCTCGGCTAGGAGAGCCATTAGGAAGTAGGGGGTGGTGGAGGAAGGAGTCTGCATGGAGATGGTGACCTTCAATAGGGAGAGGATGTCCCTCCCTAGGAGGGGTATTGGGCATTGTGGCATCACAAGGAAAGAGTGGGAGAAAGGGGATCCTTGTATAATACATGTTATGGGGGGAGTTTTACGAGGGAAGATTTGTTTTCCTCCCACCCCAACAATAGGAGAGGTTGAGGGTGTGGTAGGTCCCCAGAAATCCCTCAGGACTGAAAAGGTGGCTCCGGTGTCCAAAAGGAAAGTTATGGGGTGCCCATCTACTTTGAAAGTTACCCTGGGTTCCTGTTTGTCAATGGTGATGGCCAGGAAGAGGGACCCAGGGCCCTGTCAATCCTCTCCTGCAAGTCCCAAAAGGTCGTGTTGTGGGGGGTTTGACCAACCTCCTCTACGGGTGGTGGGGCAATTGGACCCCCCATGACCTTTCTGATGGCACTTTGGGCAGGGGGCGGTAGGAGTCCATGGTGCAGGGCATGCTTTTGCCCAATGACCATCTTCTCCGCATTTAAAACAGGCCCCAGGGGGTTGCTGATTTTGAGGGCACCGATGTGGTGACTTTCCCTGGAGGATTTGAGCGAGCATTTGAAATTTGGCATGGTCGGACTTTTCGTATCTTTGAAGCTTGCGCTGCTCATATTCATCCTCCCTATTATGGAACACTTTGAAGGCCACAGCTAGGATTTCAGCCTGGGGGGTTGCTGGACCTAGCTCCAGTTTTTTTTAACTTAGCTTTAATGTCAGGATAGCTCTGAGCTAAAAAATAGGTCCTGAGGACATGTTGACGCCCCTGTCCATCGGGGGTCTCAGGATCTAGATTGGTATATTGTTGGAGGGCCTTAGTAAGGCTATCCAAGAACTCTGAAGGTGTTTCGTCTTTCTTTTGGATTATTTCCTGAATCTTTTGGAAGTTAACTACCTTCCAGGCGGCCTTTTTTAGGCCTGCCATAAGGCATGATGCAAATTGGTCCCAGACTTGTAGCCCTGCTGCTGTATTATAATCCCAATGAGGGTCCTGTTCAGGGACCGCATGAGGCCCTGTAGGGTGGCAGGGGTTGGTTGGGTGGTTTTCATCTGCCTGGGCTTGTGCGAGCTCCCAAACCCGCCTGCGCTCTTCCCGGAGAAGGGTGTTGGCCAGAAGCATGTAAATGTCATGATGGGTGAGGCTATACGCTTGGATAATCCATTGGAATTCCCTGATGTATGTTGTGGGGTCGGTAGTAAAGGACCCAAGTTTTTTCTCAAACTGTGTAAGCCATTGAAAAGGGCACATGGACCCTGATAATCCCTTCCGGGCCAGCTACTTCTCGAAGAGGGGCGATGGTGAGGGGCTGAGGAGGATGTCCCTGCGACGGGGTGACCGGGGGGGCTGAAGGAGTCTGGCAGGGGAGGAGGAGGAGGGGAGGAAACAGGGGCCGGGGAGCTGGGCGAGTCTGGCGAGAGAGAGGGAGGTGGCGGTGAGGTGGTCTCAGGAGAGGTGGGGGAAGGAGGGGAGGGAGCAGAAGGTGGTGGCCTATAGGGAGGAGGTTAGTCAGCTGGATCAAAGGAGTGGGTGGGATCTGGAGGTGGACTGTTGTGGGAGGGGTGTGGTTTGCAAGCGAGGAGGACTTGGGTAGGGGAACAAGAGGAGCAGAGATTAGAGTGCTGTCTAAGGAGGCTAAATGTCTCCACATAGGGAATCTCCTTCCACTTTTTAAGTGGCAGTAAAGAGGTCCCCGAGGACATTTGGATCTAAGGAACCCTCAGGGGGCCAATGGTTGCTGTTATTGAGAGGATAGGTAGGCCAATCTTGTGTGCAGAATTTAATGAGTAATTTAGGTTTGATGTCTGGTGTGAGTGAAAGTGTGGTGAGGTTGTTAAGTAGGCATTTAAGGGGGGATGTGTTCAGGAGAGATGAAGAAGCCCCCATTCTCCTAAGATCGGAATAGTAGGCAGGGAGAGTCAAAAGGAAGACAGGGAATCTCTGGGCTGGGAGTGAGCAGTTGAGATCCAAAGGGCGTCCCCCAGGGAGCCAGTCGTTCACAGTACTCAGGAGAATAGGGATGGGAAGGGAATTGGGGTCAACACCGAATTGACCTTCCACTAGGTGCTTTGCTGGAGCCCACGGAGAACCTAGTACTAGGATTTCTTGGTCGGGCGGAAGGAGAGAGAGAGAGAGAGGAAAAAAAAAAAAAAAAAAAAAAGACGGGGAGAGGAAAGGGGAGAAGAAGAGAGAAGGGAAGGAGAATGGAGCCAAAGGGAGGAGAGGTAGATTATTCGTCTGCCCATGTAGGAAACTCTAAAATATGAGTGTTAGGTCACCGGAGAGTCCACCGTGACCGTGAAGGTTGTGGTAGGGTGTAGTTTCTCCCCTCAGCAGGCGTCAGGGTCTTGCCGGACGATCACGGTCAAGCACCCCACTGTAGCTTGACTGAGGGAGGTGACCTGGGAAGGGACACTCACCCTTCTGATGGCCGGTGGTGGGTGCGAGGGAGCCAGCGTCTGAAAAGGTGAACAAGGGTGGAGCGTCTCGGCGGGGTGGAGGGGACCTTTGGTTAGAAGGGGGACCCTATCCGAGTCACGGCACCAATGAAAGACCCCAGTGACTCGCCACCGGAGAAGTTCCGTTTATTTGCAAAAGCCACCAACTTATATATACTTCATTTGGGGGGGGAAGGTAACGGGCAGGTAAGACTTACGGAGCGCCATCCTATTGGTGAACCTGGACGTGAGGCCAGGGTGTCTGTGCCGGATTGGGTGCCCGTTGGCGCTGACGGAAAGACAGTTTTCCAGGAAGAGAAGCTCCCCAGGCGCCACCTTTGGTGAAAAAAAAAGGGGGGGGGAGAGGGAGGGGTGCCGCCGTGAGGTTGAGGTGTTTGGGGTTATAGCCAATATTACTATAATCTAATTATATATGCATATATGATTATGCGTTAAACATTATATATATAAATGTATGTAATATATGTACATATACATACATAAATTACTTTCTTCATTGTGTTCTAAAGATTCAAATCAAATCATTTACTAAACATACCTTGTTTTGTCAAAAGGATCCCATTCTTCAGGAATGATCTTGAAGAAAGTCTTATTTTGAGTTTGTTTTGTTGTTTTGTTTTCTTCAACAGAGCAGATGACTCTGCATCTAAACCAAAACTGTGCCAGATCCCCACAATTTAAAAAAGTGATAATTATAGCCTCAGAATTTATTTTTCATTATTATTGAAATAGCTACCCCAGAAATTTTTTTAAAAGAGAGTTTTAAGGATTCTTATTATTTAACTCAAACCCTTTTCTGGGAAATAGAGTAACTGCAGCCCTGAACATGTGTAACTAGTAGGAGGAAAAAAAGATAAAATTCATGCTTTGCGTCATCAGCACTTTACAGAGGGGGAAGACTAAAGTATGTAAAAATTTCCTAGAGTCCAGAAAATATAATTTTAGAGAAGTTTTGTAATTATGTTGTAAGATATTGCATACAGTTTCTTCAAGTTCAAAATACCATTTTAAGCTGAGCTCTATGGCCCACACCTGTAATCTCAGTGACTCAGGAAACTGAAGCAGGAGAATTACAAGTTGAATGCCTGCCTGGGGAACTTAGCAAGATTTACCTCAAAATAAAAGAAATAATAATAATAATAAGAAGAAGGCCTGGAAATGTAGCTCAATGATAGAGTGCCCCTGGGTTCAATCCCCAGTACCCAAAAAAGAAAAAAGCAAACACCAAAAATATTCAATAAAATATGAAGGTAATATTTGCAATTGTTTTAAATGACCAACCTGGAAGAAAAGTAAGTAAAACAAATAGAAGCTAGAAACAAAGTGTTGGTTCTGAGGCATGAAGGGATACTGTTTAGCATTTTCTCAGACAGTATCTGCCAATCCTTGCAGTCCATTACCTGGCATTACCAGGTTACACACACATAAGGGAACTAAGACAAAATCTTGAGTCTAAGTGAGACAAAAAGTCAGCTCAGAAATCTACTACTACTCTCACATAATCAAACACATCTGTTAATGACTCCCCAGCAAACCCAGGGCTCCTTATCTTCCCCAGTTAATAAAACTGGAAAAGTCTAGAAAGGCATAAGAAGCTTAATTTTCTGTCTTAGTCCTGGCTGTAGGTGGGGTATACAAAAATATTAACTATGTTTTCTATCATTAAATAGTTGGTTTTATAATTATTAAGGTAGATCTGAAGTCTGCAAAAATCTGTGTATAAATTTTGTCTGCAAATTTTGTCTGCAAAAATCTGTGTATATATAAGCAAATTAGAGATGGACACAATTATTATATATAAAACATTAAAGTAATTTATAAAAAATATTCAATACCTAGTTTTTTTTTAAAAAAAAAACTTGGTTTGATTAAAATGCCAGTTTTGTTTGGTAGAAATGCTATGAATATGTTGCCTCAAATTGCAGAGTTAATTAGAAAATATCTCAAGGAAATTTGGAAATAATAAATTTATTCATATTGCTTGCATGGGTTTGAAAGTTTTATCTAGAATGAAAGTCTACTTGATGTCATTAGTTTGGGGATGCTAATGTACTGAGCACTGTAACTCTTGAATAATAGAGTAGTTCGTTCTGTTTTTGCATTTTGAGATGATGATTTATGCATGTCCTTGTGCTAGATAGCACTAAGCATTGCTCCTTCATTAGTGGTTCCCACTGAAAGTTATGTTTATATTCAAAAATTCTGCCCTGGGATGGATCATATTGTGTGAGAAATAATTACAGGGCAAAAGTGGAGAGCCTCTGCTTAAAATGTATTAGAAATTATCTGCTTGATGTGCCTCCCTGTTTCCATAGTGTGATTCTGTCTAATTATCCCTGGGGATCTTCTAGGCTTTCTGACTATTAAGCAGATAATTTTTTAACATTGAGAAATATTTATTTTCATCTGGAAAGTTATTTTGAGCCTGAAAGTCTAAGAAGAATATTTTCCTAATAAAAGTATTTAACCATTTACAGTCACCTGTGCATAATTGTTAATTTAGTCAAACAATTGATGGCAAAGAAATTACCTTCCTGCCCTGATAAATGGATGAAAAGGATAAAGTTAATTTTTATTTTTCCTTCAACATTGACATTGTTGTTCCAGAAACTTTACTGTCTTAAACATAACAATTGCTTGAGCAAAACTCGATAAAATTTCTAGTTAACTTGACTGAGGACAGGTTGATAGACGAAACAAAATTCAACCCAATTTACATATCTGATATCCAAATACATGGACTAACTCCCTTTGGTTTGTCTGCCTAGCTTCTGATAACACTTTCAAAAAAGCTCTGCTATTTAGTGCTCTTGTAATGAAGTGTAAGAATGCTAGTGGGGGCTGGGGATATAGCTCAGTTGGTAGCATGCTTGCCTCCCAAGCACAGCACCCTGGATTCAGTCCCCAGCACCACAAAAAAAGAAAAAAAAAAGAATGCTAATGGATGCCTTCATTATGTATTTCCTCTGTCCAGTTGTTAGGCTTTATGAAACATTTCAGTTTAGTGTTTTTGCATCAAACTAGAAATCTAATGCTATTTGAATTAAAAGTTAAAGACAAGCATTTTTTAAATTTACTTATTGATTCATTGAACACAAATGGAGTACAGCTATTGTTTCTCTGGTTGTACACAAAGTAGAGTCACACCATCTGTGCATTCACACATGTACACAGGGCAATGATGTCTGTCTCATTCTGTTATTATTCTTACCCCCCAACCCCAACCCCACCCCTCCCTTCCCTCTATGCTATCTATCCTTCCTCCATTCTTGCCACCCTCCTCCCCACATTATGCATCATCATTCATTTATCAGAGAGACCATTCAGCCTTTGGATTTTTGGGATTGGCTAATCTCACTTAGCATAACAGTCTCCAACATCATCCATTTACCTACAAATGCCATAATTTTATTCTTCTTTATGGCTGAGTAATATTCCATTGTGTATATATACCACAGTTTCTTTATCCATTCATCTACTGAAGGGCATCTAGGTTGGTTCCACAATCTAGCTATTGTGAATTGAGCAGCTATGAACATTGATGTGGCTGCATCACTGTAGTAATCTGATTTTAAGTCCCTTGGGTATAGGCCAAGAAGTGGGATAGCTGGGTCAAATGGTGGATCCATTCCAAGTTTTCTAAGGAATCTCCACACTGTTTTCCAGAGTGGCTGCATCAACTTGCACTCCCACCAGCAATGTATGAGTGTACCCTTTTCCCCACATCCTCGCCAACACCTGTTGTTGCCTGTATTCTTAATAAAAGACATTCTAATTGGGGTGAGATGAAATCTTAAGGTGGTTTTGATTTGCATTTCTCTTATAACAAGGGATGTTGAACATTTTTTCATAAATCTGTTGATTGCTTGTAGATCTTCCTCTGTAAAATGTCTGTTCATTTCCTTGGCCCATTTATTGATTAGGTTATTAGTGTTCTTGGTGTAAAGATTTTTGAGTACTTTGTAGATTCTGGAGATTAGTGCTCCATCTGAAGTGTGTGTAGCAAAGATTTTCTCCCACTCTGAAGGCTCTCTCTTCACATTGCTGATTGTTTCCTTTGCTGAGAAAAAGCTTTTTAGTTTGACTCTCTCCCAATCATTGATTCCTGCTTTTATTTCTTGCACTTTGGGAGTCATGTTAAGGAAATCTGGTCCTAGGCCAATGTGATGAAGATTTGGACCTATTTTCTCTTCTATTAGGTGCAGAGTCTCTGGTCTAATTCCTAGGTCCTTGATCCACTTTGACTTGAGTTTTGTACAGGGTGAGAGATATGGGTTTAGTTTCATTTTGCTGCATATGGATTTCCAGTTTTCCCAGCACCATTTGTTGAAGAGACTATCTTTTCTCCATTGTATAATGGTTTTTGGCTCCTTTGTCAAGTATGAGATACCTGTATTTATGTGGGTTTGTTTCTGTGTCCTCTATTCTGTACCACTGATCTACCTGAAAGACAAGCATTTTTTTTTTCAATTATTTTTGAGGAAATAAAACTATTCACAAAAACTTCGTCACAAGCATATCAAATACTTGCAAACCTGATAGTACTGTGTGTGTGTAAAGGCATAGGTTAGGAATAGTGAATTTGTTCAAGACAAATATAGAGAATGGAAAAGAAAGCTTCAGAAGTACACATACTCAAGACTTCACATAGATAAGGAAAAGGGTGTTTTTTTTACATTATTTGGATAAGCATATCATTTATTGTTCCAAAATAATGGATTCTGGGTAGCTTTCAAAAATATAAATAATACAATCATATTTTACTTATGTTTTCTGGTTGTGAAATAAAATAGATTAAAGTTAAAATTTTTAAGGAAAAGAAAGATCAAAACAAATGAACATAAATATACAGAGTGCCCTCAACACAAAATGTGACCATAAATCACCATATAATTGTTAGATTTTAGACACATAATTGTGCTTGAGTTTGTTAGCAACTAATGAAAATAAGAATATCATCACTTGTTATGTTTGATTCAGTGTTCCAGAGATGAAATAAAGTTTCCCCTAGAGTGAGAGGATTTGTATGATACTATGGCAAATACTTTAACATTGTAATTATAAAAAAATATAACAAGGAATTTCAAAGGCTGACCAATTCCATGATGTATATGCAATGCTGAACATTAGATCCTAGGTATTGGGGATGCAAAATAGCATGGCCATAGTGTACATTCTTTGTTGGAATGCCTTCACACATCGAATCAGACTAAATTATTCAGAGTATTATTTTCAAATTCTCCTCTATAGATCTGGAGGATCCAAGGTCTCAGTGGCTGAAATCAGGTCTCTCTACTTGCATTCCCAATAAAGGTATTCCACCATCATCTACACAAGATCCTAAACCTTAACAACTGCAAAGGAAATAGATAATAAAGGCATTCACTAGCATTCCTATACTTCATTACAAGATCTCCAATTTGAAGAAATTGTTCTAGAACACACATACACAAATTTAAAATTCCTAATATATATAGACTGATGGATGAATAGCACTTTTAAATTTCTCTCAGGCAGTCTTCTATGAAATTATGCATTTCAGCCAAGGTTTTTAAGTAGATGTTATTTTTTTAAAGATGCTTAAGTTCACAGAAAAATTGAGTACAAAGTACAGAGACTTCACGTATACCTCCTTTTCCACATGTATAGGACCTCCTCCCCCAATATATAGGGCCTCCTCTATTATCCACATTGTACCATAGTGGTACATTTGGAACCACTGATGAACCTACATTGGCACATAATTATCACCAGAGTTTGTAGTTTATATTAGGTTCACTTTTGACTTTTTACATTCCATAAGTTTGAATTAAGTTATGTTGGCATGTATCTACCATTATTGTGTTGTTATGGTATGGATGTGAAGTGTCCCCCAACAGCTCACACGTAAGACATTGCAGGAAGATTCAGAGGAGAAACGATTGGGTTCTAAGAGTCTTAACCCAACCCAATCAGTGAATTAATCCCTAATGGGATTAATTAAAGTGGTAGTGTGTGGCTGGAGGAATTTGGAATTGGGGTGTGGCTTTGGGGTATATATGTTGTATCTGGAGAGTGGAGACTCTCTCTCTCTCTCTGTTTCCTGATGAGCTACTTCCATCCACCACCCTCTCCCACCATAATGTGCAGCCTCACCTTGAGCCAAGGAATGCAGCTGGTCTTCTATGAACTAATACCTCTGAAATTATGAGCCCTCGCATTAACTTTCTTCCTCTACAGTTGTGCTGGTCAGATCATTTAGTCACAGCAGTGAAATAACTGACTAACACAAGTGTCATACAGTTGTAGATTCACAACACTAAAAATTCTCTAGAAAATGTTAAAAAGTAGTAAATAGCAAGGTATTAAGTCTATACTCTTTGACAAAACATGAAAGCAGATCTTATCATATATAGTGAGGAAAGACAGAAGCATGTATTTCAAAAATCAGTTCAGCTCAGGGTAGACTTTGCTTCCCCTTATGAAAGCTGTGGAGAATCAAGGAAAAGTCTGTGTACGGGGACAAGATTTTCCTCGATTAACAAAAGAAAAATTTGAAGGTTGAACTTCTATACAGTATGTCATATCTATATTGATTTTAAATTAACAATATTGGGATTTTATAAAATGTGTATCTGGCCAATTAAATAATATTGGTAATATATGATTTACTCCCTCATAGAATTACTTTTTATGAGAAGAAATAAGTATCAGTGTAATTCCTTGGCTAAAACTATTTAGTTCTAGAAAATAAGAATATTTTTTCTGCACATAGAAAGTGAAGGTTCTTTTTCTTCTCCTGGAAGAGGTATGAACACAAAGTTTATTCAAAGACTTGATCAAAGTATCAATATAGACTTAAATTATAGGACTCCAGAACACTCTTATGTATTTGTACCTCATGAAAAATCCAACAAGAGAAATGCCTTCTGATTCTGTTTGTGTATGATGACACATACTCTATATGATCATTCCAACACAAAGATTTAGTTTTAGCTATATGCTTAAACATATCTTTTCTCTTAAAAAATCATGCAGAAGCTCAGAGTTTTGCCTTAAGCAAGAAGAAACTGGCATATAGTTCCAATGAAGTACATAATCACCAAAAAATTTCTACTTTGGAGACAAAGACTTTGAGATGGCACCATGGTCCATCAGAAAGGATCATAGTCATAGAGATGTAAGAGCAAATGAATAAGTGGAGTTTGAGTTCACCATTCAAAAGGGTACTCTCATATATAGAAACTAGAAAAAAATGTTGATCTGGAAGCAGAATTGTGATTACTAGGGACTAGATAGGAAGAGTTCTTTGGAAAGGAACATATAAGGGTAGAAGAGGGTTAAATGTGACCAACGTGCAATATATGCATGCTTGAAAATGTGTACAATAAATATGTACTAATAAAACTAAAAGTAAAAATATTGAGAAATAAAAAAGTAAAAAACAAAGTTTCTTGGAGTTTGGAGTCAAGAACTTACTAGATAAGGAGTAGATTTTTTAAAAATTAACTGTTTTTGAGAGCACATTGTTAGAAATCCATGAGAAAGTGAATTGTGGAACTTGCACTTTTTATATATCAAAGTGAAAAGCCAATCAGCATAGGTGGTAATTGGACCCTTGACTTTCTATGGCCTCAGTCACCAAATTGAGTGCTTAAATAACCAAGCTTTAGAGTTTCACTTCATCCTATATTTGAAGAATAAACAGATTATCTTTGCATGGATGCATCATGCTTGAGGCATTAATGATATGTAGTCAGTTAATTTTCATAAGATTCTTGGTGGTGGCTTCTGAGTTTTAATATACATGGGTATGGTATGTATCAGGGTCCTCAGCTGAAGGTTACACAGATTGACTCATAATGATTTAAGCAGAAAATAAAATTTTATTTTAAAAAGTATGAGTAGATCATCAGCTATCAAAAGTCTGGAGAACCAAATACAGGGAAAGAGCTGGAGAAAATATTTTAAGCTCAGGACCTTAGACAAAATCATGCCACAAAAAAGGAACAGGTCTCTGCCATGGAACACTGGATGATGATGCTTCTATGCCCATTGTAGGCTGCTCCTAAAAACAGAGAGGGTGCTGTACCAGAAGCACATGTCTACCCCACAGCCACTGTTGACCATCAGAACATGTTCTCAGCTGTTTTTATTTCTTTAATGTCCATCTATCAGTGTATTTCAATTCAAAAAGTGTGTAAGGTGTTTCTGATGTAAAAATATAGGTTACATGTCTATATGCTAGATGCAAAGGGAGATTAAAAGTAATCACAGGGCATTTTCAGTTTCAAACATGAGATAAGTTCTTCCTCTCACCAAAAATACATAATATTTAATGACTGCTCCTTCTGCCTGAGGCACTGTTGTGTGACTTTTGTCTCATAATGTGGAGAATTTATTAAGCTAAGAGATATTCAACTAGTTATATCAAATATGCAGAGAAGGGTGAAATAATCACTTTACTCCTGTTCCAGAACACATCCCAAGGAATGTTATAAATAGAGAGGGAATGGTTTTAGAATAATTTATGGTGTTGCTTCCTCTGAGTTAAAATGAAAGTATAATTCTTTCCAAGTTGATCTACCACATCAAGATTTAGGATTTTTTTTTTCCCCTGAAAGCTTTGGTGAAGAATTTACCATTTTGGTTGATATAGATGTTTTTAGAATAATGCCATATGGGCAATCTGAGATTTCCTTCTTCAGTCACTTCAGAGAGAGCTCAATGGATCAGCTGCCTATTCTGGTGTTCACAACCCCCAAGAGTAGTGACATTTAACAAATTGCAGTTTATGTTGAGTACAGAGGATTGTAAATGTCAAGCAAATACCCAATAACCTCCATATGTTGAAGACAGTACCATAGAGGTAAAATCTTACTTCATAGATGAGTATATAATTTCAATGTATTTTTTTTTATCTCAGTCAAGTTTTTAATCCAGAAATTCAGTGTCTGAAAAAGAAGTGAATAGTCTCAGAGCACCAAAGACAGGAGGAAAGACAGAGAAAGAGGAGATTGAAGGCAAGAGAAGATCTGAATTTTAGAAGTGTGAGTACAAGAAACAAAAACAAAACAAATAGACACTTGACATTCTAAACCACACAGTCTCTACATGTCCTGGTTGTCTTCACTTTCTTACCACCTTTGCTGTTGAAACACAAAAATGAATTCCACTCTCTGAACCCACCTGAATAGCGAAAGTAATCCTTAGCAGGAAGAGTGAAGCAGAAAACATCAAAATACCAGACCTTGAAGTATACTACAGAGCAATGGTAAAAATAGTAATACCTGTCTATTTTGGCACCAAAACAGACAGGTAGACCAATAGTGCAGAATAGAAGACACAGAGAGAAACCCACAGTTATCTCATTCTAGACAAAGAAGCCAAAAATATACAATGGAGAAACAATAGCCTATTCAACAAATGATGCTGGGAAAACTGGAAATCCATATGCAACAAAATGAAATTAAACCCCTATCTCTCACCCTGCACAAAACTCAACTCAAAATGAATCAAGGACCTAGGAATTAGACTAGAGACCCTGCACCAAATAGAAGAAAATGTAGACCCAAATCTTCATCATGTCGGCTTAGGACCAGACTTTCTTAACAAGATTCTCAAAGTGCAAAAAATAAAAACAAGAATCAACAAATGGGATAGATTCTAACTAAGAAGATTTTTTCTCAACAAAGGAAACAATTAATAATGTGAAGAGAGAGCCCATAGAGTGGGAGAAAATCTTCACTACACACACTTCAGATAGAGCACTAATCTCCAGAATTTGTAAAGAACTCAAAAAACTTAACACCAAAATTACAAATAACTGAATCAATAAATGGGCTAAGGAACTGAGCAGACATTTCACAGAAGAAGATACACAATTTATCAACAAATATATGAAAAAATGTTCAACATCTCTAGTAATAAGAGAAATGCAAATCAAAACTTCCCTGATTCCATCTCACTCCAATTTTAATGGCTATTAAAAAAACAATGTAGCAATGTAATATGATGGAATTTTAGTAAAACTGATTGATACAGATATAGTTGGTTTAAAAAAAAAATCTCCCTGATCTTCTCCTGTAAGCTACACAGTGCATAAATAAAGAAGTTGCTGATTTTTCTGTAGCAGGCTATTTCAGCAGTGCATTTTTAAGGTTTCTTCATGGAATATGATATTTTACTACCTGACTGAAAGTGCCTAAAGAGAACTGGAGAATAAAAAGAAAAACAAAACAAAACAAAGAACATTAATGTCTTAATTGAGGAATCCATTTTGAAATTTCAGTCCTGTGTCTAAATTATCTTTTTGACTACTCTCGTTTCTTAGACACTCTCTTTCTGCTCATAATCCTTTAAGGTTCTCATGCATCTCTATTGGCCTCACATGTCTTCTATGCAAGCTTCTTTGGCCAACCCCACCTAATCCTTAGCTCTAAATGCTTAGGGTTCTCCTTGCTGTTCCCATCTTATTTACTTTTCTTCCTAGGTATTTCCATCCATGACCTCTTCAACCAAGAACACGTCTCATGAATTCCAGATATCCCACACAACATTCATTGCTGAGGTTTAATTTACTATGGCCAACTGCTTGCATAAAGTAGATGCATGTAATTAAATGTGTCATGAAAATGCAGCATGCTTAAAATTAAAATGACTTGCTCATATATACCCTCTCTGAAATTGCTAAGTCTATACTAACGGTTGGTTAAACGGAGGTGTTGAAGTATAAGCAGCTGGCTAAGCAAAATAAGGGGTTTGTTTTTAAGAGCAGGAAAGATGAAGAGGTTAAATGAGTAATAAAGTTTAAAAATGTGTCACAAAAACAAAATATGTAGTGTAACTAATGTATTTTAAAATCAAAATCTGTGTGAAGTTATATTATGCCAACAGATCATAAATCCATTTAATTGTAACATAACTCTTTTATGCCACTGTATTCCAATTGCTCAAAATTTGTTTTATATATGTTCGGAGAGTGATAATAAGATTGATGATGATGATGATGATGATGATGATGATGATGATGATGATAATGATGATGATTATTGAGGTATTTTGTGGTAAAATGGGCCAGTTATTTTTTTCTGCTACATTTTAGGTTCTCAGTAAATTTCAATGCAAAAAAGGTTAAAAAGTAGCTCTTTACATGTTCATTAACCACATTTGTAGATTGGTAGCCCAAGGCTGTTGGTGGAGATTCCTAACTCTGGAGATAGCTTTGTCAGGAATGCTTGTATAGAGTGGATCAAAAACAGGAAGCTGCTGATCCAGAGGCCTAGTTCATAGAGTTGAAAGAAGAGTGAGGTACATCAAGGTAGAAGAGAGCCAGTGTCCTCTTTCACACCCACCCTGGCTTCTCAAGCCTAGCCTCAGGATGGAAGAAAAACAGAACAAACAAAAGTGTTCTTAATTCCTTTGTGCAACTCAGAAATACCAGGATAATACCAAGTAAATGATGACACTATATGCTTTTGAGAATGTGCTTAGGAATGAAAGAGACAGAATAGGATTCTCAATAAAATAAGAACCAAAGAGGTAACACATGTCACTCAGTTTCTGAGCCCACAGGTAGCCAGGGTTTTTTCTGGTCATTGAAGAAAAGCATGCATGACAAGGAGAATCCCAGGTTTTTCTTTCAGACCCTATTCGAGGCTGACTCTCTCTCTCTCTCTCTCTCTCTCTCTCTCTCTCTCTCTCAGACACACACACACACACACACACACACACCCATAAAACCACAATATATTTCTTGAATCTACTCTGCTAAATAAGAGGGCAGGCCATTTGTCAAGAACGAAAAGGGTAGAGTCAGATTTATGGATAAAATATTATCCAGCTTATGTGAGAAAAGCTTCTTCTCAGGAAGTCTCTGAAATCCAGAGAAGTATTTAAAGCAAGGGAAAATCAACCTTAGGTTTTAGTAGGGAAAAAAATGTTTTTGTGTCTGCAGTCAACATAACTTCATTTAACCTTTCCAAATTCTTAGTGGAGAGTATCACATTGCTTTTCACAAATAAAGGTGTGGAGAGGATCATCCCTACCCTGAGACTGCAGAGTTTAGAAGTGGTACTGTGGGCAAGGACCACAAAATTGTGTCCATGTCATTGCAAGATAAGTGCACTTATGTCACACAAAGAGATCACCGAGGATGTTAAATATATTGTTTAAATGCAGGAAAGAGTTTTGTTTCTTAATCCAATCATTTCTGAAACAGCCAAATTGTTGGTTAAAAACAAAACAGAAACTCTCATTCATTGCTGCTGGGAATATAAAACAGTACAACCATTTGGAAGACAGTTTGGCAGTTTCTTGCATAGCTAAACATAGTGTTAGCATATGATTTAGCTATCATACGCACTGATTTTTACCCAAATGATTTAAAAACTTATGTCCACATAAAAACCTTCATGCAAATATCTATAGACATTTTAGTCATAATTTCCAAGTTTGGAAACAACCAAGATAACCTTCACCAGGTGGCAGGATAAACAAACTGTTCTTTATCTATAAAATAAGATACTATTTAGCAATAAAATGTATTGAGTTACAAAACCAAGCAAAGCATGAATAGTAGGTATAGTGCTAAGTAAATGAAGATAATAGCCTAAAAAGGTATGCATAGCATATACCACTTATACAACATTTTGAAAAATAGAAACTGTTATTATAAACCCATCAATAGTTGACACAAGTTCAGGGACAGAAGGGAAGGTTGAATATGTAAAGCACAGGGTATATTTTAGGGCAATGGAACTATCCTGTACGCTATTGTAGTGTTTAATGCAAATCATCGTGCATTTTTTAAAACTTTTACACTATGAAGAGTGAACTTCAACATATTCATGCGAAAACAAATCAGGAGGTTGAGTTATCTGGATAGAATGCAGAATGTAATATACATTTCTAATTGTATTATAAATGTATGAAGCAACCTCACCCAAGGAGATGATTAGGATGATTACCTGTCCTTGAAAACAAATGGAGTCTATAAGATTGAAAGAAAAAGGAACCGCATATAAGCACTGTATTCTAGTGAATAAAGATTTTTACATGATGGTTGGCATAGGTTAACAATCCTGAAGCCACTATACAAGTATATTAGAAGTGAATAAATGAGCATACACTGAGAACCAAGTTTCTTTCCTCACTGTTGTTTCACTCTATTAAATTTAAAATTATCATATGCTCCAAAAAAATTAAAGCTAGAACTTGAACAGATATTTGTATAGCCACAATCACAGCAGCATTATTTGTACTAGTCAAAAGGAAGAAGCAACCAATTTGGCCAGGAAGAGATGAATGGATAAAGAAAATGTGATCTATACATAAAATAGAATAGTATTTATCCTTAAAAAAGGAAACTAGTTTTTACACATGCTGTAATGTAGAAGAACTTTGAAGATATTGTGCCAACTGAATTAAGCCAGTTTCAAATACTGAATGGTATTAAGTTGTGCCAGGTACAACTGAAATATGGCATACAGAGTAGTCCAATTCATACAGCTGAAAAGTAGAATGGTCAATGCCAGGGGCTGGGGAGCTGGAGAATGTGGAGATACTGTTTAATGACAATGGAGTTATAGTTTAGGAGGATCAAGATGTTCTGGAGATAGACAGTAGTGACTGATACATAACAACGTGAATGTACTTAACACCATCATTGAGCTATACACATAAAATGGTTTAAAACTGGAAAATTTCATTATGTATAAATGTAACTATAATAAAGATAGGTTATGTATGATAGATCTCAACTTATGACATGAAGTTATTGAGAAATCTCATGTCCCTTTAATCTATTGTTCTTATAATAGTCCTTCACAAGTATTGATGTGCTTAAAAACCTATAAAAGAAAATTGAACTTACATTGATAAAGATATTAGAATTTTAGTGGTTGCACATTTTCCAAGAAACTATAGTTCTGTGAGAAAGAAACAAAAAATAAGGTTATGTGTGTACAAGCAAATAGCAGTCTTCCGTTTCATTAGTAATATAAGAGAAAGACACTCCATTAAACAAGCCCATTGCCCTTTCCGCTCCCTCCATCTGCCCCTTAACCTATATTATTACTTGTATCAATCTTGAGTCACACAGAATCACTTAAACCTGTCTGAGCTATACTCTTTGACTTTTAACATTGAACACTTCCTTCACAGAGTGTATTTGTTGCTACCTAAGTAATTTGGATAGAAAACTTTCCTAGCAAAAGATCTATTAAGTTTCACTATTGCTTTTACTCATTAAGCTGGGACAGTAAAGGACAAAAAAAATCTAATAACATGAACAAAACTGAATACTCATCTTTCTTAAAGCCATTGCTTATTGCATGGAGAAAATTTTAGTTGAAAACCTTATAAAATTTGTAGTTTTACTGCTGTTTTAGAGTAACTTTGTACCATAAGTTTTCTGTATAGACATCTGGCTTTATGTATGTGACATGCAAGCCATTTCTTCCTCCTAGAACTCTGAGCCAGTGAGTTTAGAGGTCCCAACCTCTAAGGAGAGGAGTATTGGTCCTTTAACAGGTAGGAATGGAAACCAGTCCATGCTTTCACATCATAATTATTGAACAGTGAAGAATCTCATTCTGTGCAGTCAAATGATTCAGAACTGAGTACATCTTAAAATAACCATGAGTTAGTGAAAAGATTGTACAAAAACATGGCCATAATGAATGACTCTTCAATAAATTCTTCTGATGGTATCAGGTTGACTTAGGATTTCTTTTACAGCCTTAGGTAGTTGAGAGAGATGGAAATAATTATGGAAAATAGGCCAGATGGAGTATTTAAAACCCAGTGGGATAATCCAGACAGAATGCTGTTATTTTGCCCATTTGTCTGTGAATAGAAAATAGGTAAAGGGATGGTCCTGAAGCCTGATGATAATAATAATTTTCTCCAGGTTTCTCTTTATTTCTGTTCTTTGTACACTTGTATATGTATTTGATGTAGATATATTTAGATTAAAATACTAAAAGTGGCTTTTTAAATGGAGGAAAATAGAAGAGGTATATGGGGAAGGGAGATGGCCATTATTGTTATAGATTCCTGATTCTTAAAGAGCTGAAAAAAGATGTACCAATTTTAAATAATTATGAGGATAAAAGAAAGCAACCGGTTAAAAAGCATGGAGCTAATTAGCATTAGTAAGTGTAATATACTGTTGAATACTCTTTGTATGAGCTTGACTGTAGTGTAATATATGTGAGAGAACATACAAATAGAAATCAAGTTAGGAAAGAACTTCTACATTGTGAGAGTGAAGTGAAATTAGAGAGTGAAAATTTAGCAGGTTACAGTGACTTCACCACCAAAGGACTGTACTATCCTGGATCTTAGTTTTTCAGTGTCCCCAGGGAAAGTGATGAGTGGGACATGGAGGAACAGGGTAGTCATTTTCAAAATTTGGCATTTTTTGAGAGGCATAGATTTGTTGGTTCTTTTCTTTGACTCAAGTAACAAATAAGTTAGCATAACAAATGACTTAGTCCAAGTGCTACGGCAAATGACAAAAAAAGTACAATTGACAAAAAAGTACAGACTGGTGGTTAAAACAAACACTGATTTCACAGGGTTCTAGAAGCTGGACATCAGAGGTTAGGGTACCAGCCCAGTCCTTAGGGGGGACCTTTCCTCTGGTTGTACCCTCACATGGCCTGTTCTTCATATATGCAGGCAGAGAGAGGTCAATGTCTTCTATTATTTCTTTATGAGGACATTACTCTCATCCTAGGGGCCCCACCCTCATCTGAACCTAATTACCTCTTAAGGGTCCCACCTTCATATTACTATTGCATTGGTAATTAGAGCTCCAGCATCTGAATTTTGGTGAACATAAACACACAGTCCACAGCAATAAGACAGAACATACTTATATACATCTGAAGCAAAAGTTTTTTTTTTTTTTTCAAATAATGCTTATTATTACTATAGATCATGCACTGGTAACTTCTAAAATATTTTATTCCATCTTACCATTTAAATGCTTGTTGTGATCTATTAAATTGGTTTAATGATTCATCAATAGTTTACAAACACAAAAGCACTGCTATGGGGAGTCTGATAGAGTCAAATAATTTTGCTAAAATGCACATCCTGAATTCTCAACATCTTCCCTCACCTTTTTGACCTTTCTGATTACCAGAGTCAAAAGCTCCCATGATAATTTTTTTTTCTCTCAGTGAAGTCCATAATTGTTATGTGTCAATTGTACTTTTACAATTTATTTTACTGTTTCCTATTCATTTAAGTTCAACTTTTCCTTAACCCAGGGATGCTTACAAAAAAAAGCAAGCAAAATAGTTAAATTAGAGCACAGTACAAGAGAAATAAAGCTTCTTCTAAAAAAAAAAAACTGTCTCGCATTTTGTGAAAAGTAGCAAAAGAAATGAGAATCAAATCTTAGGCAGTGATCTTTCTATAACTTATCATAGGTTGTTTTCCTGCAGTTCAACTAATGTAATCAAAGAATGAGGTAGGCAAAGCATCTATCTGTGCCCTGAATTGCCAAAGACTTGAGGATACAGGGTAAGAGTGAGAAATTTGTTCAACCTGCCCTCCCTGTTGCCTCCTCTTCTTTGGGCTCTGGCACTTTTCAAGTTCAATTCCCTGTCCTTCCCTGCTCTTCATTGTTCTTTTACCTTAACCTTGAGCTCAGCATTCCCAATGGGTGAAGCTCTGTTACTTGAAGCAAGAGCTCACTTTTTCTTTGAAGTTAGTAACTTTTTATACTACTTGTTTGATGAAAATAGTTCACCACTGAAATTCTTCCCAGTCCCCCACGAGATTTAGTTTATAGTCCTGGATTTTCACTGCCTTTCCCCAACACTGGGGTGCTTTTGAATAGATGGTTTTATTCAGCAATCTATAATGTTCCTTAAAATGTTCTGTGAAGGTGTGTGTGTGCGTGTGTTGTGTCTCATGGAATCTTTCTAAACACAGCTTAGGACAATTAAAAATAAGGTAAAATCAGGAATGACTAATAACTTAGGGCTTGAAAAATTAAAGAGGTAAACATTGCAGTTGTCCATTTAAAAGACTAATTGAGGGCTTTCATGATCTTTGCTTCCTATTTATATTATATTACCTTGTGGTAGGATATGGATTGTGCATACCATTAAGCATGCGATAAATGCACTTTGTTATAACTTTATTTGTTTACCTCTCTAAACTTTATTCATGTTTATAAAGTTTCATACTTTATTGCTCATTTAACATCTGCTCGTAATTTTAAAATTATTGGGAAATTATTCTATATTTAAGAATCAAGGGACTACTTGGCATCAAACAGGATCTTGATGCTGGAATTCTAGACGTGACTCATGCATGAGCCAATTGTGTGATTTTGAGGAATTCATTTAATATCCTCAGTTCTCAGTTTCTCTAAATTAATACTAAATTAGGAAAGATATATAATTCCAGCAAAGATATTCAAGATCTGCTTTGGCCACCACTATTTAAAGTATGAATAAAAGGGAACATTAGCAAGCCAAACAGGCCACTTCAAAAAAATGAATGAATAAGTACATATGAAACAAATTCATTGAAAAATTTCCTTCATTTTTCATAGTTTAGCTCTTACAAAATGAAATACAGATTTTATACAGTGAAAATAAACATATAAAATATATGAGAGAATTGAAAACTTACATTCTTGTTTTGACTTATCTTTGTTTTGACTTGCTTTTCTTTAGGATTGTTCTTATGCTTTGAAAAACTTCTAATTATTCAAAATATTCAGTTGGTTTTGAATTCTTTAGAAGCACATATTATTCTTCAAAGAATAAATGTTCAAGGACAAATGACATAGCAAAATAATTATAAATTATTGCAAGGTATACAAATATTAAATATCTAATACAATATAAAAATTTTATTTTAAGATCTAAACAAATAGAATTTAAGGTATCTTGGAAACATTAGATTGACTCAATAGGAAACAAACAAAAAGAAGACTTTATTCTTCTAGAGTCTTTTAGATATTAATTTAGATAACTAGTCCACATATTTTAATAGTTTTCAAAATGAGTATAATTTTTATATCAGTAACATTATTTTTAAATGTCACTAATAAAATAATTTATTTAGGGTCAATTTTAAATTGCAACTTCTATTTTCATGCCTCAGAGCCCATAACATGCTTTGTCAGTAAAGTCAAGAAAGGTTAACTGTACTCTCATATTGTGATACTATTAAAATATTTGACATTCAAAGATCTGGAATCATCTACTTTTCAAAATATTTAATTCCTGGCAACTAATGAATATTTTCTCTTTGTATTTTATCTCAGTGTTTTCTATATCTTAAAATTATTTTAACAGCTTGTTATGCCTTAGATATGAGGTATCCCCCAAAAACTCATGTGTGAGACAATGTAAGAAATTTTAGAGGTAAAATAATTGGGTAATGAAAGCCTGAGAATAACCAGTGCCTTAATCCAATGAAAGAAATTAACTAGGTAGTAACTGTAAGCAGGAAAGGGGGTGCCTGGAGGAGGAAGGCCACTGGAGACATGCTTTTGGGGTTAATATTTTTTCCCTGGCAAGTCAAGTTCTCTCTCTGCTTCTTGGTGCCATGTACTGAACTGCCTTCCTCTGCCACACCCTTCATGTTGTTCTGACTCACCTCTGGCCCAGAGTAATGGAGTCAGCCATCTATGAACTGAAACCTGTGGGAAGCCATTCTTATTTACTAGAATTAGACTAGGTTGAACCATGTAATGCAGAGGCCTGGCTTCTAGGAACTGTCGGGAGGTATGTGGCACTGCATAGGAGTGATTGCCTATCTCCTTCTGGAATTTTTCTCTTAAAAGAATGGCTCCCCTAACTCCACCCTATCCTGTCCATCACAGAAGAAGCTCCTTCCAGTCCTTACCCCCTTTTACCTGTGTCTATAAATAAAAGAGAGTTGTGCTATTCCCTATTGTAAGAGGCCAGAGCTGATATGGACAGACCTGTCATGCCCCTTCTCATTTAAAAAGAGTATTGGCTCTTGTGTGTTCATTGAGTAGATACATTTTTGGGGTAATAGAAAAACCACCAACATCCTTCGTCAGCAGTTAATCCTTTTCTCCTCCATGCAGGACGTGGCAGAGAGGACCACAGAGACCTTTGAAACCAAATGAACTTTTCCTCCTCCAATTGTTCTTGTCAAGTATTTTAGTCACAGAAGCAAAAAAGCTGACTAAAACAGTTTGTTTTCGGTCAATTCTTTAAACCTGTTATTTTGGTTTGTGTTTATCTTATTTTTTAAACCTTAAATTCTTTCCTCTTGCTATCACTGTTATTTGAGTTCTTTTTCTAAAATTAGTTTGCTTTTTCCTTGATGGTGATGTTTTAGAGTTTTGACTTAACAGTATTTGAAACTTTCTTGGGTGTATTTCACTAGCTCACAAGATACTATCATTTTCCTCTTGCCTTTTTTATCTTGAAGAAAGATTGACATGTATTGTCATGATTTGGATATGAGGTGTCTTAAAGTTCCTGTGTTTCTGTTTATGCAGGAATGTTCAGAGGTGAAATGATTGAACTATGAGAGCCATAACCTAATTAGTCCATCCTCCTTTGAACAGACAACTGGGTGATAACTGTAGGCCTGTGTGGTGTGGAGGGAGGAGGTGGGTCAGTAGGGGTGAGCACTGGAAGCACTTGTCTTCCCTGCAGTCTCTTCCCCGAGATAAGCTGAGCAGTTTTAACCTTCCATGTCCTGTGGCCATGATGCTCCAACCTCATCTCTGGCCCAAAGTGATGGAACTGCCCATATTGAAACCTCTGAAACCATGAGACAAAATAAACTTTCTTCCTCTAAGTTGTTCTCATTAGGTACTTTGGTCACAGAAACAAAAATCTGACTAACACACAAATCTTTAATTTCTAAATTATTTTATATTAAAATAAGTACATTTCAATTTACACAATAGTGGGTATATTATGAAATATTTGCATATGGGAGTGACATATTTTGATCATATCTAACTCTTACTACCCTCCCTTGCTCATACCTTCCCCCATCCTAATCCCCTTCCTCTTCTCTAATCATCTCCCTACTACTTTCCTGTCATCTAATCTCCCCACACCTCTCCCAGATACCACATAAGAGGGAAATAATTAAATATTGTCTTTCTGAATCTGATTTATTTTGCTTAAGATAATCTCCAATTTAATTTGTTTTCCTGGAAAGACATGGTTTAATTCTCCTTTATAGCTGAACAATGCTCCATTGTATGTGTGGTGTGTCTGTGATACATAATGATTCCATAGTAAAGCTATTGATAATTTGTATGTTAATTTGGATTGGACTACTTTAAAAAAATTGTTCATTAGATCTAAAATCCTTGGTGTGGAATCTTTAAGATTCTCTAAGTGTTGGATTATATCATCTGCAATAATGAGAATTTGATTTCTTCATTCCTATTTCTGTTATTTTATTTCATTATCTGTTATAATGGCACTGGCTAAAATGTCAAGTATTCTATTGAACAGGAGTGGTGATGTTGGATAACCTTATCTCATTCCTGACTTTAGAGAAAATGCTGTAAGTTTTTCCCACATTCAGTATGATATTGGCATTGCATTTAGCCTATATACCCCTTTATTCTGTTGGGGAAGATACTTCTATACCTAGTTTTTTCAACAATTTTATTACAAAACGATGTTGAATTTTTTCAAAGGTTTTTCTGCTTCCGCTAATATTATCATGATTTTATACTTAATTCTTTTTGTCTGCTGCATTACATATATTGATTTGTGTACATTGAACCATTCTTGCATTCCTGGAATGAAACCAAATTGATCATGGTGTATGACCTTTTTAAAGTGCTTTTGAATTCATTTTTCGTGTATGTTGCTGAAGATCTTTATATCTATTTTCATCAAGGACTTTGGTCTATAATTTTCTTTTTTTGTTGTGTTCTTATGTGGTTTTGACATCAGAGTGATACTAACTCAGTAGAATGAGTTTGAAACTATTCACTTCTTAACTATTTTATGGAGTAGTTTGAGAAACATTGGTATTATTTCTTCTCTTTAAGTCTGGTGAAATTCAACAATGAATCTGGACTTGGACTTTTCTTTTGTTGGGAGATTTTGCACTACTTCTTCAATCTCAATGTTATTGATCTGTTTAGATGTTTTTATATTTTCTTGGTTCAATATTGGCAGATTTTATGTGTCTAGATATTTATTTATCTATGCTATATTTTTCAATGTACTGGGAAACAAGTTCTCAAAATAAGTTTCTAGAGATTCTCTGAATCTTAGTTATTTTTATTGTAATATCCCATATTTTATCTCCAATTTTAATAATTTGGATCTTCTCTTTCTTTTGATTAGTTTGCCTAAAGGTTGATTATCTTTATCTTTTCAAAGCATCAACTGTTTATTTTGTTAATCCTCTGTATTGTGCTTTCTGTCTCTATTTCATTCATTTAAGCTTTGATTTTTATTATTTCCATTCTTCTACTGGTTTGATAGTGGTTTGTTCCTGTTTTTCCAATACCCTGAAACATACCATTATGGTATTTATTTGATTTCTCTCAGACTTTTTTTTTTTTTTTTTTTTTTTTTTACCAGGAGTTGAACTCAGGGGCACTTAACCACTGAGCCACATTCCCTGCTCCCTGTTTTAATTTTTTATTTTGAGACAGGGTTCCACTAAGTTGCTTGGTCTAACCACATTGCAGAGGCTGGCTTGGAAACTGTGATGCTCCTGCCTCAGCCTCCTGAGCTGTGGGAATTACAGACATGTGTCACCGCACCCAGCTATCTATTTGATTTTTTAATGCCAGCACTCATACCTATGAACTTTCTTCTTTAATCTTCATTATAGTAGCTCAAAAAATTTGATATGTTGTATTTCCATTTTCATTCAATTCTAGGAATTTTTAACTTCCTCTCCTGATTTCTTCATTGACCCACTGATTATTCAAAATGTGTTGTTCAATCTCCATGTGTTTTTATAGTCTCTATAGTTTCCCTTGTTATTTTATAGTTTTATTTCATTATGATCTGGTAATATGCACCATTTCCTCTTTTATGATTTGCTTTATGGCCTAAAATATGACCTATTTTGTAGATATTCTGTGAGTTTCTGAAAAGAATATGTATTCTGATATTGGATAGAATATACTATAGATGCCTGTTCATTTGATCTGTAGTGTAGTTTAACTCTCATGTTTATTTGTTGATTTTTGATTCCAAATTACCTGTCTATTTCTGAGAAGGGGTTATTAAAGTCACTCATTATTATTGTGTAGGGATTTATCTGTCACTTTCAGATAGGAGTGATTATTTTATGGAATTGAGTGAATCCAGTGCATGTATGTTTATAATCTTACATCTTTTTGGTGAATTGCTGCCTCTGCCAATATGTGGTGACTTTCCTTGTCTCTTCTGATTAATTTTGATTTTTCTGCTTTGTTCATTGTGAGTGTAGCCACTTCTGCTTGCTTTTGGATTCTATTTGCTTGTAATATTATTTTTCATTTTTCTACTTTCATTCTCTGTATGACTTTGCTGGTGAGTTGTGTTTCTTTCAGTGAACAAACAGTTGGATCTTATTTTTCAATCCA
The DNA here is from genome assembly GCA_020662805.1 of Glaucomys volans. Classification (NCBI taxonomy): domain Eukaryota; kingdom Metazoa; phylum Chordata; class Mammalia; order Rodentia; family Sciuridae; genus Glaucomys; species Glaucomys volans. Next base: position 1,051,416 of record JAJEJO010000595.1, on the reverse strand, counting down.
TTTCACCAGATTATCTTTTAATTGGGGAACTGAGGCCACTTACATTCAGGTTTATTATTGAAAAGTTTACTAATTCATTCCATTTTTCTGTTTTTCTGACATTTGATTCTTTCCTATTTCTCATTTTCATAACTACTCTTCTAGAGAAGTTTATTGTTTCCATTTCTCTTGTGGTTGTGTTTATCTTTTGTGTACAGGATTTCTTTAGGTATCTCCTGCCGTGATTATCATGTGTTCTTTTGATTAAAGTTCATTTTGGATGGTCTTTATTTTTCCTTTGATTCTGAAGGATAGTTTTACTAGATAGAAAAATGCAGGTTGATAGTTATTTCCTTTCAGGACTTGAAACATATCATTATATACTGTTCTGGACTTTAGTGTTTCTTTTGGAATACTTCTGATATTTTGATAGTTTGCCTAAATATCTAAATGAGTTGTTATTCTTTTTCATAGCCTTTAATATTTGTCTTTATTCTGAATTGTTGTCATTTTAAATATATTATGTCTTGAAGTAATTTTTTTGCTGGTCATGTTTATTGGGGTTCCAAATGCCTGAAGTATCTGGGCATGTGAGAATCTCAACAGAATTATATATGAAATATGAAAGAAACAAGGCAACATAATTCCTCCTAAAGTTTATAATTTGTAGCAAATGATTACAAATACATTGAAGTAGATGAAATACTGACAGAGCAATTCAAAAGAGTGATTATAAAAAAATCAGTGAATTCCAAGAAAAGATATAAAACAAATGAAAAAATTAAGGAAACATTGCAAAATATGAAGAAGAAACTCAATAAAAAGATAAAGATTTTAAAACACATACATTTTGGAAATTAAAATCTTGGTAAGTCAAATAAAAAACTCAGTGAGAAACATCTACCCCATGAACTGAGCACATCATGCCTGACCCCAAGAAACTCATAAAAAGGAAAAAAAATAGCAAAATCAGCAACCAACAGCAGTAAACCAGGTATAATGTTAAGGTGAAAGACGAAAGACAGTTGCCAACTATAATGTAGACAACACTAACAATCAGAAAAAAAGGAATGGTCAGGGGCAGAAAGTACATAAATCAAACTGTTTCAAAGATGATAAAAATATGATTAATTAACACATTATGTCCCTACAGATTTAGAAACTTTTAATTTAGAGGATTAGGAAAGAAGAAAATGGGAATGTAAAGGCAAAAAAAAAAAAAAGAATATTCAATAAATGCAAAGAGAAAAGGCAAATATAGTGAAGAATATCAAAAAAAGAGGAAACATTAGATCAATAAAATAACAAATTAAACAAAATTAAATGTGAGGGAGAGAACAGGAGAATTTGACTATTAAAAGGATAAGGAGAGAAAGAGTGATCAAATCCCCTAAACAAGGACAATAAGGAGAAAAAAATTAAAAAAGAAGAAATGAATGTGAATATCTATACCAACAAACCAATTAAAAAGTCAATAAAAGATGAAAGATTTGCCTGTTGAAAATATGGAGATGAGTGGATACTCATTACCTAGGCTAATCTGTTTTTTCCCAGAATCTTTTCAAGATATGCATCACTTAGAACAAGGACTGGGCATTATTATCACCTTCCTCCTTTTGTGTTGTTGGCCACTCTGCTCCCTGGAATGGTCTGCTATAAATGGTTCTCAACTTCTCTGCTCATAAATACAGGGTAGTATTTAATCAGAAGTAATATCTACTGGAGTTTACTCTGAACAGATTAGATCAATATCAGATGGGGGCAGCTATTGCCTTCCTCTGTGTATCTGGGTCCTGGATGCCCCCCCCTCCCATTTAGGAGAAGCAACCAATGTTCCTGAGCGGAGGGGCGCACAGAAGATCCTACACACCCCAGCACTTACAACTATGAATTTCTGAGGCCCATTCCCTGCTTGTAACCATACGTGCTTGTTCAGTTTCCTGGCTCTGGCCCTCTTCAGCAGGTTGGTTGTTTAGGCTTCCAGACTTGAAAGGAAAGCAAACTGAACTCCCTTCTATATCTATGACCAAAATCTCGCTGCCTATAAGCCTTTCTGTGCCTGTTTCATGCATGTTTCACCAGAGCCACACAGGGCCAAATGGTAAATGACAGCCAGGAAATCTTGACAATATTTGCTGAGATCTCCAAGAAAAGGGAAATTCAGGACTTATGTTTTCCAAATAGCAAGTTCAGGTCTGACATAGGTGTGATTTCTTTTTTTTTTTTTTTTTTTTTTTAGAACCAGGGATTGAACTCAGGGACACTCGGCCACTGAGCCACATCCCCAGCCCTATTTTGTATTTTATTTAGAGACAGGGTCTCACTGAGTTGCTTAGGGCCTCGCTAAGTTGCTGAGGCTGGCTTTGAACTCGAGATCCTCCTGACTCAGCCTCCCAAGTCGCTTGGATTACAGGCCTGCGCCACCGCACCCGGCTCATAGGTGTGATTTCTACCAGATGGCACCCTGCCATAGCTCTCCATTTATACATCAAGAAATGCAGATCAATTCTAAAACACCAGCATGCTGTGCAGTTCCAGGGCCAATTAGGTTCAGACTGTCTTTATGTTCAATAGATTGTTTCTGTGTCAAATTAGTCCACTCTCTCCCGCTCCCCTTTTGTGTTATCCCTTTCCTCTGCTATGCCCTAGCTCTGCCACCCTAGGCTCTGGACTAATGTACTCTTCGTTAGCCTCTATTCCAAAGACCAGAATTTCTGGGTATGTCCAAGTTTCTGCCTGTACAATATTAAACTTCACTAAATTCTTTCAGTTACCCAACTTGCTGAGTAGCTATTTTCTAGGAACTTCAATTCCAAACTATGTAGAAGGTAGGAATTTTTCTCCTTCATTCAATTGACAGAGGCTTATTGTTTTTAATACTGTTTATAGTTAACCCTCCATATCTACCTTTTCTTTATTTATAAATTCAACCAATCCTAGATTAAAAGTATGTTAAAATTGCATCTCTGTGCATATAAACTATTTTTTTCTGTCATTATTACCTAAACAACACAGTATAACAACTATTTACATAGTAATTACCTTGTATCAGGCATTATAAGTAATCTTGAGGAGGTTTAAATTATGTGAGAGTATGTATGTAGATTATAGAAATGTATATATAAAGAGACTTGAGTGTCTATAGATTTCTATGAGCAAGGAGGGTGGTTAAAAGAAGTTTCTGGAACCAATTCCCTATAGACACTGAATCATCACTGTATTTAAGATAATCATAAAATTCTGTTAAAAAATTTGAGAGATAAATTTCCCAAGCTGAACTGATTAGTTGATTCTGAAGTTCAAATTGATGTCTAATAGATCATGTTGCTTTTTAAATTTTTTTAAAAAAATTATTTTTCCATTTATTCTTTTTAGATGTAGATGACTAATTATTCATATGAAAAAAGAAAATATCACAAACTGTGGGTTTGTAGAAGGAAATGTGAATATTTTTCATTGCAAAATGTATTGCTCTGGGATAAGTTCTAACCTGTGGGCACCCAAGTAGGTAATAGGAAGAAAGATAGCAAAGTATTTCACACACATGATGAAACAAAACAAGTTCTTCCAAAGAGGGAAATAGAACAGGAGCAGATGCTACCATAGCATATGCAACATGAATGCCATTTAGAAAATGCACATAACATAACATTTATAAGGAAGGAATATCATGGTGCAAGGACATGATGAAGGAAGGCTTCTTACAACATGGCAGTTTTCCGTTTTAGAGTCTGTTTGTTTTTGTTATCCTGAGCTATCCATTTGGTTGATTCTAAGGACCCCCAAATTAACCTTTTATAGCAGCATTAATTCTATTAAGTCATAGTTCATAGCAATGGATTATAGCAGATTACATCCTGTCATTTGTTAATTTTCTCCAATATTGGCAGTTGTCACTGAAGAAGAGACTTATTTGGGGTACTCCAAGGGAAAGAAAACTTAGAAGCTTGCAGTTGAAAATTCAAAAAAAAGTATTAATGTTTGCTTAAATTATTACACATTTTCAAACATGCAGATGTTTGAAAGTCAGGTCTCTGTGAACATTAAGAATAAACACAATGTTATGGGGTGCAACTTAATAACAGACCGATCGCCACTGAGAAGTTCAAATTTGAGAGTCTTTATTAAGTCGGCCAAATGACTATCTCACATCTCACACAATGCCCCCCAAAATGGCTATTGGGAGAATAGCCCCAACCACAGGATTGCAGGGATTCTTATACCAAAAATCACATCAATCATAAGTGTCTGTTGCTATGATTCAAAATTGCAAATTTATGTCATGAAATCATCAGCAGAGGGGAAGTGGGTCAAAAAGACCCTATCTAGGTACTAAAGAATGGTTACTAATGGTTACTAACATAGGAATCAAAAGAGACAAACCATTAGGCTAGACCTCATCGGATTGAGTCCAGGTGGCTTAATAGGAAAAGGGAGACACACATACACACTTGCTCACCCTGTCTCTTTCTATATTATGCCATGCACCACCTCAGGAATTTGCCAGAAAGAAGAAAACCACCAGATGTGGCTCCTTGCGTTGATCAGCTTTACATCACTGTGACAAGAATATGTGACAAGAACAAATTAGAGGAGGAAAAGTTTATTAGTTGTTCACAGTTTCAGAGATTCATTTCATGCTTGGCCAATTCCATTGTTCAGGGTGTCAGGTGAGAAGGAATATCATGGTGCAAGGACATGATGAAGGAAGGCTTCTTACAACATGGCAGCCAAGAAACAGAAAGAGAGAGAGAAAGGATCAGGGACCAGATGGAGTACAGGGAAATGACCCCATGACCTGTTTCCTCAAGTCCCATAGAACCTGAATATAGTGACTATCCATAGTTCTTTAAATTATTAATCCTCTGATGAGGTTACAGAACCGTCTGCCATGATCTGATCATTGTCTAAAAGTCTCATCTCTGAAACTTGATGCATTGGGAACTGCACTTCCAAAAAATGAGGTTTTCAGGGGCATTAAAGGTTCAAACAATGTTAGCTCTCAACCATACACCTCCAGAACCCTGAACCAAAGTAAACCTCTTTTCTTTATAATTTATCCAGTCTGTGGTATTAGCAGTAGAAAATAGACTAATGTAGATATGCTAGCTATTCTTGAAATTCTACTTTCTTTTTAAACATTGTTCTGATTTCAAAGGGATAAAGATGTATTAAGCATTAGAATAAGGAGTATGTATTTTTGATAAATTTGGATTCAGATGATTCAATTTAAAATGTAGTACCTATTACACATTAATTAATATCTTTAATATCAAAGTATTTTAATACCTGATTATATGCACTAGAGCTCTCTATTGATCACTTCTCTATACTGGTTTCAGTTAGTTTATATTCAACAAGTTGAGTAAATGGTTGCAATAATTTATAATTAACTGTGTATTTTAAAAGCCCTACTAACAATTAAAAAATATTTTAATGTGTTGCCTTGATATAATTTATCTTGGATTACTTTCTTGACCATTGACAATAATCAGGTTTGACAACTATTATTTTAAATGTCAAGTCCTTAAATGTGTCATTAAATTTTCCTAAAAGATTAGCATTTTTCTATTTTTTAAAATAATTTTTATGAAATTATATTGAACACTTGTAGTTTACCTGTTTGGTATTCTGTATTGGTATTTTCAGTAAAACAATTTAAATTATTTGTTCAAAATTTTTCCAAATTTTCTTTTGTTTGTTTCCATAAAATCATAGGAGTAAAACTACATATTTTTGTTTGTTTAATATAGTCGCCTTTGTTTACAATAAAAAAATCTAAACAGAATGAGTAAGTGAAAATCAGAAAAATTTTTCAGAAAATCTCTTAAAAAGTGATGTGTTGAGGTTGGACAGGTATTATTCAAATAGCCCAATTTCATGGTTAATTTTATATTCATCTTTCAATTTAAATTAACTAATAGAAGTTTGTAAGTATGTGCATAGATTTTAATGGAAGATTGACAAGGTATTTCTATATTAATATTGTAAGTACATATTTTCTATTATCATATACATATTTTCCCATTTGGAGAAATATCTGCACTCCCCCATTTATAGCATCATTAATTTACAGTACTCTAGAAATATAAACAAAATGTAAATATCCACAAATTGATGACGAATAAAGAAAACGTGGTACTTACACACAAGACACTACTAGTCACCCATAAAGAAGACAAAGTTCTGTCATTTACAAAAACATGGATGAAACTGGAGATCATTGTGTTAAATGAAATGAGCCAGGCACAGGAAAAGAGTGATGTCATATATATGCTAAATATAAAAATGTTGATTTCATAGAAATTGAGACTAGAATAGTGTTTTCCAAAGTCTTGGAAGAACAGGGAGGAGAGTAGCATAGGGAAAAGTTGATCAATGGTTATTAATTTATAGTTAGAAACAAGAAATGCTAGTGTGCTCGAGCACAGCAGGGGATTATAAACTGTAATAATGTACTGCCCATTACGAAGAGATAGAAGAAAACATTTTGAATGCTTTTACCATGAAGAAAAGAATAGATGTTTGAGGAAAAAAATCTGTTTAACCTGATTTAAACATTGTACAATGAATACATGCATCAAGGCATTATATGGTACCACATTAAAATAGATAATATTTATACTTTAATGTATCAGTTAAATATGTTTGAATTAAGAAAATTAAGAATACTTCTTTGAAACAAAATTATTTCTCATTTAAATAATATTCTAGTTGTATATTTTCACAAGTTATCTTGTTTAATATGCAATGCATATTTGTGAATGTAGCATATACAGATTTCTGGGCTCTGTATATACTAAGTTTCTTTTCTCTACCTCCCCCTTTCCCACCCCAAATCTATTATTAACTCAGTCAACTAAGGAAGCATCACAAAGTAAAACAGTATTAGTAGGTTGGTTGTAATATATATTAGCCTTAAAGCATAGAAGTGTTTTTTTTTTTTTTTGGTGTGTGGGTATGTGTGCCATGTGTGTGTGTCCACATGTGCATGTCCACGTATATGTGAGTGTATATATGTGTTTCTGATCAAAACATTTGCTTTCAGATATGGAAAAATTCAGAAACTCACTTTAGATTTCTTGAGAAACTTCAAATTTATAATTATAAGAAACTTCAAATATCAAACAGCATACTTGAGAATTATTTGAACCAACATAGTCAAGTATAGGAGGTTCTGGTAGTTAAATATTCATAAGAATGAGTATTGAAAAAGCCCCAATGACTTAACCTGTGTATATTTCTAAATACACACACTTTACTTGGTCAATTCAAATTTAACAATAAGATTTTAAAATAAAAGTGAAAACTAGGAATTATTGACAAATTATAAAGGGTAATGGCTTAAAAAGTTTAGATTTAATTGTATAAGAACAGCTGAAAATAGGAAAAACCTGAATTGTTTCTTTCAACTCATCACATTTTAAAATACTATGAAATTACATTAACTGTATTGCAAACCAGATCAAACCAGAGTATCTTCTGATCCTTTTCTAAAGCATGATCACATTTACAAATGATGTAACAGGAATCAATTCTGAATCAATTCTGACCATTCTGAATCTTCTGCCTTGAGATTTTTTCTATAAATCAATTATATTCTACAAATCTTTCTTAGTAGTAGTCTACAAGGTGTCTAGGAAGCAAATTGTCTCATGTCAACAATTACTTTGATCTTGTACTCTGGTTTCCCTTACCTGCATCTCATATCCTCTCTGCCAAGATACTTTGGTTTATCACCTTTTAGAGTTTAATTTCTTCTGGACTGATGATCCATTTTGGTACATAATATTGTCTTCTAGATGTTAGGCATCTTTTCCCAAATTCTATTACCTGTTTTCAGATCTCCCTTGATTCTATGTTCTTTTCAGTATGAACCTTAGTCTTACCTATTGATAAACTAAACTCCAGTGTTCAGACTTTCTGAAAAGGCTCATATTTGCTATCACAGAGCTCTGGATCAATTTCTTGAACCTCTATATGCTTCAATAATTCCTATCACCAAAATATACTCCAATCATAAGGCCAGACTAGCAAGGGAATTTGTTGAGCAATTTGACTAGCCTGTGAGTCCATACACATTTCATTTATGAAAATGTTTAAAACAACTTATCACAAAATCATTGATTCTTTTTAAAGCATTGTGAATTCTTAAATGTACAACATCATTTCTTTGTTCCATTTCTATAACTTTAAGTTAATGAATCTTCTAGTAAAATATGTCTTCTAGAATCAGTATAGTTGTTATGCATATTTGACAAAAAAGAGAGGGGTTTCAACGGGTATTGCATGCTCAGTAAGCACTGATCGTATTAGACACTGAGCAGATAAAAATTAAATACAGAAATATAGCTCCTTCAGGGGTTTTTGACTGAGTAGTAAGGCATAGTATAAATGTCCATTGTATTATCAGGTAATCTCTAATTAAGTACATGAAAAACATGGACACATGAAAAACACGTGTTTCTGAGTAAATGAAAATCCCTGCTCAAAACAAAGGAGTTGAAGACTCAGAATTCAAAGAATCTCAATGAGTGAGGAGTGATTTACAAGAGGTCATATTAGGCAACCATAATATAACCATGATGCCATCCAGTTGGCAGAGTGTTAAACATCAAAAATCAGCATAGGTTAAAAAGGTTTCTTTTAAAAGTCATTGTTGGAAAAGTTCTTTACTTGGAAAGTTAACAGGAACAATTTCATGTTGAGAGTTATCTTGCCAAAGTCTGAGTGATATCAAAAATACATGAGGAGCTTTATGCTGAGTGACATGACACATCAGAACCTATTACTGGCTTTGAGAGTGATTTAGGCTTAGGAAGGATATTGTAAAACAAGAAGTTATACAAGCAGTCATTAGTCAAACATAGCTTTAGTGTGATGGAAATCAGATAGCAGGATGTACTGGATATTTTAACTACACTTATAAAAGGAAACCAAAATATTGATAGAGAATAAACCAGAATAAATCACTGGGGAAGAGTGCTTCATAATGGTGTAAGTAGTTTCCTCTGAAGACATGATTCAGGAAATTATATTTGCCACATGTTTCAATTTTGTTTTATCTAGTGGCAGGAATCATTCTCATAAGCATGTTCAATTTTTTTGAGACTATAAAATTCAGTCTGAGAAGTTCAACAGCTCTTTTAAGGGCACCATGCTTTTAAAATGAGACCCTTTACATGTGGGGGAGGTAAAATATTTGTCAAACCATAGCATTATTTAATTCAATGTAATGAGGTTGGAAGTAATTCTAAGACTTTAACTGTGTATTGTGTCTTCAGGCTCTTGTCAAGTTGTGATAGTTTGATGTGTAAATTTCCTCTTCACATCTGTAGGTATACTTTTTGCAATAAAAATGAGAAAAATTCAAGTGAATAAAAATCAATCTAAATATAATTAAATAACAGACAATTATAAAACTATCATATTATTGTACACAGTGTTGACTTGTAAATAAGTTATAAAATAATTAATTCCCTGGTTTGCAATTTTGGCAAATTTTGTGGTATAAATACTTTCCCATGGTCAATTTCATGCTATCAGCAATGTAATTATTGGTTCACAAAATTCCCACATATTTAATAATAGACATTCATAAACTGGTGGTACAGGCTTCAAAGCAACATAAATGTGCTGTGCTTTATTCCAATAAATATGAGAGAAGATATCTTTATTGCATAGAACTCCAAAATTTTAAAAAGTATCATTAAAACCAAATATGTTATCATCACTTCCAACAGATTTCAGCACTCATGTATCTCTCCACAGCCTATCCATATTCCCAACAATTATTCCCAACAATTTCTTAGAAAGAATGCTTTCCCCATGTTTCAGTCTTTGTCAGACTGCCCTTTCCAGGGTTTATAAATGGACACTCACTGGCTGTATCCTCAAGCGATAGAATGTATTTAAACCTGCTAAACCACTTCTAGACGGAAAAAAGAAAAATATATTTTCAATGTTGCAGATGAATAAACTGAAGCTCAAGGAGATAACTTACTAAAACCATTCGTACAATAGTTTAGAAACATTTAATTTCTCCTGCTTAATTGTATTTACTTTGACCAAAAAGTACACTGATTTCTAATTCCAGAAAAATGTTAGAATGAATGAAAAAGGACTATTTTCTATTAAAATATATAGTTGTGCTAAAAGGAAAGACATCTATGTGTATGGGAAAAGAAAAGGGCTTAAAGTAAGAGCAAGAATCTTGCAAATGAATGTTACATGAACACAGATAATATTGGACAAAATAATATAAGTACTAGGGGTAAGGGATGAAGTTTCAATATCCACAAAGATAAAATATGCTTTGATCTTTCCAAAAAAAAAAGAGAGAGAAGTATATATTCCATTCATACAAGGAAGTGATTAAGAAGCTCATTCCTGTCCAGATAATTGAATAAAGGAAAATATAGACTCATAAAAATGAAAGCCCCAACATTTTTGTTGCAAACATTAAATCTAGAGTATGATATCCATTTTACTGGCCTCCTAAGTCCAGAATTTTAATCATTGAATTTTAAAACTTAAAATCTTGATTCCAGAGAAAATTAAAAAATTACTCTGTAAAACAATTCCACAACATAGGGTATATAGAAAAACACAGAAAAAATAAAAAATTCTCAATGAATATGAACAAACAAAACTAACAATAACAATGCAAAACCTACAAGGAAATGATGATTTTGAAGTTTCAGAAGATGTAACAAAAAATATAAATTAAAAATCTGACAAGTTGTAATAGCACAACTGTGAGAAATATTAACATAAGGTTGTTAAATTTATTAAATATTAAAAGGGAAAATATAAAATTTAAGGAGATTTTCTGAATATTAAAATAAAACTCTAGCAATGAATCAGGCAAATTAAAAAAGTCAATGGCATCCACATGGAAGATAAAATAATCCAAATGTCATTGTTTGCAGATGACATGATCTTATATAAGAAAAACTGATTTTAAAAGCTATTAGAAATGATAAATGAATTCAGCAATGTTGTAGGATACAAAATCAACATACACAAACCAATAATTTTGTTGCATATCAACAATTACATGAAACAAGTCATCTCACCCCAATTAGAATGGCTAGTATCAAGAATACAAGCAACAATAGGTGTTGGTGAGGATGTAGTGAAAGAGGTTCACTCATGTATAGCTGGTAGGGTTGCAAATTGGTGCAGCCACTCTGGAAAGCAGTGTGGAGATTCCTTAGAAAACTTGGAATGGAACCCCCATTTGATCCAGCTTTCCCACTCCTTGGCCTATACCCAAAGGACTTAAAATCAGCATACTACAGTGATGTAGCCACATCAATGTTTATAGCAGCTCAATTCACAATAGCTAGATTGTGAAAACAACTTAGATGCCCTTCAACAGATGAATGGATAAAGAAACTGTGGTATATATACATAATGGAATATTATTCAACCATAAAGAACAATAATATTATGGCATTTGTAGATAAATGGGTGTAATTGGAGAATATCATGCTAAGTGAAATAAGCCAATCCCCAAAACCCAAAGGCCAAATGTTTTCCCTGATGAGTGGATGAAGATATATAATGGGTGGGGAGAAAGAAGAATGGAGGAACTTTGGATTTCGTAGAAGGAAATGAGAGGGAGGGTGATATGAAAAGTGGTGGAATGAAACAGACATCATTACCCTATGTACATGTATGACTACACAAATGGTATGAATCTACATCATGCAGAACCATAGAAATGAAAAGATGTACCCCATTTGTGTACAATGAATCAAAATGCAGTCTGCAAAAAAGTTTTAAAAAATTAAATTAAAAATATATATACATGAAAACTACCATGTGATCCAGCGGTCCCACTTCTTGGCATATACCCAAAGGAAATAAAATTGGTTTGAAGAAATGAAATCACTACCCTATTTTTTATCATTATTCACAATAGGCAAGACATGGAAACAGCATAATAATTCTTCAACGCATAAATGAGTAAATAAAATGCAATAGGTGTACATAATGGAATACTATTCAACCTTAAAAAGTGAGATCCTTTCACTTGTGACAAAATTAATGGAACTGGAGATCATTATGTTAAATGGAACAAGTCAGATTCAGAAAGATAAGTACTATTGAATCTTAATGAAAAATAAGTTGTTCTCATAGAATATGAGAAAGACTGGTAGTTACCATAGGTCAGGAGCAGAATGTGGGATGGGGCAGGAAAAGGTTAACCAACAGATGTTAAATGAATTACAGTTAGATAGGAGTAAGAAGATCTGGTGTGATCTTGCACAGTGCAACAGCTATAGATTACAATAATACACAGTACACTTCAAACAATTACAAGAACTTTGAAAGTTTTCACTTGTAAAGAAATAATTAATCTTTGAAGAGACAGATATGTTTAACCTGATTTCACTGTTGTGCAATGTGTATTTGTATCAAAATATTGTACAATGCTCCATTAATATGTATGGTTTTTGTTTGATGTCAGTTAAAGTATTTCTTAAAGCAATGATGTGTGATAATAAAGATGAAACACTGATTAAGTACATTGGACTTAGCTAAATAAAGACTTGGTAATACAAGACAGACTTGAGGAAATTATCAGAGAGTGAGCATAAAATGTCTTCCAGGAGGGAAACTGCAAACTTGATGTGCTGCTATACGAAATCATAAGAAAGAGTCACCATTTAAAAGAAGTATAAGACAAATGGTTAAAAAAATGGCAACTTCACTGATCCTAAAGTTGATTTAAGATTTTTGAGAACTCAAAATTAAAAATACCCTTTTATGTATGAATGCTTTAAATTTCTTTAAATTTTTAAATTAAAAAAAAATTAAAATTGCTTAAAAATCATAGATTGTAGATGTCATCTATTTAATGGCTTTGATAAGAAGAATCTTATCTGGTAATTACTCTTAAATCTCTCCTTTTGTTTGGAGAATCAAATGTAATATTTTAAGAAAAGTATCTAATATTATATCTGCTACATACTCAGAAATCAATAATATAGTACCTTTTAATTTTCTGAACAAAATTTAAAATAAAACTGTAAGATATAGACTTTGTAAGTGTATTAGAATTTCATTTTAAATAAATGATACCCTGTGACAGAATTTAATGATGGATGTGAATTCATATATTAGCAGTTCTGCATACCCAGCTCTCTCACTCCATGGTACATACTAATATTCTTGAGGTAAAGTTAATATCTCCCATTTCCAATTCCAAAATCTTTCTTTGTAGCAATCTCTCTTACCAACATCTCTCTCTACAAATTCCCTTCTTCATATTTAGAGGTATTATAGTTCAAGTGTTCCTTGTCTGAACTGTGTTTTGGATCTTGGATTTTATTCAGATTTTGAAGTATTTTCATGTACATAAACAGATCAAAATACATAATTCATTAATGTTCTGTATATGTCCTATCCATAAAGGCTGCATAAAATTTATACAAACTTTGTAAAATTTTCTTCATGAAACAAAGCTTATATACACTGAAATACTAGATTTATGACATCATGTTGATACTCAAAAGTTTTGGATTTAGGGTTATTAGGGATTTTGAGTGTTTGGATTAAGGATGCTCAATCTATATGCATATTCTATTAAAAATTGCTACCTCCTTATAGTCTCATTAAAAAAAGATGATATTAAAATTGCCACATTAGAGATTAATAGTAGTTATTTTCTCTTGCTGCATAGCAAATTACCACATGCACAGTGGCTCAAAGCAATGCATATTTATTAGCCCATGGTTCATAGGTCAGAAACTTGAGTACAGTGTGGCTGGATTGCCTGCTTTGGTCATCATAAGTTCAAAGTCATTGTGTAGGTCAGTCTGCATTCTCCTCTGGAGTTGAGAGTCCTCTTGCAGGTTATGGGCTTTTGTCGGGATTCCAGCTTTGCTTTCTTTTTCTCTTTTTCTTTTTTTTCTCTTTGTGACTTTAGGACTACATTCCCAATTTCCTCTCTAGTTATCAGTTTGGTGCTGATGTCAGATGCCAAAAGTCACCTGCAGTTCATTGTCATGAATTTCTAGAAGATCCTAGTCCATTCCAAGGGCTTACCTGATTTATTTAGGCCCACCAGATTATCTCATTGATTTTAAAGTAAGCAGAAATGAGTTCTCAATTACATCTGCAAAAATCCCTTCACAGAGCCGTTTTCCTGTTTGATCAAATAGGGAAAAAAAGCACTGCACATTAGAGCAAGAGAATCATGGGGGCCATTGTAGAATTTGACCTACCACAGTTGAAAAACTGAGGTTTTAAAAAAATTTTTCACCAAAAGTCACATAACTAATAAAAAATCAGGAGAGTATTCAATTCTATACAATTGATTAATAGAATCTCACAGTAGTATACTCTTTTCTATTATATTCTGATATTCCTCCGTTACTTAAAGAATTGAGTACATATTTTTCCTCCTCCCCTCCCATTTTATTCTTTTACTCCCCTGTGTATTCCATAGACTTTTATTTCTTCATTAATTATTTATTCAAAACACATTTTTAAATAAATAAGATAAAATGAATTATTAATTAAAAGAATGCTTACTCCATCAGCCAAAGGAAGAATGGAGAACAAGAGAGTGAACATGAAAGGAAAAAAAACTGTTAGGAAGCAATTGCAATAGCAGCAAATACGATGAAAGCTCATAGGAGGAGGAGGAGTCATGAAGACAGGGGTTAGAGCTTGGCTGTTGCAGATGATATATGAGAGAAAGAAAGGGCAAGAATAATGACTAAACCTTTTGCCTGAGCCTGTATTAAAATAGAGCAACCATGTGCTAAGTCATGAAAACTCATGGATCAGGAAATTATGGCAGAATATTCTACGAAGAAATCAAAACTGAGCACATTTTTTTAAAATTTTGAGACCAGGTCTTGTTTTTCTCTTTTACATGACAGTAGAGTGTATTTTGAAAAATTATACACACATAGACTAAGTATACCTTGTTCCAATTAGGATCCCGTTATTGTGGTTGTACATAATTTGGAGTTATATTGGTTGTGTATTCACATATGAGATTAGGAAACATAGGTCCCATTCCTTCTACCGTATTTCCTATTCCCATCCCCTCTCCTTTCCCTTCATTCTTCTTTGTCTATTCCAATGAACTTCTTCCCCCCGTTGTTTGGGTTAGCATCCACACATCAGAGAGAACATTGTGATTTGTTTTGGGGGGACTGGCTTATTGCATTTAGCATGATATTTTCCAGTTCCATCCATTTACCAGCAAATGCCATAATTTCATTTTTTCTTTATGGCTAAGTAATATTCCAATGTGTATATATACCACATTGTCTTTATCCATTCATCTGTTGTAGGATATCTAGTTTGCTTCCACATTTAGGCTATTGTGAATTGAGCTGTTATAAACATTGAAGTGGCTGCATGAGGCCAGGACTTGTGATATTACCTCGCTCTCCTGGAACTCCTAGACTCCTAATGATCCTAATGATCCTCCTGACACAGCCTCTCAATTGGCTGGGACAAAAGATACATACTAAAACACCTGGCTAGAATATGTTATTTATGAAGTTCCTAAAGTCTCAATTATTGAATAAGATTTTGGGTATCTAAGTTGTACATTAGGACAGGATTGGGTTGGAGATCTAAACTTGGGATTATTTGTCTTAAAGAAAATATTTCAGACCAAAGTCTATTTAAGATAAACAAAAAGTTAATGCAATTAGTGAGTACAATGATTCAGAAATTTATTCCAGGTTTCTCAAATATTTAAAGATTAGAGGATTCATCCAAGATGGCGGATTAGAGGAAGGCTGCATTCCTACTTGCTCCGTGGATTCCTACTTGCTCGGGATTCAAACAGCAGGAATATGACTCTCAACGAGATTTTATATTCAAAGCACATATAAGGGGTCCCCAGGTGCCGCTCCAGGACCAACTCAGCCGGGCTGGGCTCGGCCCGCCGCGGACAGCGACGATCCGGGAGCCGGACAGCTACGATCCGGGAGCGCCTGACCCTGCAGCTGCTTCGGAGCCACCGACCTGGGTCTGCGCCAGCCAACAAGTGAGTGCGGGTCCCCAGTAGCGCTTTGGAGTCACTGGCCGTGGCTCCAGCACCAGCCGGCGGCCTCCCAGGCAGAGACCGAGCATCTCAGGCTACCTGGGCATTCAGAGGCGTCCGGGAAACTCTGAGATCGCGGACTCTGGTGGGGAGATGGAACTACCCCACGCCATTTTGGCGGCTTAACTGGCAGAGAAGGCCCATTACCAGCTTCCTGGGGCCTTCGGCTGCGTCAGGGGAGCTCCAGCCAGGAAACTCTGGGAACGCAGTCTCTGACGGGAAGTGGGAACTATTCTGTGCCACTCCCCCCAGCTTCCCTGGCGGAGAGCGCCCATCTTGGGCTTCCTAGGCCCTCTAGCCGCACCTGGAGAGGTTGGCCCGAAGCCCCTGGAATCGCTGACCCCGGCGGGGAGGTGGAACTGCTCTGAGTTTGGCGGCCTCCCTGGCAGTGGGGGTCCATTTCCAGCTTCCTGGGGCCGCCAGCAGTGTCAGCAGTGTCTGAAATGATCGGGCAGGGAGCTTTGGGCCTTTGGCAATAGCTTACAGTGTCCCCAGGAGAGAGCAACCACCTGCCACTGCCTGAACCCCCAGCGAGGAGTTCAGGTCAGTCTGGGCTCTCAAGCCCAGTGTCTCCATTACTGAGCACAGTTCTGTGACACCACCCCAACTTGAACTAGTGCCCAGGCCCACACCCAGGCCCGGAGTCTACCACCTTGCTGTATCTAATTGTCTATCAACACTAGGCTGCCTCTGCCCAGAAGCATTGATCATTCCCAACCTGGAGGTAGTGGGACAGCACCTTTCTTGGGTCACCGCTTGATCAAACACCCCTCAAGCAACAGAGGGGAAGATACACGAGCACCATGAGAAAACATGGGAAGAAAGTGTCCCAATTAAACCTAGATGACATATCAAGAGAACCAAAAGACAGCATGGTAGAAGGAATGACAGAAATGGAGTTCAGAATGTTCATAATTAAAGTGATCCGAGAAGAGAATGATGTGACGAGAGAGCAGATTCAGGCTATGAATAATCAGTTAATAGAGCAATTGCAGGAAGCAAAAAATTACTTCAATAAAGAGATAGAAATTCTGAGGAAAAAACAAACAGAAATCCTTGAAGGAAACAAGGAAATGAAGGAAACAATAAACCAAGTTAAAAACTCAATAGAAAGCATAATTAACAGAATAGATCACTTGGAAGACAGAACCTCAGACAATGAAGACAAAATATTTAATCTTGAAAACAAAGTCGAACAAACAGAGAAGATGGTTAGGAATCATGAACAAACCCTCCAAGAAATATGGGACATCATGAAAAGAACAAATTTAAGAGTAATCGGGATTGAGGAAGGCGCAGAGATACAAACCAAGGGTATGAATAATCTATTCAAGGAAATATTATCAGAAAATTTCCCTAATATGATGAATGAGATGGAAAATCAATTACAAGAAGCTTACCGGACACCAAATGCACAGAATTACAACAGATCCACACCAAAGCACATTATAATGAAAATGCCTAACATACAAAACAAAGATAGAATTTTAAAGGCGGCGAGAGAAAAGAATCAGATCACCTACAGGGGGAAACCGATACGTATATCAGCAGATTTATCAGCCCAGACCCTAAAAGCAAGAAGGGCCTGGAACAACATATTTCAAGCTCTGAAAGAAAACGGATGCCAACCAAGAATCTTATATCCAGCAAAACTTACCTTCAGATTTGATGATGAAATAAAATCCTTCCATGATAAACAAAAGCTTAAAGAATTCACAAAGAGAAAGCCTGCCCTACAGAACATTCTCAACAAAATATTCGAAGAGGAAGAAACGAAAAATAACAATCTCAGTCATCATGGGGAGGAACTACCCTAAAGAAAGAGTCCATCAAAGGAGAAACAAAGTTAAGCAAAAAACCCTAAAAAAGCTAAAATGACAGGAAATACAAGTCATATCTCAATAATAACCCTGAATGTAAATGGCCTAAACTCATCAATCAAAAGACATAGACTGGCAGACTGGATTAAAAAGAAAGACCCAACAATATGCTGCCTACAAGAGACTCATCTCATAGAAAAACATGCCCACAGACTAAAGGTGAAAGGTTGGGAAAAAGCATACCATGCACACGGACTGAGTAAAAAAGCTGGGGTTTCCATCCTCATTTCAGACAAAGCAGACTTCAAACCAAAGATAGTCAGAAGGGATAAAGAAGGACATTTCATATTGCTTAAAGGTAGCATAAATCAACAGGACATAACAATCATAAATATTTATGCACCAAACAATGGCGCATCCATGTATGTCAATCAGATCCTTCTCAATTTCAGGAATCAAATAGACCAAAACACAATAATACTCGGAGACTTTAACACTCCTCTCTCACCATTGGACAGATCTTCCAAACAAAAATTGAATAAAGAAACTATAGGACTCAATGACACAATCGCTAATCTGGACTTAACGGACATATATAGAATATTCCATCCATCAAAAAGCGAATACACTTTCTTCTCAGCAGTGCATGGGTCCTTCTCTAAAATAGACCATATGTTATGCCACAAAGCTACTCTTAACAAATACAAAAACATAGAGATACTACTTTGTATACTATCAGATCATAATGGAATGAAACTAGATATCAACGAGAAAGTTAGAAACAGAAACTACTCCAAGACCTGGAGATTAAATAATATGCTATTGAATGATACATGGATAACAGAAGACATTAGGGGGGAAATTAAAAGATTCCTAGAGGTCAATGAGAATAAAGAAACAACATATCGAAATCTCTGGGACACCATGAAAGCAGTGCTAAGAGGAAAGTTCATTGCAGAGAGTGCATTTAATAAAAGAATGAAAAGTCAACAAATCAATGACCTCACATTACAGCTCAAAGCCCTAGAAAAAGAGGAACAGATCATCACCAAAAGTAGTAGAAGACAGGAAATAATCAAAATCAGAGCTGAAATCAACGAAATTGAAACAAAAGAAACAATTCAAAAAATCGACGAAACAAAATTTGGTTCTTTGAAAAAATAAACAAAATTGATAAACCCTTAGCCACGCTAACAAAGAGAAGGAGAGAGAAACTCCAAATTACTAAAATTCGCGATGGAAATGGAAATATTATAACAGACACAATTGAAATACAAAACATAATAAGAAGCTACTTTGAAAATTTATACTCCAATAAAATAGAAAACCTGGAAGACATCAACAGGTTCCTAGAGGCATATGAGCCACCCAAACTGAATCTGGAGGACATACACAACTTAAATAGATCAATTTCAAGCAATGAAATAGAGGAAGTCATCAAAAGCCTACCAACAAAGAAAAGTCCGGGACCAGATGGATTCACAGCCGAGTTCTACAAGACCTTCAAAGAAGAGCTCATTCCAATACTCCTCAAAGTATTTCATGAAATAGAGGAGGAGGGAACCCTTCCAAACTCATTTTATGAAGCTAATATCACCCTGATACCAAAACCAGAGAAGGACACATCAAGGAAAGAAAATTTCAGACCCATATCTCTAATGAACATTGATGCAAAAATTCTTAACAAAATTTTAGCGAATCGCATACAAAAGCATATTAAAAAGATAGTGCACCATGATCAAGTGGGTTTCATCCCAGGGATGCAAGGTTGGTTCAACATCCGGAAATCAATCAATGTAATTCACCACATCAACAGACTTAAGGTCAAGAACCACATGATTATTTCAATAGATGCAGAGAAAGCATTTGATAAAATACAGCACCCCTTCATGCTCAAAACACTAGAAAAAATAGGGATAGTGGGGACATTCCTTAACATTGTAAAGGCCATTTATGCCAAGCCCACAGCTAACATCATTCTAAATGGAGAAAAATTGAAAGCATTCCCCCTGAGAACTGGAACAAGGCAGGGATGCCCTCTTTCGCCACTACTATTGAACATTGTTCTTGAAACTCTAGCCAGAGCAATTAGACAGACCAAAGAAATTAGAGGAATATGAATAGGAAAAGAAGAGATCAAACTATCCCTATTTGCTGATGACATGATTCTCTCTCTAGAAGATCCTAAGAATTCCACCAGAAAACTTCTGGAACTCATTAATGAATTTAGCAAAGTAGCAGGATATAAAATTAATGCTCATAAATCTAATGCATTTTTATTCATAAGTGATGCATCCTCTGAGAGAGAAATTAGGAAAACTACCCCATTCACACTAACCTCAAAAAAAATAAAATACTTGGGAATCAATCTAACAAAAGATGTGAAAGACCTCTACACTGAGAACTACAGAACGCTAAAGAAAGAAGTTAAAGAGCATCTGAGAAGATGGAAAGATCTCCCATGTTCTTGGATAGGCAGAATTAATATTGTCAAAATGGCCATACTTCCAAAAATGCTATACAAATTCAATGCAATTCCAATTAAAATCCCAATGATGGACCTTATAGAAATAGAGCACGCAATCATGAAATTCATATGGAGGAATAAGAGACCCAGAATTGCTAAAGCAATCCTTAGCAAGAAGAGCGAAGCAGGGGGTTTCACAATACCAGACCTCCAACTATACTACAGAGCAATAGTGACAAAAACAGCATGGTATTGGTACCAAAATAGGCAGGTAGATCAATGGTACAGAATAGAGGACACAGAGACAAACCCAAATAAGTACAGGTATCTCATACTTGACAAAGGAGGCAAAAACATGCAATGGAGAAAAGACAGCCTCTTCAACAAATGGTGCTGGGAAAACTGGAAATCCATATGCAGCAAAATGAAACTAAACCCATATCTCTCACCCTGTACAAAACTCAACTCAAAGTGGATCAAGGACCTAGAAATCAGACCAGAGACTCTGCACCTAATAGAAGAGAAAATAGGTCCAAATCTTCATCATGTTGGCCTAGGACCAGATTTCCTTAACATGACTCCCAAAGCGCAAGAAATAAAAGCACGAATCAATGATTGGGATAGAGTCAAACTAAAAAGCTTCTTCTCAGCAAAGGAAACAATCAGCAATGTGAAGAGAGAGCCTTCAGAGTGGGAG
>JAJEJO010000595.1:1005667-1025369 GCA_020662805.1 Glaucomys volans | reverse complement strand
AATGAATCAATAAGTAAATAAAAGAATAAATTAAAAAAAAATAAAGATTAGAGGGTTAATAACTTTGTGACAACATAGACTGAGTTAGAAGATTCAAGAGGTAGAATATCCCAACAGCTAAGTGAGTAAAGTATTTCTTAATTGAAGGAATAGACAGCTTTTTAAAAAGACTGCTCACAAGAGGATAAAAATGATTTCTGAGAAAGTTATCATTGAGTATGACAATGGCGATATGATTGTAGACTTGGGTTACTGGGAAACAAATGGACCCCTGATAGACTATGAAGTAAGGAACTGCAAACATTGAGTGTTCATGAAACCTCAACAATTTTGTGTACTCAATATTTCCTAACCATGGAGCTGAGGAATGAGATAGAGATAATAACTTAAAAAGTAAA
This sequence comes from Glaucomys volans, assembly GCA_020662805.1. Taxonomy (NCBI): domain Eukaryota; kingdom Metazoa; phylum Chordata; class Mammalia; order Rodentia; family Sciuridae; genus Glaucomys; species Glaucomys volans. The sequence continues at coordinate 1,024,971 of JAJEJO010000595.1, read as the reverse complement.
ATGGCACTTTTAAAAAGCTGGAATTATAACAGCTTGTTTGAATTATGACAGAACTGAGGCAATAGAAGGGAAAATTGATGACATTCGGAAGAAAGAACTTCAGAACTGCTGTCTTCAAATGAAGAATGGGTTGACCCATTTCTCTTAGGTGGGGGCACAGACATTGTACAAGGAGGGACTGCAGAGTGGGTAAGTAGGTGGGAAAACAGTAGAATTTTTTCTCATTTTTTTCTTCAGTGATATAAAAAAAGCAAAGGCATTATAGTGTTGCTTTTGGTAAGTGCTAGAAAAACAAACACATTTGCTCAGCTTGAGGAATTGCGAAGAGGTTTAGCATATTTGAACAGAGAAGAAAGAGTGAAATAAGAGTGAGAGTCATTGACAAAGAAATGCGATAGGCACATGGAGTGACACCAAAGATCATCACCATATTAACCGTGATTAATTTAGTGAACTGAAAACAATGCATCATTTTGTGTGTTTAGTGAGTGGAAACCATTGCAGAAGAGGTGAAGATGTGAATTTAACAAGATTTGAAGTTTCTGAAGGAGTATAAGAGAGAATGAGAGGCAAAGAACCTGAGACTTTCTGTAGGAAAATAGTTATTAAAATGTGACAGAGAATCTAGGAACATTGAGAGGTCTGCAGTTATTAGCAAGAACATGGTCCAGTGCTTGATCATAAGAGTGACTGGCTGAGTTCAGGTTCAGATGATCATCCAAAAAGAGAGCATATTTTTAAAAAATGAGGGATCAGAATATTAACGTGTTTCTCTAAGACCTACTGAAATCATTTATAAACTCTTATGGAAGAACTCCATATTATGCCTGAAGAAATGGCCAAAGTGTCTAATAAGTTTGTTGCTCACTGCAATAAGGAGGAGTAACAGGAAGAACAATATCATAGCATGACCATCAAAGATGTGGAGGGTTAAGAGAAAAGAAGAAAGCCCAGACTCTGCTTTAGTACCTCCCTCAAAGCAGGTTGTCCCTAAACGTTTTAGCTAGAATGTCTGATTCTAGGATATAAAACCTAGGGCAGGGGCATTCCCAGGTTCCTCATTTATACATGCATACTCAAGACTTTCCTTTTGCCGGACTATTTTCAGAGCCTGGGGAAACCAACTCATAATGAATCCTAGACTTGTGTTGTCCCTCTATAAATAAGAAATCTATTTCATATAACTTGTTTTGAATTGTTCTGTCTCAGTATACACATGTATGTGTGTGTGTGTGTGTGCACATGATATATACATACATTTTTATATGCATGTATATATGTGTAAGTGCAAGATATTTGCTATGAGAATAGAATTCAAAGCTAGAATTTGGACTCTACATATTCTAAATAAATAAAAATTTAGGTTGTGTAAATTGTTCTAATTATTCTCTATTGTAAATAGAACATCAAACTGAATCTACTCAATTCATAATAGGTAGTATATCATCTTTCAAGCAGTGAGAGTTGGATAATACAATTAATCTAACCGGTATCTTATATCTATAAAACCTATGATAATAAAATACATTCACCATAAGAAATAAGTAGCATTCCTAGAAAACAGTTACTAATTGATGGTATCACACACGAGTGCACACACACACACACACACACACACACACAAAATCCACAAGTAGATCTTTTAGTAACTTTTCGAAATACAGAGGAAATTTGACCAGCAACCATTTCCCTAACATAAAAAGAGGGGAAAAAGTCTTCGTTATGAGAATTTAGTTACTAATGATTTGATAATGACTAATCATATAATTACACTATTTTCCCAGAACAATCTGAGCACATAGAAAAAACTCTACCAAAATGAACCTGGAAACACAGAGGAATTACTGTGAGTTGGTGACTCATGGATCAAAGGACAAATCACAGTTACAAAGCAATTTCCTAGTTTTTCTACAGAATTATTCAGTTGGAAATAGTCACACATTATTCCTTTAGGTAACATGAGAAAACTCCATTTTATGCATAATGGTCATAGTTCTTTTCAAAGTATATTTTTTATTGTGCTAAAGAAGCTGTTATTTATCAGTTTAGCCTCTGTGTGTGTGTATGTGTAGTTTTTATTGTATTCTTTAAAAACATGAATATATATATATATACTTACATGTATATATATACATACACACATACATATGTGTGTATATACATACACACATATTTTTGCACTGTATTCTTTCTAAACCTAATATCCAATGGGGCACTGAAAATTAAAGTATTCATCCTGTTGAGTTTTTTTCAATAAAAATAGGATTGTACACAGTGAAAGTTTTATTTTTTAATTTTTTAATTTTCTAAATTTATTTTGATTCATTGTACACAAATGGAGTACAGCTATTGTTTTGCTGGTTGTGCACAAAGAAGAGACACACCATTTGTGTAATCATAAATGTACATAGGGTAATGTTTGTTTCATTCTGTTATTATTCTTACTCCCCAACCCAATCCCACCCCTCTTTTTCCTCTATGCAATTCATCCTTCCTCCATTCTTGCCTCCCTCTCACCCCACATTATGTATCATCATATCCACTTATCAGAGATATCATTCTGCCTTTGGTTTTTTGGGATTGGCTAATCTTACTTAGCATGACAGTCTCCAACTTCATTCATTTATCTGCAAATGCCATAATTTTATTCTTCTTTATGGCTGAGTAATATTCCATTGTGTATATATACCACAGTTTCTTTATCCTTTCATCTACTGAAGGGCATGTAGATTGGTTCCACAATCTCACTATTATGAATTGAGCAGCTATGAACATTGATGTGGCTGAATCACTGTAGTATGCTGATTTTAAGTCCTTTGAGTATAGGCCAAGGAGTGGGATAGTTGGGTCAAATGGTGGATCCATTCCAAGTTTTCTAAGGAATCTCCTCACTGCCTTCCAGAGTAACCGCACTAATTTGCAACCCCACCAGCAATGTATCAGGGTATCTTTTTCCCCACATCCTCGCCAACACCTGCTGTTGCTTGTATTCTTGATAATAGACACTCTAATTGGAGTGAGATGAAATCTTAAGGTGATTTTGATTTGCATTTCTCTTATTACTAGAGATGTAGAACATTTTTTCATATATCTGTTGATTGCTTGTAGATCTTCTTCTGTAAAGAAAGTTTTAAATGCTACAATTTAAAATAATATTGAACTTCATGCTAATTGCCCTTATTTTCCATTATAAAAATCAGATATAACCAAGGCATGTTATTTTAACATACAAATTGATGATATCCCTCCAAGACTTCTTGTTGGCATGTTGTCCTTTCTAAATCATATTTGAAAAGCTACCTGTAACCTTATTTTTAGGACTTTTTGGAAATTGACAGCAGTATTGCCATAAGCTTCTAAATCTTCCCTGATCTCCACATGTAGGCTGATACAGTGAGCAGAGAGCCATACTGAACACGTTAATTTCACTATTTTTGACAAACTGGCAAAGGGTCTCCGGGAGCTGAAAATTTTAAGGAGATGGGATCAAACTGACAATTCCTAAAAATAAAGTGTGCTCTCTCCATTTTTGTAGGAAAAAAGCTGGAGGAACCAATGAGTGACTGAAAGAAGAGGGGACATGGAACCCTAAAATGGGCAATGAGTTTGCACTAGAAGGCATGGAAGACCAGTTGGAAATTGGCAACTGAAAAGAAGAGAGACTTTTTGCTTACTCCAGTCATAAGTAAGTGTAAGAAGTCCACATGAAGTTTACAAGAGGGCTTTCTATATCTCCTGAACTCTTGAAATCCACCAGTCAAGTCACTCCACACTCAAAGCCTAAACTGCTTAGAGTAGAAATAAGTTAAGCAGGATAGAGACAACAGAGATGAAGGAATAAGAATATCGAGATGACTGAGGTTGGAAACAGAGCCAGACCATTTTACAAAGTATGGTCTTTTGAACACTGCCCAAAATTTTCATAATGTTGTAAAAGTTATCTAACCCAAGGTCCCTTCTATGACTTAGAAAAAGTAAAACCAAACATATATGAGTAACAGAAAAAGTCGATGTCAAATTCCACACACAGTGTGGGAGTATAAGGATAAAAAGAATAAAGAGAGGAAAACTCCCTGCAGAAAAACCCCATCAGAAAGTGACGCTGAAAACAAAAGAAGAGAGCAAGAATATTGTATTGCTTCACTATGAGCTAAAATACAATAAGAGAAATGAAAAGTATATGAGAGAAAAACATGTTTTAAATAAGAAAACCTTAGAAATTGAGGTGTCAGACTCAAGAAAAGATTAGAATTGAAAGTATGATATTTTGTATACGGAAAAGAAAGGAGAATGAAAAATAAATGCTGCAAATAATGTACTATTAGACATATGAGTTAAAAAGAAAATAAATGAAAATAATGAAGAGAGAAAAATTTTGAGATAGAATAAAAAAATATTGCTGAAGATCAAATAAGATAGAAAAGAACTGGAGGAGTTAAAACTCAGGAAACTTGCCTACACAGGATATTATATACTCTAGAAATCTTTAACCTTAAGTCTGGACCTGAAGTCGTGTGAGTCAACACTTTTGAGTGATTCCATAAATGAATGAATGTATAAACTACAGAAGAATAGAGGTGATGTTTTAGAGAGTAGATTGGGTAGTTTCAGAACGTTTGGTATTGCTTGTACCAAGTTGGAAAGCTGTGTCTCTTCTTAAATATGGGGGACTGGTGAATGCTTTGACCCCAGAGTATGAGGAAATTCATTAAAGATCTTATTTTCTCCACCTTATTTACTGGGATGAAAAACCTAGTCTCCATATAAAATTCCAACCACCTTAAGACAACTGTCTATACAGGTGGCATGGAAGAGCTGCAGTCAACAGTGCCAGGCATGCCTGGCCTGAAGTCACTACGTCTTGGCACCCCACATGAAGTGAAGGGTAATTTATTATTACCTTTATTATATGGGTAAATCTATTCCCCATCCTCAGAAATCTTGGAGTAGAGAAGAATTGTTCCCTTTATTCCCTTTCCAAATTCCTTACCTACAAAGTAGGTGGGATTACTTGTTTTACAGGATTACATTTTAGAATGTTTTAATATGCAGTAATATACATGTGGGGCATAATGACATAATCTAAGCACATTTTCCGAATTAAAAAAAAGTAAAAATAATTATTTTGAACATTTCAGGTGAAAAGAAGAGTATGGATTATGTTGAAAGGAAAATTAAACTTTCTTCAGGTTTTCAAATATCAATCAAGAATGATTATTCTTTCCTGCCTCACATGACCCAAGGATGGAACACTGTCTTCCCAACTCATTGTACCTTCCTTCCCAGGACTTGCAAATAATTAATCTTTGAACATATTTTCTATCATAATGGTTGAAGGTGTGTCTTCCATCTGAGGGACAAAGGGCTCCCATTGTGAGCTGTACAGGATGCCAGGGAGAGTACAAAGGCAAGCTTCAAGCACCAGAGTAATGTCAGACAAACAAATTAGACACAGGTCAGAGAAAAGCTACAGGAGTGTCTTCCAGTATTAAAAAGTTTCCTGTGTGTGGAACAACTAGTTAAAGATCAGACAACTGGTTATTAGATCATCCATTAGGTCAGGGAGGTATTCTATGGAAACCATACTATAAACAGCCCACCACTGTGGGGATTTCTCAGCCACATTCCGCATGGATGAGAAAAAGGTTAACTGCCAGATGACAATGCTGGTTATAATTCAATTACCCATAAACTTATCTAATCAAGAAACACATAAGAACCAATACTATTTTTAAATGAGAGGGGGTGTGATAGGATAGGGCCATACCAGCTCTGGCCTCTAACAACCTGGAGTAGCCCAACTCTCCTTTATTTATAGTCTCACAGGTAAAGGGGCCCAGAATGGGAGGGGCTTCTTCTGTGATGACCAGGATGGAGTGGAGTTAGGGGAGCCAATTTGCTCAGGGAAACTATTGTAGAATCAGACAGAGAACCACCCCCACACAACACCACATACTCCCCAGAGATCCGGGACAGACCTCTGTGGCTGCCAATTCCTAGATGTCAGGCCTCTGTGTCCCATGGCTCAACCTTATCTGATTCTGCTAGATAAGGATGGCTCCCCACACATCGCAGTCCCCTGTTTTTTTTCTAATAGGCAGAGTTGCTAACCACCCAGACAATGTGATCATAACGTGGTCACAGGTTCCCAACGAGGCAGTACAGATGTCTCTACCAAGGGCTGATTTCATTACCTTTAGGAATATGTACAGCAGAGGGAATGCTGGGTCACATGACAATTCTATTTTTAGCTTTTTGAAGAGAATTTTTACTGTTTTCCATACATTTCACCACAGTGCTACGATTTGGACCTGGACCATCACCCAAGAGTTCATGTGGGAAAGCTTGGTTTCCAATGTTCGAAAGTGAAACTTTGGGGAAGTGATTGAATCACGAGGGTTCTGATCTCCTCAGTGGATTAATTCATAATGGAATGGGTTATTTGGAGGTACCTGTTGATCAGTTTTACATTGTCTTTGCAGAAATGTCTTCAGGTTCTCTGACATTTTTAAAATTGTTTCTTTCTATACTGTGAATATTAACCTCTTATCAGATATATGACTTTGAAATATTTCCACTTTATCCAGTCTGTCTTTTCATTCCATTCATTGTGCTTTTAGATGTGATTCAGTCCTACTTGTTTTTTACTTATGTTGTGAGAACTTTTGGTGTCATATCCAAAAATTATTGTTGAAGTCAATATTAAAGAGATTTTTCCCTTAAGTTTTTTTCCTTGGAATTTGATGCTTTGGGTTTTATGTATAGATTTTAATAGATTTGAAGGAGATGTCGAAGGACACAGGTAGCCAGGGCAAGATGGAAAAGTGAGAAAATCAGAGCCAGGTTCAGATTTAAGGAGCATGGAGAGGATCTTCCAGTGAGGTCAGCTTCCCAGTTGTGCTCATGGACACAAGTGGGGACCCAATTGACAGATTCTTCCATACTCATACTCCTAAGAGAAAGACCTAACAGAAAAACAAAAACAGACATGAGGACATGGGGTATAACAATGACCCATAGTGAGGAGAGGGTGGAGAATGGAAGAGATGAAAAAGGTGGAAATTCCAGGGACCATGAAAAGAACAAGCCCTAACTTCCCCTCCGGACTCCCAGCTCCAGTTCTCCTTCTCTTTAGTGAAATCTGCTACTGTTGCTTTTGCAATAAACCTGCTGCTTGATTGCTATCTCTGTGTCCTCCCACTCAACTTGCTGAACAGAGACAACAATTCCAAGACCACGGGTTGGTAACAGATTGCTAATCTATTTTGAGCTGACTTTAGTGTGTAGCATAAGGATCCAGTTTCATCCTTTTGCATGTGGATACCCAGTTTTACCAGCATCAGAGATTTTGCTTTCCCTTTGGTGTCTTTAAGGGATCCTTTTTGAAAATTACTTATTTAATTTAGGTTTATTTCTGTTCATGTATCTGCTTTGTGCCAGTTCTATTTTTTTTTTTTTTTTTTTTTGTTATGGGGGATTGAACTCAGGAGCATTCAACTACTGAGCCACATCCCTAGTCCTATTTTGTATTTTATTTAGAGACAGGGGCTCACTGAGTTGCTTAATGCCTCTCTTTTGCTGAGGCTGGCTTTGAACTCGCAATCCTCCTGCCTTAGCCTCCCAAGTGCTGGGATTACAGGTGTGTACTACCATGCCTGGCAGCTTTTGTGCCAGTTCTATGCTGTTCTAGTTACTGTAGATTGGTAATATATTTTCAAGTCACATGTAATGCTGGCAGGTTTGTGATTTTTGCTCAAGATTTCTGTGGCAAATCAACTTTTTTGTGTCCATATGAATTTTTAGGTTTGCCTTTCTACAATGATAATAGTGAAATCGTTTTTGTCAATAGATTTACTTTTGCCAATGAATTTTGTACTTTATTATACTCACCTTTTGTTTGTACAACCTTTCATTTCAACTTTGAAATTTTTTCTTTATCATTGCTTACAAGGCATGTCCAATGGTGATTAATTCCCTCAATGTTTGTATTGTTTAACTATTATCTCTCAATTTTTGAAGGATCTATTTTCTAATTTTATGTGTTGGTTGACAAATTTTTGTAAATTTGGGGGAGGTGGTTGTTATTGTTGGGTTTTCTTTTTTTTTTCTTTATGGATTTTTGGTTATAATAGTCAACTTTTCTGACACTTTTTTGGAGAAGGTGGAAAAAAAAATCAATGTCCTTCAGAATCAGGTTTCTCTGTGTGGAAGAAAGAAAATCCAGATACATTACTGAAGAAGTTTAGTAAGAATTCTGTCTATGAATTTAAAATATAACAATGAATTATAAGCATTGTATGTTTAGATATATCAATTCAAGAGTCTATTGATACATAAACCCACTTGAAAGCATAATGACCTAAAATAGCCACTTTTTGCTTAAAGTTCCTTGAGTCAGCAATTTGAATTGGGTTCAGCTGGATGGTTTCTTCCTGCTGACTTTACCTGAGATCATTCACACAGTGGAGGTGAGCAGACAGTTTGGTAGGGGATGTGTGATCTGAGATCCAGCATTTGCATGTCTGAGAGCTGGTCTGGCCTTACCTGGCCCACCCTCTCTTTGTGGCTTCTCATTGTCTAAGAGGTTAGACCACTTGCTTTTCCTTGAGGTTTCAGGGAACAAGTGGAACAAGAGAGGGATGCCCTCTTTCACCACTTATATTCAACATAGTCTTGGAAACTCTTGCCAGAGCAATTAAACCTACAGTAAAATTAAAGGGATACATATAGGAAAAAAAAAAGAATTCAAACTATCACTCTTTGGTGATTCTATGGTTAGAAGATCAAAAAAAAAAAAAAAATTCCACCAGAAAACTTCTAGCACTAATAAATGAATTCAGCAAAGTAGCAGGATATAAAATCAACATCCATATATCAAATGTGTTCCTATTCGTTAGGGATGAATCCTCTGAGAAATTAGGAAAACTACAGTAGCCTCAAAAAACTAAAATATTTGGAAATCAATCCAACAAAAGAGGTGAAAGCCCTCTACGGTGAAAACTACTGAACACGAAAGAAAGAAATTAAAGAAAACCTTATAAGATGGAAAGATCTCCCATGTTCTTGGATAGGCAGAATTAATATGGTCAAAATGGCCATACTACCAAAAGCATTATACAAACATAATGCAATTCCTATTGAAATCCCAATGATTCTGCATAGAACTAGAAAAGGCAATCATGAAACTCTTATGGAAAAATAAGAGACCCAGAATAGTCAAAGCAATCCTAGTAAGAAGAGTGAAGCAGGAAGCATCACAATACCAGACCTTAAGTTATACTACAGAACGATAGTAACAAAAACAGCATGGTACTGGCACCAAAATAGACACATAGATCCGTGGTACAGAATAGAAGACATAGAGACAAACCCACATAAATACAATTATCTCATATTAGGCAAAGGAGCCCAAAACATACAATGGAGAAAAGATAGCCTATTCAACAATTCGTGCTGGGAAAACTGGAAATCCATATGCAGCAAAATGAAATTAAACCCCTATCTCTCACCCTACACAAAACTCAACTCAAAATGGATCAAGGACCTGGGAATTAGACCAGAGACCCTGCACCAAATAGAAGAAAAAGTAGGCCCAAATCTTCATCATGTCAGTTTGGGAGCAGACTTCCTTAACAAGACTCACAAAGTGCAAGAAATAAAAAAAAGAATCAATAAATGGGATGGATTCAAATTAAAAAGCTTTTTCTCAGCAAAGGAAATAATCAATAATGTGAAAAGAGAGTTTATAGAACGGGAGAAAATCTTTACCACATGTACCTCAGATACAGCACTAATCTCCAGATATATAAAAAACTCAAAAACTTAGCACCAAAAAATCAAATAAACGAATCAATAAATGGGATAAGGAACTGAACAGACACTTCACAGAAGAAGAATTACAATCGATCAAAAATACATGAAAAAATGTTCAACATCTCTAGCAATTAGAGAAATGTCATTCAGAACTATACTGAAGAGTTCATCTCACTCCAGTCAGAATGACAATTATCAAGAATACAAGCAACAATAAATGTTGGCAAGGATGTGGGGAAAAGGTGCATCATACATTGCTTGTGGGATGACAAATTGATGCAACCACTCTGCTAAGCAGTATGGAAAATCCTCAGAAAATTTTTAATGGAACCACCATTTGACCCAGCTATCCCACTCCTCAGTTTATACCCGAAGGGCTTAAAATTGGCATATTATAGTGACAAAACCACATCAATGTTTATAGCAGCTCAATTCACAATAGCTAAAATATGAAACCAACCTAGATGCCCTTCGATAGATGAATGGAAAAAGAAAATGTGGCATATATGCACAATGAAATATTACTCAACCTTAAAGAAGTATGAAAATTTGGCATTTGCAGGTAAATGAATGGAACTGGAGAATATCATGCGAAGTGAAACAAGTCAATCCCAAATAACCAAAGGCCAAATGTTTTCTCTGATATGTGGGTGCTAATTCACAATGGAGTGGGGAAGATGGCTAGGGAAGAATAGAGGTACTTCAAATAAAGCAGAGGGGAGTGAAAGGAGGGGAGGGTGTATGGGGGTAAGAAGGATAGTAAAGTGAATCAGACATTATTAATCAATGTACATATATGATTACATGACCAGCATAATTCTACACCAACATCAGATTTCTTTAATGGCCAAAACAATGCAATAATATCTCATGATGCACAACTGTGTGATAGAACACATAAAGAAAAGCATGCGCATTTCTGAGAATAAAAATCAAGATACTGGTCATTTTGAAATTAAAGAGATTGTGATCAGGATTGAGAACATAAGGCACTTGAGATACCAGTCTTAAATGTCCATTTTTGTTGTCGAGAAATGTTTGGTGGAGTTAAGAGTAAACAATGATAAACATGTATGGTTTACAGGAAAATAATTGTAGAGATTCAAAGAGTCCATCACTGGAATTCAGGAAAGCTCTCCAAAAAAAAAATTCAAAGCATATTCTTTTTTTGCAAAGTAATAACACTCCCGAATAAACAAATGACCTTTAAAAGTAATTACTTTGAAGGTGTTAATATTTAAATGTGTATACTGTAAAATGTACTTGGAAATTCATAATAGTGTGCAGCCTCATACAAAATGTTTATTTTCATAACAACTCACAGTAGAAAACATGAGTCATATTGGTATGAAGGGTTGGAGGTTTTTATGTAGAGAAGCTTAATAAAATATTTTACTTGCAGAAAAAAAGTGTGAGAGAACATTTCTAATGTATATACTTACTTTCTATCTAAAATGAGGCCTATATTTTTAAAGAGTGTTTCCAAGAATAACATGAGAAAATGTATGAGGTCTAGACATTTTGAGCAATGGTGGTTAAGAGAGTGGAACCACATAACAGAGAGGACATTTGATTGACAGGTTTGAGGATGACTCAACTTGTGAAAAGAAGAATAACAATAGTGCTTCAAGCCAACTTTCTATTTCTGCTTGGATTATTTGAGAAATTCCAGCAAAATTCAAGCAGCTGCTTCAGATGTTCACATTGCTGCAGCAGGAGCATAAGGCTGTGCTGGGAAAATGAAGCAGGCTGATTTAATAACTGACAAGGATGCAGGATATGTAGAAAGTACTGGTGACTGGCATTACTGTGCATGCTCTGACTTTGATTTTCAATAACTTAAGAGCAAAGTATAAATGTGAGATAATAAATTTTGACATTCTAGAAAAATGTCAATCATTTTAATATTTTAATTAGATGTAGATATAAATAATTAATCAAAATATGTTACTTATTGACCACATTGCACTGTAAATAGCATTATGTATTTCAGAATTTATGCAGTAATTTAATGCCTAAGATCATAGTGCATATACAACCTATTTCAAAGCAACAGAGTAATAGGCAGAAGGGGTATTGGCTTTTTAAATACGTTCCAACAAAGCAGAAGAAAAGAGTCTTGAATTAAAAATAATAAAATGAAACCAAAAGGCATAATGGCATGGATTTCTTTAAAAAAAAAAAAATTGAATTGGTTTTTCCAGAACTAAAATACTAAGGAAGGTAATGAACTGGAAAGTCTCTAGGCTAAAATCAGCCAGGAGGTTATTTGCCATGAAACTAAGTTGTCCATTTCATCCAGGGAAAATGCAAGGATACGAGAGAGTAGATTACACTCTTTTGAATCTAATCTTAATGTGCTTGGGCCTAAATGGCAATCAAATTGTTGCTTTAGAGTACCAGGACTCTATTTGCTTCTGTATCTAGGCTGGAAAACTGTATGGCTTCTAATTCTCATCTGTTTTCCTACTCCTATTAACCATGATTACAAAAATTCATTTTTGTTTAAATGTGCATTATCTTCATGCATCTATTTCTCCTTACCACAGAATAAATGCTGATCTGTACAAAAATGAGTTCTTCATTGAAGAAGGAAAATCAGAACTATCTCAGGAATATCTCTAGACTGCTTTTCTAGCCATGAATTTTATACCAATGTAGCACTTTTGTAAGACATCTTTCTATTACCTAGCAATTTAAGAGATCTATTTCCTTATAGGTTTTAAGGTTTGCATTTTTACAATATAAATTAAATCATATTCTTCCAAACCATATATAGTATGATTATCTAAATGTAAAAAATCAATTAATAATTTTAGTATTCATACAAATATAAATTATTTTATGTTACCCAGTCTATTAGTCTATTTTCTGCCTACAAATGTTATATTTGTATTTATATAGATATACACACATATATGTGGTATTTGTCTAGATGCTAAAGAATATAAATGGTTATAAATATTTATCTGATAAAAATGATGATTTTCCTCATTATGTTTTATTTGTATGATACTGACCAAATTAATTGTTATCTAGTTTCAACAGATGTAAAATAAGCATTTTAATAATGTCTATTTCACTGGGTTTCATTTGCTTCCTCCAGAAAACAGAATAGTTTAAAAATAATGTTTTGAATAAATATCTTCATGCTTAATATGCACTATACACAACAATTTTTTTAATTGATGATAACTTCCAATATTATCTTGATAAAAAACTGAGAATGATTTTTACATTTTGGTAGGTCCAAAGAATTTCCTATATATAATATTGTTATATTTGAAATGTAATTACCACATTTTAGACTGCTTTCTTTAATAACTGATATAATTTCAAATACATGGAAAAAAACTTGAAGCAGCATTAACTCCTCCAAATGGATAACAGATCAGCCAGTTGGGTCCAAAGGTATGCAAACAGGCTTATGCCATGATTGTTGAAAGGGATTTTCATTGGCTTTCCATTAATGATGTCACTTCCAACCAGGAACACACTAAATGTCTCTAAACTACTGGAGGCTAACTCTGCCCAACTGGTTACTCCTGCTGCTTCCGTCACCAAGCTCTACTCTGAGGTCAGAACCCCAGAAGTACACTCAGAAGCATAAATACACAACCAACTCTAAACACCAAAATCTGACCTTAAATTCCAAGACATTTTGTAAGACTGACATTAAAAAAAAATAATAATGTATGCTCCTTAACAATCTTAGCACAAACACATGTAAATGATTACTTTATATCAAATTTTCTCAGTTCCTTATTTTGAGCAGATTTTTATCCACATAGTTATATGGGCACATAGAATGTAGCAAAATCACACAGATCAATGAAATAACTAAACAGCTATCAAAGTATAAAGCAAGAACTTCTGTGCACATGTTATTAAAACTACATCCAATTAAAAAGCGCAGTATTTTCTGCTGAAATTATCCCACTTAAAAATCCTCATTCTAGTGGTTGTTGTGTCATGACAAATGTTATTGTAAAAAATAATACATTATAGAAAAAATATGCAACTGGTGAAGATATTTCCCTACTCCCTTGCTTTCAAACACATCTTGGTGAATAGATATTGGAACAAAACAAAATGTTTCTATTACAATATTTTAGTGTAGTTTTAAGGTCACTGTAATACCTTTGAAAAGATTTGGCAAATGGACCACTTGGAAAGCAGCAATCTGTTTTGTAAACAAGAAAACTTTTATGATTTAGTTAGTATATTAGAATATTTCTGCACTTTTTTTTTGAAACCGGGGATTGAACTCAGGGCACTCAGCCACTGAGCCCCATCCCCAGCCCCATTTTGTATTTTATTTAGAGACAGGGTCTCACTGAGTTTCTTAGCGCCTTGCCTGTGGTGAGGCTGCCTTTGAACCTGCAATCCTCCTGCCTCAGCCTCCTGAGCTTCTGGAATTACAGGCGTGCGCCACCACTCCCGGCTTCTGCACTTTTTCATTTGTTGATCATTGAAGCAGCAAAGAAGAAAAAAATAGATTGATTTTTTTTCAGAATTTCTTTCTTGAGTAACATGTATTCTCCATGGATTTTTATCCTTATATTATCATTAAAGGAAAACAAAATGCATACTGTTTCTTCATAAGAAAACTGAATCAAAGATGTGATCACAATTTTTAAAAATAATTTTTAAAAAGGTAAAATGTATTATTCTATATTTGGAAATTAGTTATCTGTTTTCTCTATATTTCTCTCTCACACACACAGTGTGAATGTGTGTGTGTTGAGGAGGGTTAAGAATAACAGTCAATACACAATATTTCTTATGGGTACTAGTCTATAATTTTCAAGCAAGCTGGTTTAGAATTAGTGAACAAACCTCACAATATTAAAGTTGAAGGGGCTTCCAATTTCCATCATATCTTTTATGAAGTTGATTAAAATAGAGCACTCAGTATTAAGGACTCTAAAACAGAAGCCCATATTTGACATGAAACAATTAGAATAGGAATGACAGTGTGGATTACTTTTCTTCCACCTTTCCCCAATCCCTTACCTTAAGTTTCTAGAGACAGACACCTTGAATTGAAGGGGTTTCCCAGGCTTTGTGCCCTTGATCTTTGAAACAGTGAACATGAGAGCATTCCCTCACCTTGCACTGGTTGCTGATGACTGCTGAAGGATGCCATTTCTGCTTTGTACTCCTGGGAAAATAATTTCCAGATCAAGCCCAGATATCTTTGAGAGAAAATTTAGGTTTCCACTAAATCTCATGAATACTCCTCATGACATATTTTTGCTCATCTAATCTCAAATCTTGAAGTCTCAGACTTGAGAAAATATTACTTTGATCATTCTCTAGCTTCACTGGTAAAATACGTAACTTAACTCATCTTTGTAAGTTGTATAGGCTCCCATACTCAACTATAACTAAAGTTTCTTTTAATTGAAATTAAATACTTTGTACATGCAAGTTGTCTGTGACCAGCTAAGAATAAATTTATCTTTCTGGTGGGGCATTAAAAACAAGGCAGGAGACACTTGCTTTTTCTTAGATTTTGAAAGTTAACAAAAGAAAATTGTTCCAACCTAGTCATTGGAAAATGCTAGACAGTCTATGAATTCAATAGCTGTTTAAATCTTCAAGGAGCTGAGGATTAACAAAATATAATGAACCCAAATTCAAAAAAGTGACAAACCTGTTCGGGAGAAGGAGTCAGTGATTACTTCCACCCTGACAGAGGAGTATTCGGATAAAGAACCTTGCAGAAGATGACAGGATGCAAACAACTGAATATACAACAGTTTTTTGTTTGTTTTGCTTTGTTGTTTTTGGAACTAGGCATTGAACCCAAGGATGCTTAACCACTGAGCCTCATCCCCGGCCCCTTTTTGTTTTTTATTTTGAGATAGGGTCTCACTAAGTTGCTTAGGGCCTTTCCAAGTTGCTGAGGTTGGCTTTGAACTTCAGATCTTCCTGCCTCAGTCTTCTGAGTCACTGGGATTACAGGCATGTGCCAGCACCTCACCTCTAGCACAAGAGAGTTTTGAAGACCAAGTGTGAGATGTTAAGATGATTTATCATCCCCAGGTTACAGACCCCAGGAGAATTCATACTAATCTACTACCAATTTTCTTTAGGTTCTTACTTGGAAAGAGGGCTAAGAGACACGTCTGCCAAGGTAAGTGAGGTGGGAGGAAGCCTGAGAAAGTCTGAGAGCAGAGTGGGAAGAGTAAAGGAATACAGTACACTTCAGACCTTACACAACTAGGAGATATTGACTGTCTACCTCCAGGGCAGAGGCAGAGAGCAGGGAAAAGTTTCCCCCCACCCCCTCCCCAGGCACGGTAACTGCTACACTCAATTATCATACCTAACAAAAATTTGAAGGTAATGACAATTTGAATCTGACTAAAGCAACAGCAAAGTGAAAACTCAGTTTAATTACAGACTCGATTGATTAAAGTCCCACATCAAACTCCTGACACTAGACACATGCCTTTTCTTCTTCACACTCCTTACTCTTCTTTGTATTCATGGAGTTGTGTATCCAATCCAAATTACCAGTCACTTGAGAAATAAAAAGTGATCCATTCTCAGGAGAGGAAACCATCAAAATATCTGAACTCAGAGATGAAAAAGTATTAATATCATCAACAACTAAAGCATAATACAATGTTAAAGCGCCAAATAAAAACATCTATTAGCAGATGAGAATCTTAAGACAGAGATGGAAAGTGTGTAAAAGAGCAAGAGGTAAAAGCGAGAAGTAAAAAGTGATATTAAAGAAAAAGTTTTAAAATATGCTGAATAGCAGACTAAGCACAGCAGAACAACAAATCAATAAACCTGAAAATGGCAATAGAAATTATGCAAGCTGAAATAAGACAGAATAAAAATAATAAAAACATGAATGAGAACATTTGAGACCACTGTGCCAATATTAAATAAGGAAGCATATCTATAGTTGAAATTACAGAAAAAGAAGTTAGAAAGAAAGATACAGGAGGAGCATTTGAAGAGATAATATCCAAGAATGTGTCAAAATTGTTGAAAGACATAATTTAGAAGTCAAAGAGTTTAACAATGCCCAAAAAGATAAATATGAAACAAGCCTGACCATGGCAAACAATAGTCAAACTTCTCAAAAACAAAGAAAGAAAATCTAGAAAGCAGTCAAAGGGAAAAGATGCATATGCAGAAGAATAATGATAAAAAAGTGATGATTGAATTTATATAAAAATAATGTAGGCCAAATATTAAGAAGGGGCACTATTATGTGCAAAAGAGAAAATATGCACCAAAAACTAACTTGGAGCTGGTGATGCAGCTCATGGTAGAACACTTGCCTAGTATGTAAGATGTCCTGGGTTTCATTACCGGTACAACAAAATTAATTAATTAATTAATTAAGGTGAAGCACACGTTTTCAAATGATGAAAGCTAGAAGAGTTTGTATATGCTAGACTTACACTGTCAAAAATGTTTAAAGAAAGATTTAGGCTGAAAGGTTTTGGTAGATAAAATCCAATTCTATAAGGAAATTAATTAAATATTACTAAAAGATGAATTACTTGAGACATAACAAGGTTATACGTGTGTTTCAAATAAGTTTCCAATATATAAATAAAATATTTCCATACATAAAATACGAAAAAGTTGTTCCAGACTTGAAAATCTGTAGTTATTGATTTCTTAAAAGTAGGACAAACAGTATAGATATTTGAGCAACATTAATTGATATTTATGGAATATTCCACCCTCAGAAAGCTGGAAGGACAGTCTTCTCAATTGTGCTTGGAAACTCACTAACAATGTGCAATAAATTAAGTCGTAATAAGGTTAAAAGTATATAAATCATATATATTGTAGTCTCTGACTATGATACTATGAAATTGAAACATACCTGGAAAATTTTCAGGTATTAGAAGCTAAGCAGTACATGTCAAAAAAATCATAAACTTGTATAAAAAAAGTGAATATTTTTAAAATATGGATAGTAAGCAATAGTTAATACACAATATTTTAAGATACATGGGAAGCCAGTTAGGCAATGTTTGGATGAAAATAGACATTTTTAAATGCTTGTAAAAGAAAAAGTAAAAGATGCAAAATATGTTCTATACTGTCACATTAAAAATGTGATTTTTGAAAAGGAATTTAAAATGAAGTTAATACAAATAATAAAATAATGAAAATAACATATCAAAGAAATGGAAAATAGATTAAAAATGTCTAAAATCAACAATTGAAAGCTGGTTCATTGTTATGATTCATGATATTGCTAAATCTTTGGCATGAAAAATAGAAAAGAGAGAGAAATAAATGTGAAGTGCCAATACCATGATGAAATGAGAAACAGCATTAGAGAAGCTAATGACATTAAGGGGTTATAGCAACATTCTGCTAATAAAATTGACAAGTTTTATGGACATATTTCTTGAAATTCACAATTTACCAAATCTCCATCAAAAAGATGAAAATTTTAAATATCCCTATGTCTGTTCTTAGAATTTTATAAAAAAGAATTAAAAATCAAAGAAACTTCCAGACACAAATGTCTTCACTGCTGAGTTATGTAAAGCAGTTAAGAAATATCATGCAACCTTTTGAGAAACTAGTGGAGTAGGGAATACTTTCCAACTTACTTCTTGAAGTCAGTATGAACCTGATACAGAAGACAGATGAAGATATTACAAAATAACCAAACTGCCAACTAATATCTCTGATGAACATAACAAAATATTACAAAATCCAATACAAAATTATGCAGAAAGGATAACATATCTTGACCCGGTTGGTTTAATCCTGGCTTGTAAAATGGTTTAACACAGGAAATCAATGTAACCTGTTGCCTTAACAAAAAATCAGGACATGAATAGTTACAGAAAACACCTTTTGACAAAATTCAATGTCAATTCATGATAAAAGCTAAAATGGGCATCTACAGAAATTTTTAGCTTACCTCCCAGCCAATGATGAAATATTCAACACTCACTTCAGTATTGAGAAAGAGGAAAGGACATCTTCTTGCAATATCTGTATTCAATCTAGCTCAGTAGCAGTGGAAGTAGGCTTGCATCTGTCTAAACATATCTGAGGGGCCTGGTGTTCTGCAGATAACCATCACAATGATTACTGGTAACTGTAATCTTCCACAAAGAAGAGAATAATTTTGTGTAGAGAGTTTCTGAGAAAATTTAACCTAGATTTATATCATACCTGTGAATTATAATTAGAGATTTTTTAAAAATGTAGATGTTCTGGTGTTCCTGAATTCACATTAATGTTAGATGAACAATGAGTTTGATTCTTCCCTATTCTATCTGGCAAGATCAACAAGCCTTTGGAAGTATATTGAGATGATAGATAAACTAAAACAGCATCTAAATGGAGTTAGGTTGAAACTTTATGATCTCAAGTAATTTGATTGAGCTTTCTGAAATACTTGGTGCAAAACAATAATTCAAAAATGTACTTTGAGGACTGGGGATATAGCTCAGTTAGTAGAGTGCCTGCCTCGCAAGCAC
>JAJEJO010000595.1:963714-1005567 GCA_020662805.1 Glaucomys volans | reverse complement strand
CTCGCAAGCACAAGGCCCTGGGTTCAATCCCCAGCAATGCAAAAAAATAAAATAAAATAAAATAAAAATGTACTTTGAGTATGACAATTTGGGGAGATACGAGAGGATTTTTTGGGCATCTATGGAGTTTTACTCATAGTGATTGTGTAAAATATGATAGAAAGTTATATGGAAATCTAAGAACAAAATATTACTTTTATTTATTTTGCAATGACCTAAAAAATTCCCACAGATACTGTAAAGAGGATCTAAGTGAAAAGAAGGCATTTTACTATTACCATTCTCATTCAAAAGTAAGAAAATATACCATACATGGAAAACAGGTACTACACACTAATTGTAGTACCTTTAAATAAAATCTGAAGTGTAATTGGAGCCAGAAAACCATATGCTAATGAATTGGAAAACATGGAACTGTTTAATATTATAAATTTGCTTTTCTATTCTGATTAAGGTCATTCATTCATTTTCTCCCGATCAATTAGTTACTGAGAAACAACCATATGCCTAGTACTGTGTTTGGTTAAAAAAAAAAAATCAAAATAGAAAAGTGTATAAGACATGGTTTGTCTCTAATCTACGGTAAGAAACAGAAGAAGCAATTGATAATTTATTACAATACACCTGTACTGACTGCTGCAGATGTGTGAACAGATGTTGCAGGGTTTATATAACACACAGTCAAGTTCTGACTTGGAAAGGCACTTGAAGGTGTTGCCTTTCTCACTAGCTTCCTTTCAAGTCATATTTGCACAGAAAAGTAGGAGTTTGCTATATGAGAGGGGAGAGGAAGAGCATTCCAGGTAGACAAAATAGCATGCAGGGTTAGTAAATGATACCTAGCTCATTTGGGAAAGACTTGGAGTACTAAGGGCCTAGGTTATACTTTGTGGAAAGCAGATGGTGTGATAGGAGGAGAAATGGCCAGGGAGAGATGAAACTTGAAACAGAAGGTACGGCCAGCTGCAAATGACCTTAAAACCTAGGTAAAAGTGGGATTTAATCCCACATGCAAGCAAGAGAGAAGTTTGCTAAATTTGGGAAGTTACATTACAAATTATGTTCTTAGATCTTTTGTGGCAACTTTCACTTGGATTAGACTAGGGAGAACCTTGTGGGAAGGTGGTCAGTCAGGGAACCAAAGCACTATTTTAAGAATGGAGGCTCTGACCTTGTGCAAACATAATGGTTTTATCTAAAATAAGATTCTATATGATCTCTATATGAAAGGGCATAGTTGATTTTTAAAATATATTTTATTCAGTGCATTGCATAAAAAATGTATACATATTATTTTCCTACATTCTTTCTATCTTTATTAATCCCCTCGCCTTTTCTGTCTTGTACAAACACATCTTTTGTGCAACAAGAATGTTAGAACTATTTGTGTTTGGTTCTCTATTGGAATTTAATCATGCATTTGAATGACTTAAAACAATAGAATTATAGTGGAGATACTGGAATCTCTTCAGTGTGTGCTGAATAAGTTTTAGGGATGAAAATACAAATGATGTCACTCTTCCTGCAATCCTCTTTCTATTTGATTTTGATGAAAGAAGGAAGTGGTATAATACGAGGTTTAAGCTTTCTCTTGGTGGCAATTATAATTTTTATGCTCTTACAAAAACAGTATGATTCATGTGCATATTTGAGTGGGGAACCAGTGCTCATTACTGATCATTTTATCAGTAGGGAGAAAGAAATGAGATCAAAGGTCTGATATTATATTATTTAATTTGTAGTATTTAAAGAAGTCTTTCAAATAGTGTGTACATCTTAAATTTCTGAGGTCACTGTTTTTTTAATTTTGCAAAACACAGTGCCTATCAAATTAGAATAGACAAAGTGATGGTCATGTATGATAGAAACAGCCTAGTTTATGTAAGAATCTCAACATCATGATGCTATGCCAGAATTTATATAGTTCCCCTGTTTGTTTGTTTTTTTTTCAAATTCTAACAAATTTTCAAGTTGGTAAGGGACAGTAGTCTATTATTTTCCAAGGAACCACATGTAAGTCAGGTAAGCCTGTTTATGTGCTCAGAGATTGTGTAATTCCTCAGGGTATGTACAGCCCTCTGTGTAGGTACAGAGGATAAGAAGGAGGTTCATTCTCCCACTGGGGTTTGATGACAGGCTATGGTGACCTCCCACCAGAGGGAATTGTTCAGTGTACAGCCTGGTGACAACCCCAAGTCTTAACATACATATCAGCTCAGTAAGGAGTGGGGAGGAGCTATCTGGTCTGTGTCTTACTCCTTAACACAATCTTGAACAAAGTTGATGCTTAGTAACTATTTATTCAGTCAAATGAGTATCAAAATACACAGCTGAATAATTTACAGGGCATTTTCCAAATCTTCCCACTCTCAAAGTTTGGTTAACAGAGCTGCCTTGAGGGAATAGTAAAATCCACATATTTTAAAGATTCTGTCTTTGGTGGGAATGCAAAAGAGAACTAAGACTTGAGGAACCTTTGATTTGAAAAGCAGTTTTGTTGCAAACTAACCTTAAACTGTAGCAAGTTTCCTAGCCTTGCCTCACTGAACTTCAATTTCAGCACCTGTAATTAAAGCAAGTGATTTTTCCATCTCTGCAACTGCAAGTCACTGATTCCCTAAGATTGTGATAATGCAGGAAAGACAGGGAGACAGGGAACTTTACTTAGGTGCACACATCCACACAACACATTATACACATGTATACAGCCTCAGGACACTTTAGGGCATGGGATCATTACCTTTTTCCTACTTCTTTCCTACTTCCCTGCATGGAGGAGGCATGATGTGTTAGTTGGGACATGGATTTGGTTAAGGTTCTCTCTCACATCGCAAGTGATGCAAAGCCAGATCCATCCAGAGGGAGAGACTTCCATTTTCTTAGGTAGCTCTGCATCATGATTTTGCTGTTATGTCTGTCCATTTTATATCATAATGAAAATGAGATTGCTTGAGACTTTGAAAATATAATTTGGCCAGGTATAAACAGAACAACATAAATTGCTGAACACAAGGATGATTACCCTGTCAGCAGTGATATGAGTGCAGATTTGGGGATAACAAGTCATCACAGTATTCTATAGGCAAAATCTCCTCTTCATAAGGAGCAGCTAGAGACATTTAACTCATTCTCAGCTTTGCTATATCAAAGTTTATGTACTAGGTTATTTCAATGATGACATGAAGCTTCCTAACACAACCAGTATTTTCCCTTTATATTATACAACAATTGTACAATCTGCTTAGTGATCATTTAAATTGAAAAATTCTAGAGACCCTTCAGAAAAAAAAAACATGAAAAAATAAGTGGATGCTAGTCTTATGTCTTTATGATGTGTTTTTTTCTATTGAAAAGATAGGATAACTAGTAAATAACCACTGAATGATTTTAAAATTAAATTCAGCATGTAAAACTGCATGAATAGTCTACATTAGACATTCAAGTCATGATTTATAGTAGAATTTGTTGGGACTGACAGAACTATGGAAGTTTCTTGCAGTTTTCCAAACTGCTGATTTCAAAGTCACAAATATATATTATTGCTAGAGAAGTCTAGGGGTCCTTTGTGCCCTGGAGAAATCTCTGCAAAGAGGTGGCAGATATGGGTGATTCCCAAAATGTAATGTGTATTGGAATCACCTGAGGATCTTATTAAAATGCAAATTTTGGTTTCTGTAGCTTTGGACTGGAACCTGAGACTTCAGAGTGGTAACAAGCTCCCAAGGGAAGCCAGAGCTGGGGCGCACATTGGAACACATATTGAGTGGCAAGGGGCTAGTCCCCTCCCTTTACCAGGAAACACTCGCTTAACTAGTTTCTTACTATAGAAGCTGCTTTAGAGATGAAGCTGTCCAGGCTCGGTGAGGCAGATGCTGTCCCCTACAGTATTCCTAGTCCCACCGTACTTCATGGTGTAAATACATATTTACTGAGCTACTCATCCAGACTATAAAGTTTGACACAAATAATAGTCATGGTTGTATAGCTATCACAACTGTCACAGTAAGAGCTATGTGAAATAGTAAGTCATGTAAGAACTGTGACAAAGTGAGGAATTGTTTACAATCTCTAACGAAATACTATTTAAAAGTACATAGTCTCAGGATGTTTTTCTTTGACTAATAGAGGTATTAATTAGTAACCAAGTTGAGCTTTTAGAATATAAGAGTGGAAACTTTTAATTATAAACTTAGGAGAAGTCATGTTAAAAAACAGCTCATATATCAAGCAGTGCTGTTCACATCATAAAAATACATGAGTCATCTTAGGTGGTGTCCATGTGTGATTATTTGACAATATTTTCAGTAACTATGTAACTTTAAATACCAGATGTTATTAATGTATCATCATTTGCACAAACATAGATTTCAAAATATTATTTTTTGAGAAACACTCATTAAACAAATTATATTTTATCAAAAAAGAATTACCAACATACTCTTAGTTACCAGTAAGAAAACTGAAAGGAGATAGGGCTTGGATTTTCATTTGGCTAAATAAGATGAATAAGGAGGAAAGAGATAAATCTGCCACCTAATGCCATTTCATTTGAACTTTTTTCAAAAATACAATGAGCTAAATATACAAGAATGTAAAGAAAAGAAATCGCTGAAATTATATGTATACATTTTATTTAATATTCAACATTTAATACATTTGATGCAAAGTTAAAAACTGTCCACACATTATAAAAGGTGTTGATTTCATTATTACCTCCGAAGAAATTACAATGAACTTATTGTTAAGTTTGTTTTGAAACGTAAAATAAATTTGTGTTGCTTGCTTACTTATTAATTTTTATTTAAAAGGTCTTCTAGATTGACTTCAAACTTCTCTGATAGTTTTTTCCATGAACATAAAATACTTTTATTTTCAAATTCAGACTACTGTACATAGATAATGGCTCCCTCTACTGGTAAAACTATGTCGGTGTTGTGTATGAAAGAATTTCCAAGATTCAAGTTTCAAAACAATGCAAATGAAAAACATCCCCCAATGGAAGGAAAACAAAAAGAATTGGTTATGTAGTGGTAGCTCGATTGCTTGATTTATGTAAAGTAATTTGTTTCACATAAATTTATTAGCAATTAATTAGAAGAATGAAGATATCTCTTAACATAGTAAAGATGTGATACCCACAAGCATTTGTTTGATCACAAAGAGCACTTGTTCTGTTAACAATTACAACTTTTATCTAAGCTAAAGGATGTCAGGGACTATAGAACTTCTTTTCCTGAAATTTCAAAGATTGTGTAGACCACTTCTGAATGAATTATATTTATTTTGATTCCATAGTGTATCTTTCCAGCAAAAATTATATACTGCTTGAAAGGAACGAATATCTGTTACACTCCTAATTAAATATTCAAAACTTTAAGTAATTAGATTGATTTTTCTAATTTTATAAAACTTAATTTTTGAATGATTTTTTTTTCATTTCCAAATTGTCCACAAATTAAATTCAAACCAGAAAAGAACATACTTTTTCTTATCCCAATTCTGCCATGTAACCACATTTTAGATCATATAGAAAGTATGATAAGGAAATTTTTTAAATATTAGAATATTATCTTCTATTATTTATTTAGCATATTTTGTAGTTTTTCCTCTTTTAAGATCTAGTTTGTCCCCCAAATCAACAGTTTTTATAATTTGAAAAATTAGCAACTTGGCAAGTTCCAATCTTTTGTTATATTTGCAGTAAAGATGATCAAATTCTTCTATGTTAGAAGGAAGAAAAGAAGCACAAGCATGTGAAGTTATTGTCCCCACAAAATTCTCATAGTTATTACTTGGTAGATTGCCTCTTGAATGTCAAATCAGAGCTCATCCAAGTAGAACCTCTCAGTGATGCCTTTTAAGGTTTATAGGACCAAATTTTTGCTACACCTGGTATCCTTCAACATCCTTCTATGAAAGAAATTTCTGTACCTAAACTCAGGCTCTGAATTCTGTCTACCTTTGTGGAACTAATAATTTTCTTTTTGAATTATATTAATTTTTTATTCTTTTTACTCTGGCTATTTCTCAATCCATCAACACCTGAACTCCCAGAAGATTAATACATGCAATTTACAATCAAATACAGTATTTCCAGTACAATCCTCTTGGAAACTTGTGGGTTCAGTGTTCTTCTTTCTGCCTCTAACTTCTTAAAATATTACTACAGAAATTTTCATAATCTTCTCTTGCAAATAAAACATCTGTAATAGTTCAGAAGATCATATTATGTTAATGACAAAGTATACATCTTTGATGAGAACTCATTTTGTAAAGTCAAGTTTGTAATAAAACTATAAAAATGCAAATTCCTTCATTTATAATAAAGATTTGCTCTTTCAAATATCAGTTTAGCAAGAGGATGTGAAAAAACTGTATTTCTATGTATAGATTATAAATCCATTTAAAACTGCAATGACATTTGAGCTTATCTAAACGTAAAAGTATTACCATAAATGGTTCTCACAGCAAAAAAGTATTATGCAAATGAAATGGGTCTCTAGAATTAGCACTTTAGAGCAGGTGTCTAGTGGTATAAAAAAATTTAACTGATGCTAAATACTTAAGAAGAGAAGTGAATAATCTTAATTTTTACAAAGCTATTTCTGATGGAAGAGCAGATTCAATAGCCAAAAATGGTCTTTAATTTTTAATTAAATATATACCTAAAAGATGTGTGGTTCCAAGGTACCTTCAGGTATGATTTGATAGTCCATTAATACTTGTCTGAATCTTGTCTTTCAACTAAGTGCGTATTCATGGTACTCTGTCTCCTCCCAAAAAATTTTAAAATATATCTACTTATAATTAAATGATTCAATTCTAGAATTTTGAAGTTACTTAATGCAAACTTTATTTAGTGAATTAATCCTATACCACTTCTACATAAATGGTCATCTAGCTTGTGTGAACATTTTTTATTAATGACTAATTACAACTTTTCGATACATTAAGGCAGAGATTATAATTTTATGAAAGTTTTTATGTTCTATGAAAAAGTGTGCCCTTTTTAATTCTACCCATTGTCTACCTATTGTTTTTGTTTGTGTGTTTGTTTTAGATTTGTTTTGTTTTTTGCCCCTTGGAAGGAAAAGGTGGGTTTACTCCAGGTACAGTCAATAGTTTCCCATGTGACATAATTAAAAATATTTTATTATTCTGGTTTTCTTTTTCAAATGTTTCTTGATTTAGTGTTTTCATGAATATCAGCCATCAAGATTTGGGGAATTTTTTGAATGAGGCTGAGAGAGAGAGAGAGAGAGAGAGAGAACATGTAGAACAACATTAAAAATAAATCTCTTAAATGTGTATGTTTGCTATAATGTCCATGTACACAAATATATTTATAACCTTTTATTTAACTGAATAAAAATTTTAAATAATACCAGTACTTAGGATAGTTTACTGGTCATGCTCATAACATTTCACAAAAATCATGTGAAATGTAGCCTATTGGGACAAGGTGGCATAAATTGTTAATTAATTATGAAAGGTATTGTTTGGGGATTATTAAAGAGATTCATAGGCTCTTTTAATTAAAAATAGGACTCCAGACACCCAAGCTTCCTCCCAGAAGCAGTCCTTTTTGAGTCTGTGCGTCTCCTCCCATAAGCCTTGTAGCTACTATTGCTCTTTACAAATGTTTTCTCTCATAAGTTTTAGATAATGCTGTATGTAAATATAGTAATTGACAGGTAAAATGAATAGGGGGAGAGAAGAAATACAATTATCCAAGATTTAAATCGCTTTCACTTTGACATTTGATGATTTCATGTACATAAGAAATAGGATGCTCTCGCCCTTTAGCCTTTTTAGTTTCAAAGATGGTAAGGATAAATCTGTTTCCTGCTGGGAAAATGTTCAAAGAAGTTATAGAGTTTTCAAAATATTACAGTCAACAATTCTAAAGATTTCTTCTAGAATAGTATGAGTGGATTCACAAACTAATCATTTGATAGAGATTATAGTTTTTCTATAGGAAATGGGTTTTTAGATCTAAATTGTTAGTGCTGTGATGTCTTTACTTATTCCTCTGATTGTTTTGTGATATTAGGAATGCCCTTGGATGCAGAAATTTCATGAAAAGTAATAAAAACTTCACAATGAGTGGATGGACTCACAAATAGATCCTCTGGAAGATTATATGCACTACAGAATGCACTTTGTCGAATTGATTTTACCCTTAAATAATTGTTGAACATAATTTCTTGAGTAAATAGTGCCAAATAATCTTCATTTTTTGTTCTATATTAACTCACTTTTATATCCTAGAGAGAAGCTGCTTTAATTGATACAACATGAAATGTTAAATTACAACTTGATTTCTGGGACTTAGTAGTGAAGTTTATTTTCTGTGGGTTATACATTATTATCTGACATTTCTGTCTCTGATATGGATAAATCTTGTAAGAGTTCCTGTTTTGGAAATGCATTTAACAGAAAATCATACGATATGTGTGCTTATCATTGTGATTTAAAAGTAGATTTTGATAATTTTCAATTTCTCATAATTAATGCTTTGTAAATGACTATGTGAACTTTCTTCACATGTGAGAGTTAAATGTTCTTTGTCTCAGTTCTTTCAGGCTTCTATGACAAATACCATAAATTGAGTAACTTAAAAAACAAACATCTGTTTCTCAGTTCTGAAGGCTGAAAAGTCCAAATCAAGATGACAGCACTCTGGCCAGAGCTCTCTTTCTGGTTTTCAGACAGCCACCATCTTACAGTATGCTTACATATTGGTGAGGAGAGAATGAGGGAGAGAAAGAGAGGCAGATGCATTTCAATGTCTCTAATCCCATCCTAAAGGCTTTTCCCTCATGATCTAATTACTTCACAAATGTCCCATAACTAAGTGCCCTCACACTGGGGCTTAGGATTTCATCCAGGGAAGGCACAAACATTCAGTCCCTAGCATCCTTCAAAATGCATCATAAACGTAAATGTAAAACACTTAACTATAAAGTTATTAAACAATAATAAAGAAATTTCCAATGCACAATCAATTAAAACTAAAAATTCTTATTCTGCAAAAGTCACCATCAAGTAAATGAAAATCAAAATCTAGACTGACAAAATGTTCACAAAAGTCACAGGTAATAAAGGGCTACATCCAATACACAAAGAACTCTTGAAATTCAATAATAATAAAACAAATACCCCACCAAAAATGACCCAAAGACCTTAACAGACATTTTACCAAAGCAGATACAGATTGCAAATAAGCCTCTGAGAAGCTACCCTTATTACACATTCATTAATAAAGTGAAAATTAAAACAATAATATACCACTATAAGCTTATTTAAAATGGCCCAAATCCAGAACACTGATAGCACCATATGCAGAATAGGATGGGAAGCAACAGAAACTCTTACCTATTGCTATTAAAAATGCAAATCAGTACACCTACTTTAGAAGAAAACTTGGCATTTTTTTACATAACCAAACATTCTCTTACCTTAGGGTCTAGCAATAATACTCTTGGTATTTACCCAAATAAGTCACAAAATTAGGTCCACACAAAAACTTTCAAGTATATATGTTTATAGCAGCTTTATTCAAAATTGCAAGTAAGATGTTCTTCAGCAGGTAAAGAAAGAAGCCATTAAATATCTATACAATGGAATGTCATTCAGCACTAAAAAGAACTGAACTTTAAGTTCATGAAAAGACACAGGAAATTAAATGCACATTTCTAAGTGAAAGAGGCCAAGGTGAAAATGGATACATAGCTGTATCAGTACAACTATTTGACATAGATGGGAGAAGCAAAGAGATGGATACCCAGAGCACAGAGAATTTTTAGGGAATTGAAACTATTCTAAAGAATATCATATTGGTGGTGCGTATGTGTCATTGCACAGCTTTTAAAACCCACAGAAGGTACATCACTGAAAGTGAACTCTAATGTAAATTCTGATTTGGGTGATGGCATGTTCATCAATTGTAACAAATGGGCAGATTGACTACATTGACTTGGGAAAGGCCATACATCTGTGGGAAGAAACAGGGTGGTTGGGGGAACTGGCTCTACTTTCCATTTAACTTTGCATCGAGACAAAAAATTACTTGAAAATTAAAATCTATTTAAAAGGAAAAAGAATAAATGAATACATTTACAATTTCCAACTAAATAAGTTACTTAAAAACAAAAGTAATAATCAAATATTATAAATAAATGTTTGATTTCTACATCTCTATAAAGATAAGGCAGTTAATTAGCATTTTGGAAATTGTGCTAAATATGTTGTGCAAAAGAATGCATGGGAAGTTATATCGCATGTATAGACATAAATAATTCTCTGGTAAATATTTCTTCAATGAATTTTAGGCTCAGCAGTAAACTTTGAGCACATATTTTTTTTTCAAGATCATATTATAATTAAAATAAATTAAGACAAACTTTGTAAATATGTAATACTCTTAAACATTTTTGAGACAGAGATAAATTTGCTGATTTTGAATGTGCTGCCCAGTTGCAACTGTAATACTCTTTTCATTAATCATATCAGTACACACACACATACACACTCATGTTTTCAATTATTCCAGCTATATAACAAGTAATGATTATAAATTATTTGTTAAAAAGGTATAAATTTTAAGGTGGAAAACTTTGAAAATGAAAAATAAAAATACCAGCAGAAAAAAAAACATACATAATTTTTGGTACGTTTTAAAACTACTTTCTTCACTAAGAATTTCACACAGCTATCATCATCTTTTCTAAAAACCCACATTGCAATAATGGTTTGTGTATCATGTTTCCAAATCCCAGTAAGCAAATGTTATGCTAGATTGGGTCTGATATTAATGTAATCATATTGATTTTATACAAAGCACAGGAAAAGAAGAAAGAGAAAACTGGAAGTCATGCCATTAAATGAAAAGAGTGGTGAGGTTTCCACCAACATTGTGATAGGATTTGTAAGCAGTTCTTATTAATTACACCAAGTTTTTGTGCTCAAATGAACAGATCATTGGTAGTCAAACTAAGTAATCACTAGGAAAACATCAATAAAATAGATTTAAAAAAAAAAAAATCACAGTTTGATCACTATCAATGCATTGTGTAGAAATCACAGGAATTAGATATGCTAAAGCCAATGAACAGAACTAAATAGGCATAGTTATAACCTTCCCATAGCAGGCTATTATGGTGGTCTTGTAATTGGAGTGATCTTATCCTTTATTTTTTAAATTTTGTGAGACAGTTGTTTCACTGTTGACAATGCTGATACTGGAAAAAGCTATTTTATAATAAAATAATTTATTTTGGAGCCCATTATGCCCTCTGAAGGAGACTTTACTTGGAGAGGTGGCAAAAGAAAATATTATTTTAATAACTTTACATTAATTTAAGAGTGTAATTAACAGTGTGTCTAATATAACCTAAAAAAATGGCATTTATGCTTTAACTTAGAATAAAATGGGTATTCATAAAAGATGAGGGCTAGGACTCTACAGGTTAAGTGGACTCACAGAAGCCTTGGAAATGGTCTAGAATTAGAAGGATGCCATCAAGGAGACAGAAGAACAGTCTGAGGTCAGCTACCCCAATATCATGTGTCTGAACTAGCACCAGGGGCACAAGAAGCAGGTCACAAATCTAAAATTATTGACTGATAAATACTCAGAGAAAAGTATTTGTAGTTATCTTTTCACTAACCCAGAAACCAAGCCACTGTTTTTGTAGACATTTCATGCAAACTAATCATTAAGATCTTGTCAGTTAATTCAAAAAAGTTCCTCATTTATAGGATAAGATACTTCAGTATCTTGGGGGCAGACTAGCCAAATACCTGAAATAGAAAAATGATTTTTAAAGGGATTTTTCAATATATGGTAAATATTAATAAGTTATTAATTAATGATTATTATTATTCAGAGTTCAAAGCTTAGAGCAAGAGGGTACAATAACCTCATGCATTGCTTATCTTTGAATGATCTATCTCACTCACAGTACTAATAACCTGGTTTCTAGATATTACTTTCCTTGTGTGAGCAGAGCCCTAGGTGATCATCAAAGGCCATTCCAGTGCTAAATTGAGGAAAAGATTTCATATACTGATCTTTTCATTTTTTAGCTTATTTCCTCATGAAACCTGGTGTCACTCCCTAGCCTCTCTCTAGAAATTAATTCCACATGATTGAAACTCATCAGCATTTTGCATGAGTTGGGACATGCCTAAGAATATTAACTATGGAAATATGTATTACCTGTTTAAATTTAAATCACTAGCCCTTTCCACTGGTAAAATGAACATTGACTTTGTAGAATTTCCTTTTTGGTAAATTTAAAGAGCTCTATAGTAAGATATATAGGGAACCCAGAAAGTCTTTTGAACTTTCAGAAGATCAAATAAATAAGAAAATAGTCCAGCATTGCATATAAGCAGTTACTGCTTGAAGATTATTTTCTGTTCACATAAATAAATAATTCTTAAAATATTTATTGGTGCATTATAATTATACATAATAATGGGATTTGTTATGTTACGGTCTTGCATGCACATAAGTAATCTTATATGACACATCTGTATGTAGGACAAATCTTCCAGTTAAAAAAAAAGGATTCTGCTCCTGCTGTGCTTGGTTTTGTTTTTGCCTGTTTTTTAAATCACACTTTTGGGGATATTATGAATATAGTTTTAGAAACTCTTAAGTGTACAATTTTTAAAAACAACATTGTATATCATATTCACAGGGGTATAAAAGTTTTTTAAGCATTTGAAGATAAAGGGTTGATACCGTCATTTATCTCATTTATGAGCGTGGAGGAGACATGCATATTTTCTCAAACACAAGGCAGGAAATGGTCAGAAAGTTACAACTCAGCAGTGCTAAATTTAGACAGTGATGATCATATACAAATGTATACATTCATGAGGATCAGACATTGGTGAGAATAATTTATGAAAATGATCCTTAATAATGATCATTTTCATAATGATAAAGGCACTAATATTTGCCTTAAAATGTTATTTTAATAATGATGAAGGCACTAATATTTGCCTGAAAATGTTATTTTCGCTTACCATGCCATAGTACATTGTTTTCATTCATCTATTTGTTCTGGCATAGATAATTTTTCTGTAAAAGGATAAGCCATATTTTAAGATAAATTTATTATATTTTAAGAATGCACTTATTACATGAAGACTCTGATAGAGGGTTTGGCAAATAATACTTCAGCACAGACAAAAATCATTATTTTGCCTGTACAACATTAAAAGTCTTTGAAGTAAAATTCAAAATCAGCTAAATCATGGCATTAAAAGGCATTTTAATTGTAATCCAAGCAACTTGGGAGGCTGAGTCAGGAGGATCGCGAGTTCAAAGCCAGCCTCAGCAACTTAGCAAGGCCCTAAGCAACTCAGTGAGACTCTGTCTCTAAATAAAATACAAAATAGGGCTGGGGATGTGGCTCAGTGGCCTAGTGTCCCTGAGTTCAATCCCTGGTTCCAAAAAAAAAAAAAAAAAAAAAAAAAAAAGGCATTTTAAAAAGACTTAAAAGGCAAAGCAAAATATTTTTGAAATTTTCTTACACATATAGTTTAGATATTCAATAGTATGTTAGCATATAATGTATTTATTTTTACAGAAGCACTTAGTTGAATAAATTGAAACTATTTTGTTAATTTTAGCAATATGTGAACACCCATGAGAAAAGTTAGAATATTGCAACTTATAGAGAACTGAGCTGAATTCCAAACACTATAAGATCATTTCATTTGTAGAAAAAACTATTTTACAATATTAAATAATAGTTTTTGCTTTAACTGCCTTTATTGCATGAGAAATTAGAGGCACATCTAGTTATATTGTACTTCACATTATTGCACTTTACTGCATTTTTTGCAAATTGAAGGTTTGTGACAACTGTGCCTTCAGCAAATCAATCAATGCAATTTTTCTCACAGCATGAGCTCACTCCATGTCCTTGTGGTACATTTGGCAATTCTTGCAATATTTGAAAGCTTTTTAATTATTACTTTATCTGTTATGATGGCCCATGATCCATCATCCTTGGTGTTACTATTGTAGTTACACTGGACATCCACAAAGCTCACCTGTATGATGTTAAATCTAATGAATAAATTCTGTGCATTCAGAGTATTCCACCGACCAGTTACATCCCTCTTCTGCTCTTCAGGCCTTCCTACTTCATGAGATGCAACAATGTAAATAATTAGGCTAAATAATAACCCTGTAGTGTCTCTAAGTGTTTAAGTGAAAAGAATCAAGTTTCTCAATTTAAATTAGAAACTAGGAATGATTAAGTTTAGTGAAGAAAGCATGTCCAGAGCTAACATAGGCCCAAAGCTAGGCCTCTCACACCAAATGATTATCCAGGCAGAGATTGCAAAGGAAAAGTTCTTGAAGGAAAATAAAGTGCGACTCTAGTTTATTGTAGCACAACTCACAGTAGCCAAGTTATGGAACCAGCCAGATGCCTATCAACGGATGAATGAGTAAAGAAAATACACTATATATACACAATGGAGCTTTATTCAGCCATAAAGAAGAACAAATCGTGTCACCACAGGAGAGTGGATGAAACTGGAAGACATCATGCTACGTGACATAAGCCACACTCAGAAATACAAGTATCATATATTTTCTGTCATGTGTGGAATCTAGAGGGAAAAAGATGGTGTGAAAGTACAAGGAAGAATATTAGAAAAAAAGTAGGGAATCAGACAGGAAGACAGGGTGGAGAAGGAAGTATAAGTGGGGGTGGAAGTGATTAAAGTATATTATATGCATGTACAAGAATACCACAATGAAGCTGATTATTCTGTATAATTAATATAAACTAATAAAAATGAATAAAAACTAGAGAAATAAAATAAATGGAACAAATTTGAAAACAAGTTGATAATAATATCAACAAAAAGTTAAACCTCTTTACTCTCCCCAAGTATAGATTCTGACTCACTAAAGTCTCAATGGTCAATAACATATTTTACCAATAAAGTATTTTTAAATAAGGTTTGTGCATTATTTTAGACATGATATTATTGCACATTTAATAATTTCAGTATAGTATAAACAACTTAATATGCAGGAGGAAATTTTTAAAAATCATGTAACTTACTTCATTGTCATATTCATTTATTTTTTTGCAATGGTTTGAAACTAAACCTGCAATATTTCTGCATATTTGCATACCTGCCACACTGCTATATAACACTGAAAAACAGTAACATTCTCTATTCAATCTTGCGATGCTTAGCTTGGTGTTGGGAGGGTGAAGGTACTGGGGATTGAACTCAGGGGCACTGGACCACTGAGCCACATCCCCAGCCCTGTTTTCTATTTTACTTAGAGACAGGGTCTTACTGAGTTGCTTAGTGTCTCACTTTTGCTGAGGCTGGCTTTGAACTTGGGATCCTCCTGCCTCAGTCTCCTGAGCTGCTATGATTACGGGCATGCATCGCTGTGCCCAGCATGATTAGCTCTTATACTAAAGAATCCACCTATTTCTCTTCCTCTTTCTTTCAAGACTGGGAAGAGACTTTGACTCTCCTCAGTAAAGTTTATACATATCAAGATAATTTCTTATTTTTTATAAGTTTAGATTATTGTGAAAATTCAAGTTATTCCATTTTCCCAGATTTTTTTTATTCAAAGACATATCAGTCATTTCAAAATGGTTGTAATTTGAGTTTGACTACATTCTCTTAAATGGGATGATATTTGTGTTAGGCTGACTTGGAGAATATATTTTAACTGCATATCAAGAAGGAAAGATGTGGAGAATAATTAGGCTTGTGGTCTCCCTTTACTCATCTACTATTTTTAAAGAAGATTTCATTTTTTGAGCAGCTCTTTACATCTGTTTATAATTAGTGTAAGAGAATATTTTTTAAGTTGCTCTCTCTCTCTCTCTCTCTCTCTCTCTCTCTGACTCCCAGTTATTGACCAAGTATATAACTGTCAAACACATTTGCTTCAGAAAGTTTTGTATGTAGGCATAGAGGATTTTTGAAGAAAGACTATAGCATCCCATACCTTGCAAGGATTCTCTATTTTTTAGGTTCTGTTGCATCTGTTTTAACCTTTATACAATATGAAGCTTCCTCATTATATATAAAATGGGAGTATTTTTTGCTTTAAGCTATATTGTGATCCAGAAGAATTGTAGTATACATGGTATTATCAAGGAATGTTAGTACACCAGAAACTGAGAACTTCTTTTTGTATGAAGATTGCAGCCTGACCAATGAAATTGCTGCATGCAAATTAATAGCAATAAAATTAATGTGTATTTTATAACTTGTATCCTATTGAGGAAACCATTTATTTTATAATACAATGTAGTTAACTCACATATCAGTCTAAAAGAAACTATCAAAAATATTTTTTCCTAAGAAAAGAGGATTTTCTACTCTATTAATCATTAAATTTTTCTTCAAATATGCAAGTGGAATGGGAACACAGTGTGCTCTTTTTAAGTAACAGGGAAACAAAGAAGCTTTGATATCATGTAATAAAATTGCAAAAAATAAAACCTATTACATTTGCCTTTTTTAGTTTGCTAACTAATGTGATTTTCCCCTTAGTGATTTAATGTCATTTTTATCACTAACCACATAATGTCATCCTTTGCTTATTGCTGTTCTTCCACAAATGACTTTTACAACATGGTATCCACTTACCAACCATTAAAACTTTTACTTTTATCATATATAGAAGCTAAATTTTTTGTCTATAAGAAAAAAATGTTTAAAAGCAAAATTTGTAACAATATGTTTCAGTTATATGTCATCTTTGATCTAGTTCCCATTCAACTAATAGGGTATATATTCATTTTATTATGATCTGAAAATACTAAAAGTGATTTCTTTTTACAATAACCCTTACTTGTCAGTTTCACTTGTAGTAAATAAAAGAGATTGAAGTATGGTTGCCCAAAGGCAGAAGTAGAATGTGAGCTGTATTTCTCTTTTTCAACCTCAGCTGCCACTTCCTCCTGGAAGACAACATCCCTACTCAGAATCATTCCATTGTAGACAACAAAGGTAAGATTTCTGCAGTTTTGCACAACCTTGGCCCTGCCAAAAGTTGAGGCTCTGATAGTCAATGTCATGTGCACAGATTTTTTTGAGTTGTGAATAGTGTCCTCACCTCAAATTGCAGAGGATCTGGGGCATTGATAATATTTTTAAGCAGTCTTAAATATCCATCACCTTCAACTCTGTCTATGATCCCCAAGTAATAGGATTGTGAGGGAATTTATGTTCAAAAGGAGACTAAATCAATCAAGAGCCTTTTTAAATCTTTTGGGGAAAGTCAACTCCTTAAACATGTTTAGAGCTATCTATAGATTTTCTTTTAAAATTAATGTTTCTGAAGTGACTAGAAAAAAAGATAACAAATTCACACACATATGTACAATGTATGTGATATATTTTATTGTACTTAATATCATATATAAATTTTAAACTTGGTACAAAAAGAAACGCTCTGAATGTAACTTCTACTATTTCACATCATATGGATTATCTTTCTAAAACCTGAACTTGTGACGATGAATCCACACAAAATTCAAATAACAAAGTTTGCTATCCACATTGGATTCATAGAAGTTGTGGTCTAGCTTGCCTCTGTCCACAATGCCTGAACGAATATGTAGGTAGATCCACATATTCGTACACTGTACACAGATAAAAGTGCACAGCAAAGTTATATTAAACTACAAACATTAAAAATCATGTAAACTGTATTTATGAAGGGTTGTATTAAAAATTTTGGTTACACTCTTCTCATACTAGAAAATAATTTTATTCTAAGCACAAGGCTGTGATAACCCAGGATGGCCTCTCAGCTTCTGATTGACATAGGTTTTAACTATATCTATAATATCTCTAAGAAGTACTTACTGCTTAATTAGTGTAGCAAAAATCAAGGTGTCCACTTAATGCAGCATATAATTAAGTAATTACCTCCACTTTCAATATATATCACATTTTAATCAGAGATATCTGCTCAAGAAAATCTTAGTTATTATGAACATGTAGTGTAACACATATTTAAGCAACATAACACATATTTAAGCAGTGGAAAGGTGGAAGCCATTTGTCTTTCCTAATGGTATCTCCATGTAGGGACAGTATTCTACATACCTGTTGAACCATGCTAAATTTTTTAAATATTTCAGAAGGCCTAGTTAGACTGCCAGCAAATATGACAGGTTTCAAAATGACAGAAGGTGTAACTGAGAATTCTTTTTTATTCCAGGCAAATTCAGTGCTATAAAACTTAAAAATTGTGCTTTTGGAAGGCTGTGAAAGAGACATAAATATTCTTCTCTTCA
This sequence comes from Glaucomys volans, assembly GCA_020662805.1. Taxonomy (NCBI): domain Eukaryota; kingdom Metazoa; phylum Chordata; class Mammalia; order Rodentia; family Sciuridae; genus Glaucomys; species Glaucomys volans. The sequence goes on along the minus strand of JAJEJO010000595.1, from coordinate 987,241 downwards.
ATCGTTATAGTGTATATACAATTGTAACCACAAAGCGGCACATGATCACTTCCCCAGGAACAACTCCTGTTTTGGGCCTCAAATAATATTGCCTCCTTTTTATTGAATTTCTTGTGGCTTGGCTACTTTCAAGACAATGCACATTTCTTCTTTTATCCCAGATTTTTTCATTCTCAAAGATATCCGGAGTTATCCAACAAATTTTGAGGTCTGCCTAACCACAGACTAGTGAATGCTTTAGCTATTTGTGCATGTTATCTCAGTAATTTCCTCATATAATCCATGGGTACTGTTAAATAAAAATAATATCAAAATATTTAGATTTTGAAAATAGAGATCAACAGCAATGATAAAAGTGAAAGTTACAATGTGACACTCAAACCTTATTTTATGCTATATAGATTTCCAAGTGTGTTAATTTTAAAGTTCTAAGTTGTCGCATAGTCACCAAACAACTCCACAAGGATGTGTAGTCTAAAATGTTGTGTAGGATGTACCAACCTAATATTTTAAAAAAAATACAACTTTTATCAAGGGAATAGAACATTCAATAATTGGCTTTCATTGAGTATCAAAATGATTCCATCTTTTTAAATATACATGACAGCAAAGTACATTTTGACATATTATATATACATGGAGTATAATTTGTTCTAATTAGGTTGTATGCGATGTGAAGTTTCACTGGTGGTGTATTCATATATGAGGACATGAAAATGACTTCATTCCAATCTCCATTCATACAGTAAGTAGTTCTACTATGTGTTAGGCAGTGGAATATGAATGATAATGATAAATTTTCTTTCAACAAACTTGAAGTTTTGAGAGAAAAATATGATATAAATACAGCAAGTATGATAAATACCATGTTAGAAGTTCATGCAGCATATATAGAAGCACATGAGGAAACTTAGTCAGTTTTTGGTTATTGGAGCATCAGCTCTGAGAGATAAGTCCTAAGGAGCTGTAGGAATTAGCTAGATAAGACTGCGAGAGGAAACCATTATGAGAAGAGATGATAACATATAAAAAGACTTGCATCCAGAGAACAAGTAGCTTAGGCTGCCTGGAACCCAGAATTTAAAGGTGGGTATACATGATATGAGGATGCAGTGGTATTATGGGAAAGAAATGAGATAGCAATGCTATTTAAATATGTTATATAATGAGTGTTTCTCATCAGGCTCCTAATACTCTTGATAAAAAGAAAAAACAATCTGTCTGAAAAAGATGTAAATAACCAAATTTCTGTAAACATATGGATTAGCTTTTAAGTGAACAGCAGTGTCCTGTGCAGTAGTTCTCAATCTGAGGCAGTTTTGCTGATTGTTAAGTATAGTGGAAAACATCTCTTCTGCAAAGGATAATTTATGTTTCCATTCAATGACAATATATTAAGAACTCAGGCTATGATAGATACTAGAGAGAAAAAAAAAAGCAAAACAAAGCCTCAAGAAACGCACATTCTATTTAGGGGATAAACAAATAAATACAATTCAGCTGATGGATACTGTAAATCACTTTATGGTGGTAGCTTTCTGTTATTATAATAAAATACACAAGGTAATCAATTTATAAAGAGGTTTATTTTGGCTCAGTTTTGGAGGTTGCAATCCTTCAATTGGCACATTGTTTTAGGCCTTTGCCAAGGCAGAACATCAAGGCCACTGTAGGTTGTAAGGATGTCAAAGGTGATATTGGCATCTAGGGGATAAAAACAAGCATCCCATAATACACAGGAAATTCCCCCACAACAAAAAATATTTGATCCAAAGTATCAATAGTGTTAAGGTAGAGAATTCTCTATAATAGTATAAACTAAGGTTTTGCATATCGGCTCTACATACCCTACTGGATGAATGACATAAACTTCTTACCAGTAAAATATTTTAGTGCTTCATTTTCTTCATCTGAAAATGATTAAGTATCATTAATACAAATATCATTAATTTTAATATTTTAATACTATGTAATAGTGAATAAATATCAATATTCCATAATATTAATAGTTATTTGCTACTTCCCAGAATTGTAATAAAGACTAAGTATGTTCCATCATAAATTATCAAGACAAGTGCCTGTCATACATAAAGCATTCAATAAACATTAGCTTTTATTGTTTATTAGTTATTTCAGGCATCAAAGAAAGCAACTCACTTTAAAATTTCAATAAAAGTTCAGCAAAAATATAAAGAACCATCAACAATTAAACTCTTTTTATCTCATCTTTTAGAGTACTCACCAGTACACTTGCCTAGATTTGAAATTTACATTTTGTTGTTAGTCCAAGTATCTATTTTTCCCTAGCACATATTGTTTTTAGGAAAGCATATATTTTCTCTTATTGTAGCCTAAGTTTGTAAACAATTGAACCTAATTAAATTTGGATCTAAAATTTTAAAATTGCTAGGCCTTAATTAAAATATATTTTTCAGAGACTGAAAAAAACAGTTTGTAATTCATTCAAGATATCCTGTGAGTTCTCACAAATTAAAAGTCCGTTCAAGGTCTTAAAAATTCATTTGGGTAAAATAGTATTTCGATTATAAATTTTACATTTACTTGTTTCTATTAAAACAAAATAACTTGGAACTTCTGGAAAAAGCATGTAATTGCATTCTCATTCTTTGAGAATTATTTCAAAAATATGTTCTCCTTCATTGTGTATGAAATAGTAAATCATCACTTGATCAAAAGTATAACCAGAAAATAAAACTTAGAGAAATATACAGATTCTTTATTACTATGTTCCAGACAAAATTATTTAAAAAGTTGCCAAATTCAATCAGATGCTAAATTCTAGTAATACTGATAATATTCTTACTTGGACCTTGAAACTAATATACTTTAGTTTAAATTATACTTCAAAAACAATCACAATTAGAACATTTTAAGGGAGTTAGTTTATAAAATTTAACTGAGCATATTTTTTTCCTGTGGATTATCATAATATCATACAGAATATTTATTTTCAGAAATAATTTGAAATTATAATCCCCAAATTTAGATTAGCCATTGATGCTGTAGATAGATGAAAACAATTGGATAGATTTTACTTTTGTCACAAAGTTCAAATTTCAAGCACCAAGAAAGGATCTGTGTGGTGTGTCACTTATGAGTTTAACTTCGCCAACCAGAATCTTTTTCTGATGTTTTAAGTCTCTTATACAAAGACACATAAATAGTGATGCTAAGTACATAAACAACATTGAAAGGGCAATGATATTTCTTTTAAGGAACTAAATTTTCTTTCTTTATGTTTATTTTTTGGCTTTGACTTTGGCTTTGGCCTTCTTTTTTCCCTTATCTTTAAAATAGCATCATCTTGCCCTTCTGTTCCTCTCTGGCACCTGTTAACCACCTAATATGGACCTTTCTCTACTTTCCTCATGCATATATAATTTTACATAGATGTTTTATAAATATCATCCAATGGATTTGGTATCCATTGTTTATTTTACTAACATGTAACCATATCCTGCTCTCCTGCATCTTACTTCTTCACTTTCAGTACTTCCTAGCAAACTCTTTAATTAGTTTTATAGATCTTATTTGTTACTTTTAGAGTGAATAATATTTGTGCAGTACATATAAGCTAATTTATTTGACCTTTTCTTATAGACAACCCCTCAACCATCCCGAGTTGGTTGGTTTCTTTGACAATTCCTACACAGAGGTATGCATACACTCGTTTGCACCTGATGATTTTCTGCTTTCTGTGACAACGAGTCTCAGGATCACAATGAAAACTAATCCAGATTTATATAAAAAAGACGTTTATGGATATAATAAAAATGATTACACTGTACTCAAGAGAGAATGTTATACAATTTAAGAGAATAGAAATAATGCCAAAATAATAGTATTTGGAAAACAAGAAGCAACAAACATTAAAATTCAGAAATTAATTTCAATTATGCTCACTAAGGAATCAGGGAATATTGTTATTCGTTTTGTGGGTCTAAGAAGTTTTTTCTCAGCCCTTTGTTACCCAAGTTCTTCTAAAATGCTTTTATGAAATCTCTTTGCCACTCTTCTCCCAGGATAATTAGCACTGATGCTTTCTTTTATTATTTACAAGAACCCAGCCTGTGTTTACACAAATGTTAACACTCAAGTGAGGCACCGACTCTTTTTCACTCTATGCTAGGGTTTTGCCTTCCTTTAATATGTTCAGCAAAGCGTTTGTCTTTCCATTTTTCTTTCTCCTGCTCTGTTCTCTGCCTCTGTGGTCTGTTTTTGCTACTGTAAAGGGAAAGCTTCTCTCCTGCCAGCTTTTTACACAAAGAGTACTTTTTCAGACTGAGTCTGAAATGAATACTTTCTTCGCTGAACACAAACGTGGAAGCACATTTCCTTGTGCCCCGTTATACAAGCTCCTTGGCTGTTTAATGATTTTATGCTCAGAGATTACATTGGCATCACTCTCACACGCTCTTAGAAGGTTTACACCTCTCTTTCCTTCTTTCATATAATGCTGCCTCTCTGTTGAATCCACTGGATTTGTGCAACTGCAGTAAGCATTTACTGAATTAGTAAATGTTGAGCAGTTCCTCATTCACCATTTCACATTACTTTCTACCTGAATTCTCACAGTAAATAAAATTAAACTGTGATACAGTAAGCTTAGTGGCCACAAATTGTAACCTAGAATCGTTCACTATTATAAAATAATGCCACGATAGACAGTGATTGCATTTTCATTAAGTTCCATTAAAGATGTCAATTTCTCCCAGCGTTATTAGAGAAATGAGTTATGTATTTTATCTAAAGAATACTCAGTATATTTATTTTCTTCATGAGTCTTATGCTTTTAAAATCCTGAAGCAGGATCTTTCTAAAATTTGAATTTAGAAAGCCAAGTGGTTAAATAATTCTCTAAAATTACTAAAATTGATTGATGAGTGTAATATATTTTAACAGCGTGAATTATTAATTTGAAGATTGGCTGTTTTAACCCACCATTTTGTCCTCAGTAGATAGGTGAGTATGAGGTACATGGGCTCATACTGAAGGTGTTCCATGAGTTTTGATTGAAGAATGAATGAGCAAATGCTTTGATTTTGAAGACTTGAGTCATGTTTTGAAAGTAGATGAAATTTGAAGGACCATGAAAAAAAAAGCCGGCATCCTCTTTATTCTTTGTCTAAAGGAAATGGAAAGTTAAATGAAACATACATGCTGAATTTCTCTATATTGTGTTGAGATTAATTTCTTTCCTTATATATCCAAGTAGTCTTCCATCCAAGTTGACTATGGGCAGACAGAAGGGTGTCACATGTAACTCAGAGATTGCTTCAAAATGGGTGTATCCATTTCTTCTGTTAATTTTTCTGTACCTAAGTGATAAGCAGGGGTAAAATCTAATCATCACTCTGTTACCTTAGTTGAGAAAGGTTCATTAGATAAGTTTCCTAAATCAGATACAGAAAACGTCAAACCAGTAGAAATTAGGATAGAAATATTTAACAAGAACTTTGCAAAGCCTAAGCAATGCTTCTCCTTTTGTATTATTTATCATTTGCAACCTTCCTGATAGTTGTATTTATAAATCCCTAAAGTTTTCCCCAAAAGATATAAAACAAAAAGAAAACTATTAATTATTCTTTAAGAATCAGGGAATCAGGAGTTTATATAATTGCAAGAAAATCTAGATCAAAAACATTGCGGAAAAGCAGGTTTTCTACTCATTTGTGAATTACATTTCTATTATTAGTGGATTTCTAAAAAAAATACATAAATAAACCTTTTGTAACTTGAATTATATTTTAATGTGTCTAAGGTCATTTTATGAGAAGTCAGTAGGAATCTTTTTATACTTTTAATTATTACTTAATTTATCCTTACTAATAAATGAATGTATTTGTATGCTAGGCTTCATTTAAAAAAGATAGAATATACCTGTGCGCTGTCTGGCACCTACTATGTAACATAAGTCTTATATACTAGTTATTTTAAAGGCATTGTCTCAGGACATCAGCTTAATTAGTGATTTCATTATAATGATAACCTTCTTAGGGAAGCTGCAATTTGAAATTAACCATCTTGCCAGATCTCTAAACTCATTACTCTTAAGTCTAGATCTCATCTTATAGAGTTCACAGTGAAACTATGCCCTGAAAATGCTTGCACAATATTCAAGCCATTCTTGAAATTCTTTAGAGCAAGGTATTTGGTCTTTTCCCTCATTTGGTGAAAACTATGACTCATCTTTCAGACTGTGGAGATAAATCAATTATACTACAAATTTTCTGGAGGGAGAGATGATTTACTTGCATCCAGATCAAGAGAAAGCATTTCTATCTCTTCACAACATTGAAACAGAGGTACAAAACCGGGGAAATATGCCTTTTTAGACCCATCTATATTAATGAGGAATCAATATAACTTTGGGACATAAAGTTGTTTGATACTTTCCATTTTCTTAAAAAATAAAATCAAATTCTAGTATAAAAATAAGATAAAGATATGTAAAACATAAATATAATAATTAAAAGTCATAATTTTGAGAACTAAGAGGATAAAAGGATTTGAGGAATATCTAGATTTTTGTATCTTCATGAATACTCAGATTTTCTATGGTTTTTATGTGATGTATACTGTTGTATTTTAGAATACTTAGATCAAAAGTCAATTAATGCTTTATATTACTAACTCCTTTGGCCTAATTCAAGGCATATAAATAGAGAATTTCATACTGTAAAAGTCTGAGGTGTTTAATGTATTCATTATATCCATTTCCAAAAGACAGGCAGCTCAATTTAAACTTCCAGAAATATTATCCATTATGACTCCAAACTTTGGGGCATGGAGTTATAATAAACTTAGGTATTTTCTAGAATACTGAAATTAACCAGGACCAAAACAAGCTGTGGAAGGATGAAAATCCAAACTCGAGGTACCACAAGTCTAATAATTATTCAAGATCATTATTGAAGGAATCATTTAAATGAAAGTTCTGAAAGAAGAAATATATGTTTTCTTTGGTTCAAGCTGGAAATACACATTATGTCTTTTTTGAATGAATGAATGAATGAATTGAATAGAAAAGAATGAAGCACATAAAGTAATATTTAAAATTAAATATTTGAGAAACCAAAGAAGTAATTCATGATATAATTTGGACCAAGCATTCTTATAAAATTATTTAAATTTTATCTAAGATGAGAAGAAGTAAACATTGCATATTTTGAAAAAAATAAGGATGTAATGCAAAATGCAGCAAAGGGGGGTTATTTAGAAGCAAGATGAATTACAGCTGTGTTTGTTTCCTTGATATCTTCTGGGGAAAGTGGTATAACTAATGATTAGTTCCTTTCCTTTAAACTAAAATCTCTCTGCAATAAAGCAAGTCGTTAACAGTTGAGATACAGAAATCATTGGAAAGTAATCTCTTCCTTTTCCATGACAGAGTATTCAACAGGAAATGTCTTGATCTTTATTTTATTTAATAGGCCCACTGACATAACAGACTATGGTAAGCAGATACCAAATATTCTTACCAACTGTAAATTACTACCATTCAGATTTACAGAGCAGTCTTTTTTAAGAACCATCATTGAGAATCGGAGGTTGTTCACACTGGTATGCTCTGAAAAAAGTAATCATTCTGAACCAGCAAAAGTAGTTCACAGTGGGTCTATGAGAGTGTAATTTCCCAACAAAGCTCAGCCTAGAGTTGTCAACCAGGTTTACCCATTCCATTCTCATCAAAAGACACAGAGAACCTACAAATCTCAGAGCCACATGCTTGGATTGGAAAATGGTAGTAAAATCTATCATAGGCTCTGTAGACTTAGGAAATCAAAGTCCTACAGAATCACAAAACCGAGAGTTTAATGGGGAATTGGAGACTGGAAAGAATTAATTAATAAAAAATAAATATTCAAGTAATATTTAATAGGATAAAATATTAAACACTCAAGTGTCTGTGGATTAGTTCAAAGAAGGAAAAGTAGTGTATTCATAACTGAATAACATGGATATTTGACTTGGTTGCAGCAGCATTCTAATACCTTAATTATCTATATTTGACATGGTTTTCCCTCAATTCCCTGATGAAGGAAACTCATAAGATCCTACCAAATGCTCCCATCTTATTCAGTTAGATTTTAACAAAGTGATTTATTTTAAGGTATTCTGCACCTTTACCTTCTGTTTGGATCATTGAAAACTAACAAGTTTTTCTTTTTAACACAGATGACAAAAAAAAAAATGATAGATTGTCTCTCCTGACAGTTATTGACATTGTTTACAAAGTAAATCAGAATATCTGAAAACAAAATCTAATCTTGTGTCTATTATGATTTGAATATGTGATATCTGCCCAAGCCTCTTGGTTAACATAGGAATGTCGGGGTGATTAGATTACAAGGTTAGATTATGAGAACTGTAACCTAAACTGTAGATTAATCCATTTGAATCTATTTGTAGGTGGTAACATAGGCAGGAGGGGTATGGTTAGAGGAAGTAGGCCACTTAAGGCATGCCCTCCGGGATATATAACTTGTCCCTGAATTCTTGTGCTCTCTCTGGCTACCATGACCTGATCAGATCTCCTCCTCCACCATGCCCTTCTGCCATGATGTTCTGCCTTATATTGGACCTCGATTGATGGAGTTGGTTAATCATAGACTAAGACCTCTGAAAACTTGAAGACAAAAATAAACATTTATTCCTCTAAGTTGTCCTTATTGGTATTTTGGTCACAGTGACAAAAAGCTAACTTTGGAATATAACTATGGATGTTACTTGAAAAGTGGAGGTGTTGTTCCTAAGGTAAAGTCATTTTAAACATAATGTTTATGCTTACTGTTACTTAGACACAAATTAAAATTAACATAGTTTCAGAGATGTTTTTCAAGAATCATCTAAGGCTATTTGATCATATGTTTTGAACTTGAAACAATTTTACTGCCTAAATCAAAAAATGTGAGACACTGTTTCAAAAGAAAAAATGCATTCGACAATGACTTTTAAAAATGATTATCTTTCTGTTCTATTTACAACATATACTTCAAAGATACAAATATACAACAAGAAAATTCTCGTCCTTGCCCCTAGCACAAGTCTAACATAGAGTAGGCATAAATAAATGTTTATTGAATCAATGAATTTTCTGTGTTTGAATCTTGATTCAACCAATTTTTCTATGTGACTTTGGGGATGACATTAATTCACTGGGAGCTAGGGTTTTTCCATTAGACTACAGAGATGGAATAGATAAACTTACTACATCAAAGTGCTTTGAAAACTATGACATATATTTAGATATATATATATTTAAATGTTTTCATGAGGAAGTCTTTTAATACACCTAAATATGACTATTTACTCACTGAGAATAGAGTTTTCAGGAGGCTCTAGCAGTTTTGTCATCTTATTGTTGTGAAGGGCCAATTTGAAGAATTTAAATACCTTAGTCTTTCCTCTCTGTTTCATGTTCTTGATCCAGAGCTTCTTCCTTGATTGAAATAAACAGTGTATTTTATCTAAAAGATATCCCTTACATATTTTTTTCTAAATTAGCACTGGAATTATCCTTAGTCATAGTGAACACTGAACTGGGTAATGTTTACAAATGTAGTTGACATATGTATAGCCTCTGGCCTTGGAACAGGATAAAGTTATCAATTAGGCCTTCCAGGATGAAATCTGTGTTCTTCCCTTAATGGTCTAAATTGTTATTTCATCTTTGAGTACGTGAGCCCAAAGATGAGAGCTGAGAAATGCAACAAAATGATATAAAGTTCTGATTGCAATTTAGAAAACTGGGAATTTTCATAAATTTTCTTGAAATGATGAAAGAAAAATCAGTAAGTTTGGTAGAGATCAAGGATTGATTTGACACTGAGGATTAAAAATGTGGTTTTTTGCTGTGGTGGTAGACATTACTTTAAGCTGGTGATCAGGATAGATTAAGAAAACATCAACTGAAGTAAAAGGCTTTGGAGCCATTTATTATACAACTTGTTTGATTTTTCTTGAAGACTCAGACACAATAGAAGATAAAATAAATCCTTGGTGCCAAAAATGTGTGATTTAAGCTAAGTCAGTAGATGAATCAGGAGCCAGATGTATCAGGGGGTAAGACCTAGGAGATCATCCTATCTCTGACCCTGGGGTGGAGTTGAATCTACAGTTGAGTGGCCTTAGCAGTGCTAACAGAAGTGCCTGAGCTGTAACAGAATGTCAAATTAAGTTACACTTTCAATGTATAGAAAGCCCTATTATCTTGAGCAAAAGGTTGGACAAGTTAAATATAAAGATCCTTTCACATATATAAAGTCCATATCAAATATAAATAATTCCTCCTAATATTTTTTTTCTCTAAAACACAACTTGACATCAGGAAGATCTTTAAATTGGAGCCTTTATGATCAGATTTGCCTATTATCTCTGTGCATGTACCAATGCTGGTTGACAAGACAAAAGGGACAGCATTATATCTGAGCTTTCATGTATCCAATCTACTCATAAAAGATTCATGTCTTCACAGGAGCGAAGTCGCCAAAGGCATCAGGTTTCATCAGGTCTAATCAAAGTGAAGGGATGGACAAAATAAGGTATCCCATCTCTGAAATTGTTCTACTGCTCCAGCCACATGAGATTGATTTTTAAATTCTAAACTGTGAGTGTCTCACACAATATAACATTGTTTATTTCTATCTACCTTTCTTACTCTTCTCCTGAAGTGCTGACACTAGGCTGTGAAAGAAAATGATTGTGCTTAATATCTCCTATGAGTTTCTAGGGCTGCTGTGACCAAGTACCAAAAAGCAAGTTCTTTAAAACAACAGAAATGTATTGTCTCACCTTCCTGGAGGCTAGAAGTCTGACACCAAGGAATTGCCAGGGCCATGCTCTGTCTGATGGCTCTCAGGGAGAATGCTTTCTTGTTTCTTCTGGCTTCTTATATTTGCCCGGAATCTTTGGAATGACTTTTTGATTCATCACTCCAGAAACATGGCCATCTTTGTGTGTCTTCATACACTTTTTTCCTCCGTTTCTGTACTCTCTCTGTTTACATTTTTTATTTTCATAAGGATATCAACCATGTTGAATTATGGCATGCTCTATTTGCCTCTTTTTTACTTGATGACCTCTTTTTATAAAATGGTATTTCCAAGTAAGGTCACATCCTGAGGTATGGGGGCAAGGATGTGAGCATATCTTTATTTGTGGGGATATAAATCAACCCTTAAGAGCACTCAATGAGGTTGTGAGGACTTCCATTGTTGAATGATGTTCTTCCATGCTGATGTGCTTCTCCTTGTAGGAGTTTTCAGCAACATCCCAATATGGGGAAGGAACTGGTCGAATTTAATAACCTGCTCATCTGGGTATTACATCATGGGGGCAAGGACTGATGGAGATTGTCTTCCCTTTCATTTGGTGTGTGAAGGTCCAGAACACAGCTCGTCCTCAGCTGTTCACTCTGCAACATCATCAACACACAAGTCAGTGGAAATAATGTTTAAGTTAGCACATGTGGCAAAATGGAGGAAGAGAGAGACTGGGAAAGATGGTTGTGCTGGACTTGCTCCTGCCATTCTGGTCTTCTTCTAGGCTGTTACTCACATAGAATTTAACTTTCCTTGCTGTCAATTTGCCACCTTTGCTGAAAAAGAAAGTCTGACCTGACTTTTAAAGTTACTATGAAGAGAATTTTGTTTTATGTTACACAAAAATGACTCTAATATTAAAAGATTAATCCCTTTTGCCTCTAAACATATGATTAACCATAAATTATCACACTAGACCGGATCACGTCTTTCAAAAGCCTATTAAAAAACAAATTAACCTTTTCTCTCTAGGCTGAACTCCCTTGTTAATATGAAAATCAGGAGTAATTCAGGACTCTTAGCTTTTGTTATCCCAGCCATATTCCTTTGTGTTTTTCAAGTTGAGTTGTGACTAGAGAGTGAGTCACACCAGCTTAATTAATTTAGTTAAGAACCAATTAAAAGCAGTATTTTGTGCATGAGAACTCTTGTCTGAAGTGTTTTGAATTTGAGCAGGAGTTTCTCATTACCCATGCTTCTATATAGATGACTTGTGCCATAGTTGGGGGAGGTAGACATCCCTTAATTCCTCATTTTTAAGTTAATTTATATGAATTTTCACTTCTGAAGAGGGTGTGATTTATGTTTGCTCCTGTAAATAAACACCACACAACAAAAATCATTACCAAAATTTCTCATTGTAACAATTGCCTGCATTTATTTGTAACTAGCCCCTGAGATTCCCGCCCCCAGAGATTACACGATCTAAACCTGAGCTACAGGAAGAATATTAAAGGGAGATATACTTTTTCTGCATCCTTCCCACCCCATTCATTTGGAGTAGAGTGATGTCACATAGAGTTTTTTAAAAACAGGATGATATAAAGTTGTGTGATCTTTAGATATTTTGACATAGAATTAGCTGTTTTTATAACAAAACAGTAATGCATGTTTCTGCCTATAAATTTTCTAGGTCTGTGTGTTACTGGTACTTATGTACAAGGTGAATCTTGCATATGAATAAAGTACACTAGGGAAAAGTTGGGAATGAGTTGGACAGTGAACTAGTTGATGTAAGGTAGGAGTCAGCAAGTGTTTTTTGTAAAGGAGTAAATTGTAAATATTTTCATGTTTGTGGACCACTCATTCTATCTCTGGTCTCTGTCACAGCTCATCAACTTTGTAGCTGTAGCATGAAAATGGCCTTTGATATTATATAAACTAATGGACTTGGATGTGATGTAATTAAACACTATTTGCAAAATCAGGAGACAGACTAAATTTGGCTTATGGCCATGGCTTCTCATCTCCTGATACAGGGTACCATGCTGGCACTTAATATGTGATGCAAACTTTCACCAATTTGGTACTTAATTTCCTCATCCTAAAATGAGGACATTAGGAGGTTGGATGATAGAAGCCAGAAGGTCTCTCCAGTCTTGTTTTCCTAGGTGTCCAAAGACTGTTGATCTGTAGAAACAGTCCCAAGCCTACTGCTAGAATTGGGCAGCTGATTCTTCAGTATCCTGTTTCTAAAATATTTCAATTTGGAAAAACATAGAAACTTCTCTCTTTATGTATAAGTGTTACCTACCTTACTAATTTTAAATTTGGAGATTGGAGTGTAGCTCAGTTGTAGAGCATGTACTTAGCATGTGCAAGACCCTGAGTTTGATCCCCAGAATAACATAAAAAAGAGGCCATTTACTCTTTTTAAGAAAGGAGGAAAACATAATACCATTTAGAAAGATTTTTAAGAGCCATAATCTTTTGAGATAGAAATGGACTTTTCAAACTTGCAGATGAGAATCTGAGTATTAAATACATACATGGTGGTTGAAGACCACAAGGTTATAAATGCTGGTGGAAGAAACTAGCTTCCATAAAAGCATTTTCTTGAAGGGATACAACTTCAGTGGAAAATTCTCTTTGCTAAACCACCTCATTACCCAGCAATGCAGAATAAATGGGGCATTGCTCTCTATTGATTTGCCTCTTTGGCCTCTGGAACTCAACGTGGCCTAAAGCAATTCTGGAAACAGGAGGATCCCCAAATGTTTAATTGTTGCTTGAATCGTTGTCCATTTTCATTACTCTCAGATCACAATCTCTTTTTATACTTGTTATCTTTAAATATGCCCCTGTACAATATCTTTTCCAACATATCAGTCACCTATTACAAGTCACCATGTGCACACATGAAAGGAATTCCGCTGCTGCGATACTTGAAATTACAAAGTGATTAGTCCTTATCAGTCCTTGTTACTGAGTTGCACCAGATTTTGATTTTTGCATCCATACTTTGAAACTCATGTTTGGCAGATCTTTTCTTCCTTTCTTTGAACCTATCCTTAATGAAGCTCTCACTCTTATATCTACATAACTCAGGTTCTATGTTTTATCTGCAGATATTCACACGAGTGGGAACTATTCTCAGTGAGAATATTCAAAAAATAGATTTAGTGTAGTCCATTCTAAGAATTTTCTATCCAGGTGCTTTTTGTTTTTCTAGGGTTATTTTCCCCCATAAACACCATACTCATTATTAACATTCCTTCAAGGTGCATAGCTTGTTATACAATTTGACTTACCCCATTATCTTTGTTGAAAGTAGCACATGAAACACAAGTCAAAATGTGGTTTACCTCCCACTTGTTCATGCCAATAATACTGACTTTTCATTATGTTTTTGCATTTTACAATAAAACAATATAGAGAATAATTGAATTACGTGGGTTTCCTGTGGCATGTATTTTGGATTAGGTTTATGTGTCTAAATTGCATGAGCCATGAAATCTAGTTCACCCTCCCCATTACCTTCTATGAAACAATATTATTAGCACTTTATCAGATGAATGTCTCTGACCAAACACAGACCCCTGTTCTATCCCAAAACTTCTTTAATGTAATTTTTATTTATTTTTCTTAAGCCTTCTGTGTGTTACCCACTTTAAAAATGCTTCAAGAATTGAGATGATTTGGATATCTACTAAAGCATAGGTTTTATTTATATAGTAATTCAAAAGACAGCGTACCATGTATTTAAAAATCCTGTCTTTATGAAAGTCCCAGAAGTATTACAAAATATAATGGAAGTTATAAATATTGGATGAAGACAATATCTCTGTAAAGAATACCAAGTTATTTGAATAGTCATTTTGGTCTTTGCTTAAGATGACCTAAAATTCTACAAATAATTTAGTCCATTCTACATTTGTAACAATTTTATGAGATTTCTTTAGAGATTTTAAAGTTCATTTACATATTCTACCAGATAGACATGGTTAAATGAAGGGAAATTTATTATTAGTGCAGTTGGCCCTTCCTATCCATGGTTTCTGCATCCATGGATTCAACCAACTGTGTAATTAAAATACTCAAATACTTGAAGGAAGAATGTGTCTACATTAAACATGTACAGAATTTTTTCTTGTCCCAATTTCCTAAACAATATAGTACAACAAATATTTATATTGCATTTAACTGCATTAGTTTTATAAGTAGTCTAGAAATGACTTAAAGTACTCAGGAAAATGTGCATAAGTTATATGCAAATATACTATGCCACTTTATACAAGGGACTTGAGCATCCCTAAAACTAAGCATCCTACAGGATGTCCTGGAATCAGTTCCCCAAGGAGAATAAAGGACAACTGTACTTAAAAACCTAGTTGGCAAGGAGAAGACAGGTGAATTAAGGTATAGGTAGGACATCTTCGTTGATACTTGATAAGGAATATCATAGTATTGGCTATTAATAAAAATGTACTTCAACTAACAAATCTGTTATATTCTGTTGTTCCTTCCTCAGCTTCATAAAGATTATTTACCCTAACCTGATAGGTAATGTTTGAAAGGAAATGATATAATAATTAGTGTTTTTGCTTTATCTACCCCTGAATAAGCCATCTGCAAATCCTTAAAAACTTCAATAATTTAAAGAAGTGAAAATTAACTAAGAGTGACTCAAATCCCTTATTTCTTATGTCTGTAACTTTATAGTCTCTTTGAATATGTGGATATGTGGCCCTGTGTGCTTGTGTGGCAACCATTTTTGAGGCTTTTGAGTGGTGATTTGTCTGTCACTCTGTCGGTCATTATACTGACCAAAAATTCTACATAATTATAAATGGAGAGTGCAGAAGACTTATTTGTTTCATCTTGAATAAAAAAACAACAAAAACAAAAAAAAAGGGAGACTGAGAATACATTGTCTTTTGAAAAAGAAATGATTCCCATTGGAGTGTATCCTTTTAAAAATGTATTTTTATATTCTCTATTAAAATTGTTCATCACCAATGCTCTTCGGGATTATATCACCCAGAAAAAGCAAGGCTTAAGGCAAAAGGTTGAAGATTTTCTTAACAAGGAAAAAGCACTATGAGATTTTCAAAAGAAATACACAATGTTTCTCTAATAAGCACATTAATAACTTGCAAATATGTTGTCACTTTTAGGGCAGCAATTTATAGTACATTTTTTCCCTAAGTATATGACTGTCTGCATTAATTTAAGGAAAATATAAAGAAAAAATAAAAACTAAGCAAAATTGCTTGTTGAAACTATTTCATATTTAAAGCTTAGTTGATTCAATTCTTACACTGTGTGTTGACAGTTTTTCATCAACTATTCAGTTCTATGGTCATATATATGCTATATGTAATTTCAGCTTATTGAGCTATTTTATGTCTCTTTTTTTCCTTTTTATTCTTATTCAACAATAGTTTGTTCATGATTTGATGCCATTTGAAATTTTCATAATAAAAGCTGTTTTTAAAACAATTTAGAGCTTATTTTGACTCATATTTCCATGCCACAGAGCAAATGACTCAATTTTAATAATGATAATTAATAATGGGAAAAATAATCACCATGACTAGTAGTTTGCTGATTATGATCAATATTTCCTTTTCTTTCTTTATTTGTTTTTCTCTTTTACACCTTCCAGATTTTTAAAGTACTTTAAATACTGTGCATGAGGTAAACATGAGAACTTTGATTATAAGTTCTACAAACCAAATTTCAACAGCACCAAGCAGAAGTACCATGTATTGGAAGGGTAGTATTGAATGGAATATACATGATCGTTAAGAGGTGAATTGAATCTCCACTCCACCACCTGCTTTCAGTATGAACTCAAAGAAATTCCATAACCGCTCTCAGCTTCAATTTCTTCCTCTGTAAGACTAAAATAATTATATCCTTTAAGTCAGGCATGGTGGTGCATGACTGTAATCCCAGTGACTTGGAAGGCTGAGGAAGGAGGACTGCAAGTTTGAGGCTAGCCTCAGCAACTTAACAAGACCCTCAGCAACCTCACAAGACTATCTCAAAATAAAGAAAGAACAGGGAATGTAGCTTAGAGGTGAAGCACCTCTGGATTCACCTGCTAGTACAAATAACAACAACAACAAAGAAACTATTATTATTCTTGTTGTTATCCCCTACTTCATAAAGCTGTTGTGGCCAACAAACAGCTTGTTTTTAAATTATTTGGAACATAGCCTACATATTCACTGTCATGTGACTAATATAATAAATTACCATTGTTATTGATATTGTCTTTGTTAAAGTATTTCTAAATGAAAGGCAAAACATAAAGCTAATCTTTAAAAATGAAAATAGGCTCAAAAAATGAAATATGAAATGCAAGAAGTCCTCTCTCTCTCTCTCCACCAACTCCATATTTCTCTGTACAAGTTAATATCATGGGCATTATTATTCCCATTTGTACAACCAGCAAATGCTGTTAGAGAGGTGCTATAGTTTAGATATGAACTTTTTCCCAAAGACCCATTTATTAAATTAGGCTTAATACCCACCCTGTGGTGTTATTGGGAGGTAGCAGAACCATTAGGAGGTAAGCGCTACTGGAAAGAGGTGAGATCATTGGGTGCGCGTCCTCGAAGTATATATTGGGACTCCATCTCCTTTCTTTCTGGCTTTTGCTTTCTGGCCTCCTTGAGGTGAAGTCTGTCATACAGTATATTTCTCTGCTATATAATGCCACCATGATGTCCAACCTTACCACAAGTCCCAAAGCCATCAGCCAAATGACCTTGAACTGAAACCTATGAAACTGCAACCTAAAGTAAGTGTTTTTTCCTTATCATTTTTTTTTTGTACTAGGGATTGATCTTAGGGGTATTTAACCACTACCACATCCCCAGTCCTTTTTAAATTTTATTTAGAGACAGGGTCTCACTAAGTTACTTAGGGCCTCTCTAAATTGCTGAGGCTGACTTTGAACTTGAGATCCTCCTGCCTCAGCCTTCCAAGTTGCTGGAATTACAGGCAGGTGCCACTTTACCTGGCTTATTATCATTTTTTTTTTAATTTCAGATGTTTTGTCTTGAGGTCCACAAAGCTACCATAAGAGGTGTAATATTTTCCCAAGTTCCCCTAGTAAATTTCATAGACAAAATTTGAAGTCTATCTTATATAGCTCCAAATCCATTATACTAAACACTACACTAGACATATTGATTATATTTACTTAAATAATGTTCAAATAATATTTGTTTGATGACATGTAGTTTTTTCATTTGTTAATTTACAAGTACTTACAAATGACTTGATCAGACTTACAACATTCAATTTATTTGATTTCATAATAAAGGAGATGGATTTGCATTGAAGTATTCATATTCTATTGCTTGCTTTTCTTGAGACCAGTGATCTCTTACATGAGGCTTTTAAATACTGAGCAGACATTGTGTACCACATTAATACTATGTGATCTACCCAACTATTCTAAAGAAGTATCATGTAGGAACTGATAAACTATTTAATAAAGCCATCACCATCACTAAAATACTTAGCTATGATAAAATGATCCTTGACAGTATTGAAAATTGCCAAAAGAAAATTGAAACATCAATAAAAATTTAAGTGATTTGTTAGAATTATAAGTAAAAATATACAACATTGGGATATCTTTGGAGTAGCCCTAGGTTCCAAAATTGTAGTTTTAGTCTTGTATAAATACTGAAATGAGATTAAGTCAAGTACATTCTTGATATTATTCTTCAAGAAGATATCTAGCATTCTTCAGAAAAACAGAATTTATGTATACAGAAAAATAATATAAGGTGTTTTCCCTTTCCAGTTACAAAAGCTGAGAAGTCCCATGAGCTGCCATTTGCAGGCTAGAAACCCAGAAGAGCCAGTGGTCTAGTTTTTTGTTGTTGTTGTTCAGCACCAGAGATTGTTCCCAAGGACACTTAACCACTGAGCCCCAGGCCCAGTTCTTTTTATTTTTTAGTTTTGAGACAAGGTCTAACTTGCTAAGTTGCTGAGGGCCTCTGTAACTTGCTGAGATTGGCTTTGAACTTGCAATCCTCCTGCCTCAGCCTCCTGAGCCACTGGGATTTAAAGAGATGTGCCACCATGCCCAGCCAGTGAACTAGTTTTAAAGCCTAAGAAAAAGGGCCCAGTGGTATAGATTCTTAGGTCAGTGTGAAGTCCTAGGAATCAGGAGCAAAGGACAGGTGATTTATGTTCCAGTTAAAAAAGGCAGAGAGAAAAGTTCAGCCTGCCTTCAGTTTTTTACTTTATTTAGACTTTCAATAGATTGGATGATATGCATCGACATTGGGAATGGTCATCCATTTTACTTAGTATTAAGTCAAATGAGGGAGAAACACCCTCACATACACACACCAAAATATTTAACTACATATTCAAACACTTATTAGCCCAGTCAAGTTGATATCAAAACTTAACCATCACAGTGCAGGAATGGATTCAGTGAATTTCACAATAATTGTGTCTGCACTATGGGAAAAACTGGGAATGATCTCATCAATTAGACAGTGGCTTCTTGGAAATCCACAAAGAGGAAGGAAAAAAAGAGCAAAGGAATGGTTCTTACTGATATGGGTTGTGGATTGAAGGGGAAGGACTTAATTCATGCTTTTATTTTTCCCTCTCTGCATCCTACAGTATGATGGAGCAAATCAGTAATAGTTAATTGGTGACTAATTACAAATTCTACTGTGGTGATGCACTAGGATTCTGCTATAATAGAAACTTGACTACACTGATTGATTTCATTGAAATTGATTAATAGACTTTCTTGGTTTAGTGAATTTGGAGGAAGTATAAACAAATGGAAAGGAAATAATAAAAATATATCACGAAAGAGGATGATAAATGTCTTAGCTCATTTGAACTGGTATACAAACTACCTTAGGTTGCACAGCTTACAAGAGAAATTTATTTATCACTTTTTTGGAGCCTGGGAAGTCCAAGATCAAAGTGTCAGCAGATTCATGTTTGTCACACGACACTTTCTAGGTTCAGAGATAGAGCTTTCTCAATGTGTTCTGGAATGGTAGAAAGGGAGACAGCTTTATGGAGTCTTTATTTATAATAGCTCTAATCTTATTTATGAGGTTTCTGCCCTCATGATCTATTCCCCTTCCAAAGGTCCTATCTCCTAACACCATTACTTGATGATTAGGATTAATTTTGCAGGGTCAGAACCATCAGATCATATCAATAGAGAGTGAATAACTTAGCAGTAGGAAAATGCACTATATTTATTCATTTTGCATCTGTAATAAAGCATAGCAATCTGTTAATCTTGTGTGGTGTGCATGCCCATAGTCCTAGCTAGTTGAGAGGCCAAGGAATGAAGGTTGCTAATTGAGGCCAGCCTGAACAACATGGTAAGACCCTGTCTCAAAAAAGCAAAGCAAAACAATTTTTAAATTCAATTATAAACTGTGTTATAATTGGCCTGTTTAGCACTATAATGTTTGTTGTGATACTTGTAGGGGTTATTTCTGAAAAGTATAATAAATGTGCTGGAAAAATGTGTGTATATATGTATGGTGTTGAAATCTATCTTTTAAAATGTATTTATTAGATTTTTAGAGAAGAAATATATATAGTATCTGATTATTTGGAAAATACAAAAAATAATGTTTTTATTAACATTAGGAAAGAAAATGGAAAATAATTGTCATTAATATGTATTTTGAAAATATCAGTAGAAAAATTGGTCAGTATTTATATTTATGACACAAATCTACTCTGTGATCAGCTAAGCATTCTTAGATCATAATATATCAAGTTAATTTATTATTATATATTAGAATTCCAATTTGAAAGTTATTTATTGATTTATTCATCAGAACTTTAACGTATTTTTTAAAAACCATGAGGCATGCCTTCTGATTATTTTAGGACTTATACTTTTGACCAATGCTACAGGAATTAAAGATTTAATATTTAAATATAGTGATTTTTAACATTATCATTTCAAATATTTCTCTAAAATATAGGTCATCAAATTTCTTGATCCAAAGAGACAAGGAATTTCATGATTTTATTACCAGTCATTATTCAATATGCTTTTTATTTCTTTTCTGTTGCTTTTTATATTTTTTGGCAGAGGATGCTGGTGATTAAACCCAGGGCCTCATATATGCTAGGATAGCACTCTACCAGTCTACCACCAAACCACTTCCCACAATATACTTTGTATAGTACTCACTCGATTCTATTACATTTAAGTATTTTCCCAGTATTCATTTCCATTTCCAATTTTTTTTTAATTTAGCAATTTAATATAATTTACATTACCTAGTATTAGGGGTGAATTGTGTTCCCCCAAAATTCATATGTTATATTCTAACCCTTTGATCTTTAGAAAATGAGTATAATCAGAAGTAAGTTATTAAAGGAGGAAATAAAGTTGAGTGTGTCTCTTAGGTGAGCCTTAATCCAATAGGACTTGTCTCCTTTATCAATCAATTCAAACTCAGAAATGCAAAGATAAAAACTACTTCATTGAAGGTTTTACAACTTTTGATTTGAGAGACACAGGTTCAGATAGCTCTGAATAAGATGGAGAATTCAGGGAAAGTTGTAACTTGCAAGGAAAAGCAGTGATGATTTCTTACAAATAGCAAAAATTTCCTTTGTAAGAAAATTCAAGTGAATATTGAGAAAGAACAGGGACTATATGAACAATTTAGGACAAGTAAAAACTGTGTATACTTAGTAAAAAATGTCCATAAAAAAGAGTCTGATAACCTCTTGATATATATCTTCACTCTATTGGTAGTAGTAGGAAGACCTGAAAAAGTCCTGATTCCTTAATAGTCTCCTAACTCCATTTTTGAAAAGTTTTCTCAAGGTTGCTTTTATCATGATTTTCATTTTATTCTCACACCTTCCATGAAGAGAAAATTTGGACATAAATGAATAGAAGGAAGATAATATGAAAACAGATGAAGACAACTATCTTCCAAGCTAAGGGCTGAGGGCAAACCCTTCCTTGACATCCCTGTCCTTGATCTCAGACTTCTGGCCACCAGAACTGTCAGAAAAGCTACCAAGCTATAAGGGAAGCCCTAGCAAAATCATATACCTGAGGTTTATTCTATTTATTTTCTTTTTTCCTTCCAAACAAGACAGTAACTCTATCCAGACCTTAATGCCCACACCTGTACATCTTCCTTGTTATTGTTGTCTACATCCTGTTTGACTTTCTTACAAAGTCAATTATAAGCTAGAAAATATCATTATTTTACCAACATATTTTACTAATTTAGAAAATAATTTATACTTTCTTTTTCTTCTCACATCCTGTTCCTGGGTTCACATTTCTTCTTGTTAAAGATTATCCATTAATTCAGAGATTTTCAATCATGGGTCCTTTAGCCCCCAGGAGATATTTGTTGGTGTATGGACATATTTGTGGTTGTCACAACTGATGAGTGCTGCCGTCATCTACTTGGTAGATTATATATAATTAAATACCTAAAGTGTATTGCAGATACAATAATTGAGGTCACTAACAGCAATAATTAGCATGCACAGGATTGAGCATTTTATGAATTACTCAAAGTCTATGTGAAAGCCTGTGTCCCACAACCTCCCTCAAGCCTCCAGGTCCAGGAAAAGGTTCCACACCATTTCATTTAAATAAGAGCATGAAGGTACCCTTTCCCCCATTTCCTGCTCATAGGATGATCTTTCTGAGAGAGAAAAGACATCAGCATTTCTCATCTTGTCCATAGTTACCTGTTATCGAGGCTAAGTTCCATAGCAATGAGCTCAAGAAGTTGGGCCTCTCTTTATCTACCATTTAATGTTTGAAGCCTCTACCTCTGGAGAAGCACAGCTGAGAATAGTAGAATCCTAATTTCCTGTGCCCTTACATTTGGCATAGAGATGACACACTGAAAGAGGTAAGCAAAGGATAGCTGGAACTGTTGTGCTGTTCATCCACCAGTCAGCTCCCAAAATGTAGATGGTGCTCAGAGAGAAATATGTCATCATTCTCGCCTCTCCAGTACCAGGGCAGTGGCTCAGTTATTTTGACTAGGAAAAGCAGACTAAAGATCTGCCCCCAAAGATGAGGCTATGATTTAATATGTAATCATGCATGGAGAAAATCAAGCCTAATATCATTCTCAAAAATCAATGAATGTTGTGGTAGAGGCAATTGTGAGGAGATGTATACACTTGTTGCAAATATAGGATGAACTATGGGTCTGCTAGTTGTTGAGAAAAGCAGGAAAAGAGGCATATTGGAAGAGCTCTCTTGAGTTCATAATAAATCTTAAACCCTGACCTCAAGAACTATCTCCTCAAGGGAACTCTGTGAGTCTATTTCTGTCCAAAGGCACTGTCGAAAATGACAAATCAACCAACCTTCAATCAGTGGAGTTTAACAGTTGGATGTTTTCAGGGAAAGACAAGCTAGTGAAAGAGAATCCTGATAAACCACTCTCCTCCCTGAGTGACTTTGCCCCCTGGTGACCAACATCAGAGGCCTGAACACTGCAGAGAAAAGATAGGTAGGCATTTTGGAATGGAGTTCAGTAAAACAATCCAGGAAGTCATTAAAGAAGTATAAAATAAAATAGAAATACTGAACTCTGGATGGCAAAGGAAGTCCGACACCAACATACAAGGTTGTTACAATACACAGTTGATTCTCATAAATCATAGCAATTATGCACTATAAAGTAATCACAAATACTGAATTATTGTAATCTTGTTTA
>JAJEJO010000595.1:843383-963314 GCA_020662805.1 Glaucomys volans | reverse complement strand
TTTAAAGTCACCTGATATAATATTTATTGTTTATTAACTTTAAACCAAAGTCAATGACTATTCCTCATACTTGAGCAAAGTTTACCTAACACATGTATGTTTTGCAATAGGCACATCACGCCTTCCATGCATTTAGGCACACTAGATAAATATGGAGCACTATGCCTGGGGATTCATTTTCAAGTATATAATCACAAATGTGAAACAAAAAAAGTGGCTCTAAAGAGATTTGAGGAGGACAAAGGACATTTGTTTATGAAACGTGAGTGAAAGTGAAACAATGAAGTCTGCTTTGTTCAAACTCAAATGGGAGCATGTACATTGGATTACTAAAATATTTTACTGCTTTGCTCATGCCCACGAACAACCACTAAAGCACAGCAAATGTTGATTTGAAAGAGTGACAAATTTAATCAAGTAGGTGAATTTGCAAATCCACAATCTGTGAATGATCCAGATGAACTATATTTCCTAAAAGGTCTAATTTTCAACAAAAATTTACAAGGCATGCAAGGATGCAGAAAAATATAAACCATATCAATAATAAAGAGCAGACAATAGAAGTTATAAGAGAAAAGAGATGTTACATTAAAACAATAAAGTTTTTAAGATAGACTCTATAAATATGTTTGAAGAATCAAAAGAATTACAATTAAACAAGTAAAGAAAGATATTATCACTGTGTCTTCTATTTTGTTGATGAGTACATGTTGGAACATAAATTCCCATTTTGCTTAATAAGAATAAGTTGTGGCTAATAGTTGCAACAAATCACTGAGAAATTTGATTGACATTTATTCATTTCATACAATCCAAACTAGTTGCATAAAATATACAAATAATACTTTTACATTAAGCTCAATGAGCCAGGTTAAAAATTTAGTTTGTTTTAAGAACTACTAAAAAATAAGTGAAACTGTTTTTCATCTTTACATTTTCATTTTTTTTCTGTATCCTTTTGTTGCTTATTTATTTAAAGATTATCTTCGGTAACCAACATAAGGCTCAAATTTTAAAAACATATCTAACTTGTGCATTGTCATGGTTTGGATCTGGAATGTTCCCCTAAAACTCATGTGTTGAAAACAAGGTCCTCATTACAGCAAGATTCAGAGGTGGGACTTTTAGGATTAACCTCTTCAGTGGATGAATCCATTTATTGGATTATCCATTGATAGCTGGAAGGACTATCTAGAGGCAGCACCCAGTTGGAGGAAGTAGGTCACTGGAAGTGTGTCCTCTGAGGGTTTATTCTGTCCTTGGCCATTTCCTCCCCCACCTTCCCTCTCTCCTTTCTGACTAGGAAGAACTAAGCAGATTTCTTCTGCCTTGCCCCTCTGTCATGATGTTTCTGCCTTGGAGCCAGCTAACCATGGACCAAATCCTCTAAAACCATGAAATCAAATAAATATTTCCTCTTCAAGGTTGTTCTTATCAAGTAGTTTGTTCAGAGCTGACTAGCATGTGCATTTGAATAAGTTACTTATACTCTATTTTTAATGTTTATTGCTGATACATTTGAATCAACTTTTACTATATCTACTATTTTTGTCTTTATTATGATTTTCCTTTTCTTTAATATTTTTTTCCGTATTTCTCCTGGACTGTTCCTTCCTGTTTATTTGGAAATTCAAGATTTTATATTATGTTATCAATTATTTTAATATCGTAGCAATCACCTTCATAATTTTGTAGACTTAACATCGCTGAGTGTGTTAATTCTCTCCCTCAAAAGATGTGAGCCTCAGTACCTTTTAACCTTTCTATGAGTTCTAATTATCCCATTATATTGTTGAGTCTACTCTCTACTGTTTTTAACAGTTTCATGACTTAATTCACATTTCCAGCATATTTTAATAATATTGGCTTCTATTTTCCTTGAATTGTTTTTGTTCATAGTTGCTTTTAGTTTCAATATAATTTTTTGGATGCTTAAATATATATACCTTACTATGTATTTTGCTAGAATCTCTAAGTAATAAATAATATCTTTTGTGGAAAATGTCTCTATTATTCTCTTATTTTGGGGTGATAGTTAAACTACTTTTGGAATTCTAAGTTGAAGGTCTATATTCCTTTGAAAATATTATTCCAATTTCTACCTAAAATCTCAACAATTTTTGCCTATAAAAGTTTTTTGGCCAGGCACAGCTTTGCATACCTGTAATCCCAGCAACTCAGGAGGCTGAGGCAGGAGGATGTAAATTTGAGACCAGCAACCTACCAAGACACGGTCTCAAAATAAATAAAAAGGGCTGAGGATGTAGTTCAGGGATTGAGAGTCCCTGGGTTAAATCCCCAGTAATCACCCCCTCTCCAAAAACAAAAAAACAACAAAAATTTCTGTTGCTTACATGTCATTCACATTTAGACTGCCAGTTTAGTTACTGAATGACTTTTATTTTTGTAATAATTTCAATATATAATTCCTGGGTTTGCTTGTATTTTTCTCTTCAACACTGAATGTTTATTTTTTTTCTTTCAGGATTAGCATCTTCCTTCACTTATTGAAAATTGTCAACTAATGATGTTTGAACAATGCTTTTGTTTTCCATGTTCTCTTCTCTACAGAACTTTGTTAGATATTTGTTGGATAATCTCAATCTCTTTTCCCTTTCTCAAATTCATTTTCACATTTAAATTATGATATCTCTTTGTCACTAATTCTTGTTCATTTGTGTACAACATAACATGTTTCTTATGTCACATCAACCATGATCATGCACATACATCTATACTTACAATTTCCTGTTTATTTACTTTTTAAAATTCCCTTAGGCCTTGATGTCTTTTTCCTTATGGATGTATAAACTATTTTTATTTTCTTTTTGGCCATTTCTACTTTTATCTCTTTGGGTTCTTTAATTTACTTATTTAATGTCCTTTTCAAATTACACACTGGAATTAATTCATTGAAATGGATTAACCCACTTTTTGAAATTGCTATTATTCATTAATTTAATTTTTCTGGTATTTTGTGAAAGTTAGGCTGTAAACTCATCCTGAAAGGGTGTCTTCTTCATTGTCTTCCTTGTTCTTCTTTATTCTCAATTTTCTTTCCTTCTATCCCCACAATACCAAGACATTCCTTCATGTCTGAAATTATAGGTTTCCCTGCACCTAATAAGTGTGGTTTTCTGATTCAAAATTTGGGTTTATATTAGTAACACAGAGCTTTCATTCTGTTCTCTAGCCAGTGCTTGGCTTGATCATGTGACTTTCCTGCTCTTCCTGTTACTCCCAGATCAATGCTACATATACCCCTCAGCAACAGCTGTAGGTTTTAATCCCCTTGTATAGGCATAGAGAAACTACCCCAGCACCAACCTTTTCCCGTGATCCTGTTCTCCTTTTTGATATTAATGAAAAGCAATCATATCACTTTTTTTTCCTATTAGGGTATAGATTTGCAAGCCCAGGACATCTGCACCTCCTCATTGCTCTGAGTATTGGGTAAGTAAATAGGTTTTGTCTTGTCTGACCATGGTTATTTTTCTAATATATCTTCACATGTACCTCACCTATAATTGCTCTAAATTTGAGTAGGTTGTTTGTTATTTCTGTGTGAATTCACAGTATGATGTTGGTAGGAATAATTCATATTTCTATAATCAAGATGGTGGTAAGACATACTCTGTGGAAGACAGAAAATTAAGAAATACATATATATTATCTGAACATACAAATGTTCATAACATTATCTATGTGTTTCCTCATTTATTTTACTTATTTTATGTATCATTATTATTATTATTATCAAGGATCAGATCCAGGGTCTTGCACATACTAGAAAAGGGCTCTTTAAGTGATCTACATTCACAGCCCTATGTTTCCTCTTTAAAACCACACACTCCACTGGAGATAATCCAGCAGGAAAACTTTGTTACTTTTTGATTTCTGAACTCATTGTAAATTGTCATTATTTTCTTCTGTGATATGCAATACTTTGAAAATCAATTCAATGTTACATGGCATATAGACATTAATGAAAGGAATTCCAGATAGGTCACTGTTCTATATGCTGAACTGACCTTCCTTATCTTTCAATTTTCATCACTTATTTGCATATTTTTTAATGCTACATGAATATAGAAATCACAATAGAAATTTGAAATTGATTTTTTTTTGTTTCTAGGCTGTGAAGTAGTAAACATACATATATGGGTCTCTGCCCCCAGTTTGGATGCAGAGCTCTTACTAGTCTTCTATGTAGGGGTGCTGAGAATCTTTTGTTCTAATATTTGTCCTTTGACCTGGAGCCTAAAACAGTGCTTCAGAACCCCATAGTGTTCTCTGGGTTTCTTGTGTTCTAATGAGGCAACTATTCTTGGGCTTCTCCATGGAAACTAGTGTCACAACCAAGTCATGATTAAAAACTTAGCACTTATTCCATCAAAAGAAATTTGCATTATTAGCTACACACCTATAAGACAAAGCTTCCATAAAATTTCTGAACCACAGGGTTTAGAGAGCTTATGAACTGGTCAACAAATTCATGTGCTGAGAGATTGGTACATTCCACATACATAAGGACAGATATTCCTGTACTCAGGATTCCTCCAATCTTCACCCTCTATGTCTATTTTTCTGGCTGTTCAGTTGCATCCTTCATCATACACTTTATTAATATAAAAAATGTTAAGCGCAAGTGTTTCCTTGAGATCTCTGAGCAACTCTGGAGAATTCATCAAATCCATAGAAGGGTCATGGGAATCTCCAACATATACAGCCTACTGAAGGTCCAGTTTTGCTTTGGCATTTAAAGTGTGTGAGGATAGTCATTCTTTGGAGATTGAATCATTAATTTGTGCAATGACTCACACTCAGATAGTGTCAAAATTGAATAAAATTATAAGACACCACAGCAGTTCCCACTGGAGAATTGCTCGGTGAGAGGGGAAAGATCCCATACGTCTGCTATCTTAAGTGTTCTGTGTTAAGAGTACAACAGGAGAAAACAGTCTGGTTACTGTTGTGTTTTCCTATTTCACATTGTGATTAGATTTTGATGGATAGTTTCATGTAAATCAAATGTAAAAATAAATGACTAGTTAATCCAGGAGGATTATAGATTAATGCATTCTGCAAACTTTAATTGCCAAGGAGACCATAAATTTGTAAGTATTCATTAGCTAATACCCTTCTTTCTGATTGGGAAGCCCACTTAAGTTGAGAAAAGTGTTAAACCAGTAAATATTTATGAAATCAAATTGAGGATTTTATTTCTTTTGTTTTATGTATCTGCTCAACCATCAAGCACATAACAGATGCTCACCAAGTATTTTTCATTGTTCTTGGTTTTCAATTCAATTATTAAATTGAAATAATAATTGAATTTCAATTCAAATATTGAATTGAAATAATAATAATCACTAATTATTTAGTGTTTGGAGTTTACAAACTGGTTCTATGACGATTGTTTAAGGAGTCAACTGATTTAAAAACAAAAAAGAAATGACAGAGTTTTGAGAGACTTTTGAAAGATGGGCTATCATGAGTTACAATCAGCCATCCTGAAATAAAGTATTAGTCAAAACATTTTAACATGGTATTTAGTGAATATTAGCAACTTTTAATGAACTTTAGTCAATGTAGATTGCAGAGATAATGACTTTTCTTTTTGGAGTCCAGTAGTTAAAAATAAGATACAAGAAAGATGTAAGAGGGACATAATGGTGCATTGAATAGTCAGTCTTCATCCCATCCATCAGTTATTCTTGTCAGATTATATAGGACTCTCCTTCTTCAACAGTACTGTTGAAGTTAACACATAACCCCTCCCCCCCCAAAAAAAAACCTGTTTTTTCCTTAGTATGTAGGTTAAGAGAAGAAAATTAAAAACAGTAGATCATTTGGGTTAACTGTCTTTGGAATGTGTTAATTTTACATAATGATCTTCCTTAATCTTTTCTTCAGTTCTTTTGTATTCTTTGTTATCCTTAAAATCTTAGATTTTAGTATCTTAATTTATCAATATCTCCTTAGAAAAATTTGTAAAAACACACACAATGACACACAGAAATTACAGTTACTATTAGAACAAATTATATTTTCAAATGAAAAAAATGTGTGCTTGAAA
Organism: Glaucomys volans; assembly: GCA_020662805.1. Lineage (NCBI taxonomy): Eukaryota > Metazoa > Chordata > Mammalia > Rodentia > Sciuridae > Glaucomys > Glaucomys volans. Next base: position 957,235 of record JAJEJO010000595.1, on the reverse strand, counting down.
TGAACACTGATATAAAAAAAATGTGTATGCAAACAGCCTGATACTAGTTGAGTTTTCTCAATTTACACAATAAATGTATTTTCATTACATTTTTTGTTGTATGTTGAAAATTCAAGCAGAAATGACTTGAGGTATATATACCAGAACAATATTTTAAATAAAATTTAATTAATTTGTTAATCCATTTGAGTAGAAGCATTATCTTGACATTGGTATGTTTTTCTCCTGTTTGATTTTCCAATATTTTGTTATAGATTCAGCAATGTCTAGTTTCCACTGAGTTGATTGCTTATAATTTCATAGAACCAAGATCCATGGGAGTGATTCACCTGAAAGTAAAATTGTAATTGTATGGTTTTCATAGCATTCTGTTGAAAAGATTTATAGTTATTGATATTGCCAACCTGAAAAAGAGAATATTTTATTTTACCACTTTGAATCATGAGATAAGATTTTTCCATTTGAATAGCTGTCTGTTTTGGAACATTAATAAATTCATAGGAAAAAAGTACCATCATTTTTAATAAATAAATTACTTGAGAGAAAACAAATAAATCCCTAATTTTCTTTGTTCACCTATCACATTTTTTGAAGAAAGACTCTACTTTTTGAAGGGACCATAAACTATTGCTACAAATGGAGTAGGCATTTAGAATCATCTGTCTGCATCTCATTCCCAATTCAAGAATTTCTTATTCAAGTTCCCTGATTAATGATAATTCAGTGGCCACTGGAGCACTGCCAGACATGTGAGCTCACTAGTCTCCCTCAACTAATAATGTGAACATTGCTCTTTATTTTGTAGGGTTTTTCCTTGCACAATATATTCATTCACTCAACAAATATTTATGGAACTTGGTGCTAGAGATAAATAATTAACTATGGCACAGAGCTTACACTTAAGGACTTGTCATCAAACAAAAAAAATGCACCAACTGCTGCTAATTCTTACCTCAACACAGAAAACTGAAATATTTGAAGATAGGGGACTGAGATTTGAAGAGATGTGTGCACCTGTATCTTGCTTTCTAAGCTGGAAGCCTGCAGGCAAAAGAGTTGCTCAGGTGACTGTTTCCAGACACATCATGCCTCTCACGTTCCCTTCAAACTTTCTACTTCATGGAAAATTTATAAATATGATAATAAATCTTAATACTAGAACTTGAGGTGTGAATGGCCACACAAAGAAATAAGTGGAATTATTTTTTTCCTTTCATTCCCCCCTACAATATCTTCAGTACCATTTTTCAGAGTCTATTGTCTCAGGTTACTGATCACATTTTACATTATTCTTTCTGGCATTCAACTACCCATTATGTTAACAATTTCCTTTTCTATGTGATAATCTGATACATTGATAAAAATAAAATGAGGGCAATGACAAAACCCTAAGTTATCTGATTAGGACCTGTATCAGATATGAAATCTGTGAAAAAAATTGTGCATACATTTTTAAGGAGGTGATTCTGAATTTTAATTCAAATTAGTCTGGAGACTTCATTCTCTCCAAATATATTTAAGAACTAGTGCTCAAAACTACATTAATATTATCAGAATTGTCACTTAGGCCTGGATATAGACTAAAACCAATCCATCTACTGTGTGATACAATCTTCCTCCAAGTCATGGTTTTAGTATTACATTTATAACCCACAATAAGCAAATTCTTTACTTACTATTAGTATGTTTCACATAAAAGATCATTGGGTATAGTAAATACTGAAGAGCAAAGCAAAACAAAGGCACTTGCTTCTATCAGGTGTGAAAATACGTTAACTATCCTGAGACAACATTTTGAATAACACATTCATGGATTATGTTTTTAAGGAACATATGCCTCCTTAATCACAAGAATCTGAGTTTGAAAATTTTTTTTTCTTGAAGATTCATGATTTATTTCCAAGGAGATACATAATGTCTCAGTAATAAAAATCAACCGTCTTATAAATAAATTTTACAAGTAGGTCTATATGTTTAATTTAAAAATTTACTCTTTTAGTAATAAAAACCTAACTCTGATCTGAGTTATTCATACTCCTTTATTTGAACTTTTTCCCATAGTAACCCCTTCTTATCATGATACTTACCATATTTTTGTCCTTTCCCCTTAACCTCTAAATTTTATGAAGGTGTGGGTCATTTCTATCTTAGTCTCCCTTATTTCTCCAAACTGTCACATGGTATCTAGCCTATAATGCATGAACACTAAGTATTTTCTTATTGAATTTCAAGTCCTAATGAAGGGGAAAGATCTGGGAAACAAAAATTAAGAACTTCAGCTAAATATTGAAATAATTAATTTTGCTTAACTTGGCTACCTTTCACCCCTGAGAAAATTAGGAGGGCAGAAAAAATTATTTCTAAGTTTCAACTCAAATGTGGGTTTTTCATTACTTCATGTGTTGTCTAAGACTTGGCATGTATTAAAAATATATGTTGAATGTCCTTTCCCAAAAGATCTCATTAAATTTTAAGCCAGGCTTGACAAGCATGGATATTAGGAGAGCCCAGGTGCTTGCTGGTTTAAACTCCGAGTTCTTTTCAACAATATATGAGCTGCTTTCCAGGGCAGGGAAACTTACTACAGCCCTTCACACTCATCTTCCCACAGTGGATGGGTGGCCATGCACTTCCTGGAGAATCAGCACAAACTCTGCAGTGGGCACAAGGAGCTGGCTCAATTCTATGGGAATAGGAGTAGCTACAGTCTCACTGTGTTTAGGGCATAATGGACTCCTTTAATTACACATCTACAGGGCTTCCTTAGCTGCTAGGAGACCCCACTCAAGTGTTCAATGAAGGAAACCCTCTTGATTCAAAGATTCAGGATATGCGGATTTGAATACCCACTGTATCCTGCCCCCCTGGTGCCACTCTAGCCCTCTGTGGCCTGCAGATGGCCTGGCCTGGCAAACACTCTCCTTGTTCAAAGGGAGATTAGCAGGTGTTAAAGACCATTGGCTTCTAATCAAGGATTTCCCCTAATGTAATCAGAAAAATGAAAGAACATGAAAAAGGAAAGTTATAGATAGAAAGTAAGCAGCTGTTTGAAGCATTTTATGTAGGAAGTAGATACTCATGGGGTTTTGATGCACAGAAACCCTTAGAAACCCTCTGGCAAAAACAGGAGACTTCCTGTAATCTGACCAGCAGACTTCACTTGCCAGGTCCTTTTGTGCCCCTGAATTGAACTATTGTGCATTTTAATAGACTATCATTCATGTAAATATGAATTGGCAATGGATAACCACATAATTATTCATTCAATGTCAGAATTAAATCTCTAAGTGTGCACATGTTTGGGGGTACTTTTTATTTATATATAATTTTCTGACGCTCTTATGACAATTGTTCACAACAATTTGCAATCATATTCAAGTAAAATAAAAGTTATCTATACCTGGCATTACTTTTACATTTGTTTTTACTTTTAAAATACCATTCGCACTTTGTTTCAATATATTTTTTTGCATGCATGTAGAATAACTTCTGGCTTAGAATGGGAGGCAAATTTATTTTCTAAAAATAGCAATTACTCCTAGGACTCATTATTATATAATACAATGGATGGGAAAAATAATACTCAGTATTGAAAATGCCCCCAACCCAGTACAATCAATAGTCCTTGGGTATTCTTTTCACCATGATATCCTCTGGTTTATGTTTTTTCAGAATTTCTCTACTAACATGGCCATCAAATTAATCTCTTTATTCCTGAAAATTCTCTACAATCTGACATATTGCCAGATTTTTAATGTTAGCCTTAATATATTTCTAATATTATTCTTTTTCTCTCATGAAATGCGTTTCTTTGCTAGACATTTCACATTTTATGGTCAAATCTACCAAGATAATTTAAGAATGCCTGTGGCATAGCTCAGGGAAAAATATGTCTTAATTTTTTATTCATAAATGAAACATTTAAAATCAAACCAAACACATTTTTCTGCCTAGCATACTATGTTTGATAAGACCATATAAAAAGAAGATTAAGAGAATCAGAGAGATAGTCAATTTGTTTCCAATGTTTCTGAGTCAGAGTTAGTGAAAAAAATGTCTTTAAGAAGCTAACTGACTCAAATACACATTGCGTCATGGAGAAATGCAGGGTGACAGCTCGGGTGCCACTTGTATACTTAGTGTGGCTTGCATGAAAGTTAAAAAGAGTATATGCATTGTACTTCTATAAACTATGCTTATAATCACAATTTGCAGTTTAAAATAATTTTAAAATAATTTAAAGCACTAAAACATGTTAAAAATTTCCTGTGAAATTTGTTATTTTGTATTTACTGTCACTGATTTTGAAATTGTAGGCATAGTTTTAAGAACATATGAGGAAAACATTTCTCTATTGTCAATAAAACGTCATTTTTTTCTTTGTGTACTAGATCTTAGGCAGTATTTGCATGAAAGGACATTTAATTTGTTTTACTGAACTTATTATAATACTCATTTTTGGATGTTGTAGGTATTATATTCATTTGGCAAATAGAAAACAGATTCCAAGTGGTGAAGTAGATTATACATACTCACCTATTCAGTAAGGGTCAAGGACATTATTAAATGAGACCTACATAAGTCCAATGTTTCCTACCTACTTTAAATGGCTTAATATTGTCAACTTATAAACCTTGGTTTGCAAACACAGTTAGTTTAACTTTTCAACAGATAGGTTTAAGCTCAAGCCTGTGGAGCTGTGAGGTTCTTTATTTTAATACTTAGATCTCACTTCTTGGTCTTAACTCCTTAAAGAAGAAATGTCATCGTCTCACAAACTGCAGTGTCATTCTGTGATGCTTTAAAAAAGGGACTTTTTGAAACTCTAGTATCTTATAAATTAAGCATTTTTCATGCATATTCTGTGTCTTCTGTTCCCTAAAGGCATTATATATATTACTTGTTCTTCAAAAGGTTCATTTATAATATTGCCTGCTAATACATGCAAATCATATATATGGTGCATGAGGAAAAGAAATTTAAAAAAGATCTTGCCTCTAAAGTCCAGCATTCTTAAGATATTTAGACAGTATCAGAAGAAACATTTAAAACATTAAATATTACATAAATCCATTATAATTGGATTGCCAAAATGAGGTTACCAAAATGCTAAACCACTTTGTAGCTTTTACTGCCTGTTTTTAGTTATTTACTGTACAATTAGCCATTTCATGTGACAGAGGGTGACAAACTGCACAGTTATTATCCATTTGCACATACCAAACTCTTTTCATGGAGATGATTTTAATCAAACTGCACTAATATTGCATCAAGGGTAAATCTTACCATTCCTGAAAGTGTTACTTAGGAGGATTACATAACTCAACAGGATAACTATAATATAAAAATATATGTGTGTAGTTTCACATGTGCACCTGGTTCTAGGTGATTCTCCAGAAATGGATGAATATACAAATAAAGGAGACATAGGAAACACAATTTACTCTATGTGAGGTTACACTAGAAATTCTTTCAAGACTCTGCTCAACTTGGATTTGGAACACATTTTCTTTATTGAAATTAACAGAAAAAGGTGAAAAATGGAACATTTAGAAAATCAAGAACAGAATGGGTCATTGATGAGTAACTCCTATTGATCACAATATCTGGAGTCAAAATTGCATTGGTATCTTAATCAAAAAGAAAAAGAAATTCTTAAAAATTTACTATGTTGCTAATAAAAACATTCAGTATCTGCAATGCTGGTATCTTTACAATTTCTAATTTTTTCATCTTCTAGGTTGACATTTTAAATATATTTCAATAAAACTAATGAATTTCAATACCTCACTATTTGGTAATCATGCTGCTCTGTAATATATTTCATTATTCTCTTTTTTAATTTATAAGATACACTGTTTCAATAAATCATAATTGTTGTATTTTAACTCTTTAATACAGATCCTCTCTCCTGGCATACATTAATAACATGATTTAATCTTAAAGCTTAAAAATAAAGATTATTCCCTTTAATACGTAGTATAATATGATCACTTTAAATGCCTGGATAAATATCATTTTGAGGTTTTTTTTTATTGGTTATCGATATTTAAAACTTTGTGTTTTAGAATTTCTGTCTGAGTTCAGAATCTGAATTTTTTATTTACTATCTTGGCTTTGGGCATGATACTTAACCTTTCTGTGATTTAGTTTCCCTTTGTAAAAGAGAAGACTATTAAATGAGTTAATATGAATTAAGTCTTGGAGCATTACACTTGAATAATAGAAGTACTCATTAAATATTTATAACTATTATTATTATTTCTCATTTTTTTCTGCTGCTTTCTTGATTGTGACCCAGGAATTAAAAAAAAAAAAAAATGGAAGTGATCGGCCTTACTTCCTACTTCCTATCCTAGATTCTTATTAAGATTCTACTAAAATTTTTTTATCAAGGGTTCTCAAAACCTCATACCCAAGATTGGTAAAATGGACATGCTTTAAGAGTAAAATAATTTGGCACATCATGATAAAGGCATATCATACACACATTGTTGAGTTGTGTCATGCTTCATTCTGTATGAATGAGTCTCTACACATAAAAGAGATAACTGAATGCTCCAATCTTTAACCATAGTGCACAACACCCGGACAACATTCAGACCTGGGATTCCTGTGTTTTTTGGCCTATTGGCAGAGATCAGTCTGAAAGTAAAGAATGTGCATGTTACTGAACAAATAAACGTTGGGTCAGGGATTCACAACTGAATTTTTGAATAAGGAAGGAAAGAAGTAACTTCAGAACTGTATCACCTGGCAAAACTTTCTGAAATTTTAACAAGGAGACACTAATAAAATCAGTATTACCTAGCTGTTTCCTGTTTCTTTGTATCTTGCTATGAGTCAGTCACTGTACTAAGTACTTGCTTTACATGCAATATCTAAATTTATCTTCCTTGCAAGGCAATGAAGTCAGCATTTTATGAATTATGTAACTGAAGTTTACAGTAGGTAAATGATAAATGTTGAATGAATACCCAAGGAAAATCTGACTCCAAACTATCCAAGATACTTGAGGATATTATGGGTAAAAAGGGATGTTCAAATGGAAGTGTCAATTTTAAAAAATACTAACTAACGAGAGGAAAGCACAGGAAGGCTAATATTAAGAAATAGTTAACAAGACGACTAGTATTATGTCAAAAGTGCATTTCTTACCTTCGCTATAAAAATTATTGCAAATATAAATACTCTAAAACAATAAAAGTCCATTAACTTAAAATTCTGGGTATTCTGAAATGAGTTTCAACAGTCAACAACCATGTGCTGGCAGGGGTATGCTCCTTTTTGGAGACTACAAAAGAGGATCCATTTTCTTGCATTTTCTATTTTCTAAAGGCTGCCTGAACTCTGGCTTATAACCTCCTTTCATCCTCAAAGACAGCACAGCTTGTTGACTATCACCTCCGATTATTCTAATTTGTCTCTCCTCCACATTTAAAAACTGATGACTTTTGTTCTTGATAATCCAGAATAATATGCCAATTTTTAGATTATAATTAGCAACCCTGATTCCTTCTGCTGCCTTAAATTCTCCTTTTTCATTTAGCACAATATATTTACAGATTTCAGGAATGTTGATGTGGACATTGTGGGAAACCACTAATCTGACAATAAATGTGAGGAAGACACAAAACACCCTGGGCAGCACTTACCAGGGCTCAGTCATCTGGAAAGTGAACTGCATGGCTGAAATCCAGCAGTGTGAGATCATGTCACACAGGCCCATGTTCTCCACCATTCCTCTGGGGTAAATTGCTTAAATATAACTATTACACTTTGGGGATCTAAACGATGATATGCAATCCAGGAGTTAGCAAACATGTTTTGTTGGGTCCCATCAACACTTCTACATTCAGGTTTCTTGGTTTTCTGTATAACTGACAGATCTGGGCCTGCAATTCTCGGAGACTGCTAGAGCTGAGTGCTGGCTATCCCTTTTCAATGGGACAGACACTTCCTCTGAATGCCTACTGCTCCTGTTGTTACTTCTTGCAGTGATTTGTGTCAGCTGCTGTTTGTGATATCTCTTTTTGCATCTATAATTTCATATAGAAAAAAAAAATCTCTTCAAAAGTACAGAAATAAAAGGTGGACCAAAAAGGCCATGTGTCTTAAGGAAAACATTAAAGCACATTTCTCTACCAATAAAAGTGGATAATAAGCAAAGAAATTGCATCTCACAGCCAGCCTGCTTCATCCATTCATATGACCTGCTTGTGCTCTACAGTTTTGAGTTTTTGACACTTGATCTTTGTTTCCTGGGGAATAGTCATGCCCTCTGGGGACTTATGACAAATTGTGACACTGTATCTGGCAACAATCAAGTTTTTCCAACTTCAGAGTGATTTTATAAGAACAACCATGTAATGATTTTAGCTGAGAATTTTAGTGAGCCATATAGAATTGAATGTTTCTATCAAATATTTACTGTGGAGGAACCACATTATATTGCTTTATTGAAAGTTTTTATGTTCTTTTCAAATGCTTTAAAAATGTGTTTTATAAGATAAAAATTAGGGATATTGGTCTAAAGTTTTATTTCCTTGATCTGTCTTTGTCTGATTTTGGTATCAAAGTGATACTAGCTTCATAGAATGAGTTTGGAAGGGTTCCCTCCTTTTCTATTTCCTGGAATACTTTGAGGAGTGTTGGTATTAGTTCTTCTTTAAAGGTCTTGTAGATTTCAGCCAAGAATCCATCTGGTCCTGGGCTTTTTTTGGTTGGTAGACTTTTGATGGCTGCTTCTATTATTTTAATTCCTAAATAATCTAAAACATATCCATGTTCTAATATTTTAGTAGTTCCAGCAGGGCAGTGGGAGTGGCAGGTACTGGGGATTAAACTCCGTGGTACTCAACCACTGAACCTCATCCCGAGCCCTATTTTGTATTTTATTTAGAAACAGGATCTCACTGAGTTGCTTAGCACCTTACCATTGCTGAGGCTGGCTTTGAACTCTCGTACTCCTGTCTCAGCCTTTTCAGCCACTGGGATTACAGGCATGTGCCACCAAGTCTAGAATGTTCTACTATTTTTAAAAATGGTTTCATTATATCCAATTGTTTGGAGGGACATTTTTTTTTTTGCTTTTTCATTCTTTATTAATCATCTCTTCTTCCATTTTTTGCTTCCATTTACTTTTTTTTTCAGTTATCTATTTTCCTAAATGATATTCATAGCTCTTCTTCAGTGAGTTCTATTTTGGCAGTAGTTCTGTCAACCCTCAGTTGTGAAAGGTTGTGAACAGATGATTTTGTCTGCTTTCTCAAGAGTGCTAGGGATGTAAATTGTTCTATTTTATGTTAATTTATTGACTTGGATTCCTGTACCATGATATAGTATTACTTTGGAAGCCATAAGTATGCATAACACAGGACTGAAACTTCAAATTCTCATCAGTTATTTATTCCTCTTCTCATGGCTTACCATTCACCTGACCTACAGGCAGAGCTTTGCAAGTTACTTTTCATTGATGGGACAGCTCCTCAAGGTATAGTGAGTGGCTAAAATCTGAAAACCACTTGCAAAATTGATGTTGAATGTCCTGTTTTGGGCTAGTTCCAATAGGGCCTGGACTCAAGTATAAGATCCATTCAGACCTCTCTAGCATGAACACTTTTCCTTCATTATTTGTTTTGATAGTGTGTATTTCCATTTGAGTATTGAAACATTGACTTTGAATTTTTAAATACTTACTAGATCTTTCTCTATATATGTATAGATTGGCAAATTTGTAGGAGGTGCAATTGCTCTTGGGGCTGAAACACCTAAAGCTGAGGATTTTTATTAATTTGTATACTTTATGAGCTACCTCTAGTAGGTAAAATGCTTCTGGTAATTAAACTGATGTTTTGTTTACACACTACTACTATCTATTTTAGTAACTATCTACTAACCAAGAAGAATTATCATAATTCAAGAATTAAAACAGTTATCTTATTGAAGTCCTGACATATAACTTATTAATGCATTTTTATGTCCTAGGAGGCAATTATATAATTACATAAATTCTTTCTGTATCAATTTAGTTTTCTAAGAGAGTGTGCCATTTGTTTCCATACTCTCAGACCAATGGAGTATTACATTAGCTAGTAGTTATAAAAAGTTGATGAACTTGCTATAAGTAATTACATTATTCATTTATGTTAGACATAAGACTACTCTGCTTTACTGAACACAAAGAGAATAGCAAGCTATAATTCTTACTATTGGTCATTAAAAAGTAATATAAATATGTTCACTTACATATATCTACACATAAGCTTAAATAAGATACAATGGAATCAGGGCAAATCTGCAGTAACTTTGAGGGATTTTGAAAATATTAAAGAAATACTGTATTTTTATATTAAGACCATTGACACTTTCTTCTCATTGGTCTCATCCAATGTCAAATTCTATCCAATCTTTAAAAAAACAGTGTTCACTTAAAATAATATAAAATAATATCATATAATTAAACTACATTTCACATACTCAAATTTTGAGATGAGTTTAGTCAAGTGTAGTGACAGTTTAGTTGCAATTTTTTTTTTAAAATAAGAGTGTCCTTTTTTCTTCCCCTATCTACTTTCCTACAAGTTTAGACAAGATTAAAGGCTTCAAAAAGGCACTCAGAAAGCTAATTGGAAGAACTATAAAGTAAACCAAATCCAACATGCTTATTAAGTTGGAAGTAGTCAAATCTCTCCAGCTAGAGAAAAGATTAAAGGCTAAGTAAAAGGATCTTGAAGGGCTCTTGACACCAGGATGCCCTCAAGTTCCAAGGACCAAGGGTGGATCCACATATGGAAATGTGAGTATAGGGCCGTAACAAAAAAATATTTCTTCACACAGAACTAAACCTTCAATATCATTTGACACATTTTTTATGTAACCCTAAATGCTTTCAATGTTAAGAAAAGTACCAGTTGAATTAAATGGCTATGTCTTCCTCAGACCTGGAGAAAGAATAAGGATTAGATTAAGCACTTAAAAATGACTGAGATGAGTACACACAAATACTCAGTTATCTTGATTTCTTTAACTCTCTGTTTAATTATGACTTTGCAAATCTGGTGATTAAAATGTAACTGAGCAATTTGAAAAATTACATTCAAATAGAAAAACCACATATTACTCCTGGTAATTTTCAATCCTTTATTCATTCATCTTTGGATTTCTCAAATTTATAAAAGGTCGTAGCATCTCAAATATGCATATGCAGTTAATAAACTTGTACAGGTAATGACTTATTTTATCCTGTTTTGCATTTGCAAACTAATAATAACAAGATTTTTATTTTGATGTTATTGTAAAAATAAAAATGCTGTGGAGAATATGATACAGCTTTGTAAACTGTACATTCTATGAAAGTGCTAGAATTTAAAGCTGCCTCTAAGAAGGCAAAATTCAGTTTGCCCCTCCTCACAGTTCACTTGGTATATATTTTAATATGTTGGTCTTCAAATGTACTCAGGACTCCCATATTCTAAAATACATATATATGCACAGGTTTAAAACTACCTCCCATCTAGTATGCTATATCACTAGTTCTCTCCCTTATTCCTCATCTCTCACTGTCTGATTTCTCTTCTAACCAAATTGTACCAAAATACCTTTGTCATGCACTGATTTTTTAGTTTATGCTTCATGTGTAATGACTATGTCCATCCCTAAGATTGGGTGTGAACTTTTCTAAAATTCAAACTGGATAGTAATTGTTGAATTCAGTATGTAATCTCTCATATATTCATAGTTTGTTTCAATAAATAACTTCTGAAAAGTGAATGAGTGAAGGTTAAGAATTACCAGATAGTAGTAATTAGAAATGAAAGACAAATCTCTGCTCAAAAGAATCTGAAAACTTAATGAAGTAGGTGGATAAGTAGAGTATCAATTACTCTGTCAAGCTCCTATGATATAGAATAGACAGAGGAATGAGATTTGCTGAATGGAAATGTCCTCCGGACTCTGGTGGGGCACTGGGGAATGCACAAGGGATTTGTCTTCCTCAAAAGACTCCTAAAGAAAGAGAATATTAAACAGAGATTTGAAGGCAGGTAGAATTTTGCTAGGGAAGAAAGGGGGAGAATGATTTTCCCACAGGGAAGTAAATAGTTATAAGGATACAAGAAAATGCAGATGAGCTTCTGAAGCTTTTAAGTGTTAGAAGTGCAGGGAATATTTTGGGATCTGTGAGTAATGAGATTAGAAAGGTAGGTAAGAGGCAGATAAGGAAGAAGCTGAAAGTTAATACCAGGAAATTTACATATGATGTTTCAATGAATTTTACGAGTGAGATGACAAGACTTTTTGTTTATGGAAACATCACTGTTGCTGCAAATGTAGATTCTAGATCACAGGGCAACAAAACTGGAGGCAGGAGCTGACCCACTTTGGAATAATCTTGGCAAGAAATGACAAGAGAATCAGAGACAATACCTGTGTTGTTTTCCTGAGGGATAAGGGAAAATGTAAAGTGCTGTTTTGCATACCTGGATTACTGGTGGGACTCGTCAAAAACTGGGAATGTAAGAGTAAAAGAAATCTGTAGTAGGTGTACTATATTACATAGAATTATTTTTTTGGTGGATAGTGACAGAAGACTCCAAATAACAGTGACTTAAATAAGACAGAAGCTTGTTTCACATCATAATGCAATAATATTGTTGGCTGGTTGAGTTCTTCACGTGGTCTGGGACTAAATTTCCTTTGACCTTGTTCTCTGCATGTAGAGACTCTGTTCCCACATTTGTTTTCATAACTTACTTAGTATCACATATTCAGTTACAGGTCCAGCTATAATGTCTACATTGTGGCAGCTGGACAAAAAAAAAATAATAATAATAATAAGTTGGACAAAGCTTGCCTTTGCTGGCCTTTTCCGTGTATAGACACAGAAAGTTACACAGAATTTCTACTTCCGTTCCATTAGCTAATACTTAATCACAAGGCCAGATTCACCTGCAGGGAATACATGCCCAGAAATATTCTGGATACTTTATTACTGAAGAGTAAGGGATGACTTGATACAACCAATAAGTTCAGTAGTTATTAAAGTCAAGCACAATATTTCCTGATGATGGCCCATATAGGTTCAAAAGTCAGAAAAGATACCTAAGATTAAGATAATAGATGTGATGGTTAAAGGGAAATGAATAAAAGAGACCACCCACACAGACACAGAAACACACAGACACACACCCACACACACGGACACAAAGTGTATAGAGTAGAAAAATGCCTTGATTAAAAAAAGAAATATGTAGTGACAAAAGTCTTTAAATTTTTCTCTTAAATTTTGGGTCTCTGTTCTCTCCTGGTTCAGGAGAGATTAGATTTCTTTTTCTTATAACCTGCTCTGCTTCTTTAGAGTAATTGTCCTGGAACTTTCCATGCTTGACTCTCCAATCTTCTTCAGTTACATTCACTCTGATACTGTGTATACACAAGTGGATTTAACTACCACCCGTATGCTGATGACTCTCCAATTTATATCTCCTTTGTTATGATGCTCTCTTCAGAGAATATGTAACATCTGTCTAGGACTTCTAGTCAGATCCCTCATCCACATCTGATAGCTAACATGCCTTTTATTTTTTTATGCCTTTAAAAAAACCTTCAGTTTTATCTCAGCTCATAGCATCATTACCCTGAACTATTTGTTCAAATAATTCTTCACTATCTTTGTGCTTCAAATAATTGCAATATTTTCTTTGATATTAAATTTTCTATCATACCTAACAAGTTGAAATTTCCTGTGGAAAAGAATAACTTTTATTTCTCTCTAGACATTTATGTGTTTAATACCTAGTATATTATAAAAATAAACACTAATAACTCTAAAATACAATGACACAAACATAGAACATGAAAAGTGACAGAGTAGCATTTGATAATTTTTCATTTGAAAATGCTACACTTTTGTAGTAGGAATGATACAAAATATCTTTATCTTCAGCTAGTTTTCTTTCAATACATTGATAATGTATGATGAATATGCATGACAGTATTCTCCATCCTATGGGAATTATGCTCTTAAAAGAAAATGGAGCTCAGTATTTCTGAACAAAGCAAATGTACCATGCTAATACCTTGTATGAAATCACATTCATACTACTTCATTTTTGTCAAGCTAAAAATCACTCTGCATTATTCTGTCTCTAGGCATGTCCTGAGCATGCACAAGTGCATAAGGGTCTAAAATAAAAATCCCTAAATATAAGAATTTATCTTCTGCTTTAGCTTCCTTCAGTTTGAATAAGAAAACAAGCCACAGGGACATAATAAATACTCTTAGCTTGTCCTGAGAAAAGTACCAATAATAATTGAGGTAACAATTTAATGAAAAGAGTAAGTTTGGGGGTTAGGAAAGACTACGTCAAGAGATTGAGCAAGATCTAAACTCTAAAACTTCATTGGACAAGGAACCAAGGACAGGGAGCAGCAGTGTGGATGGGAATGGGAACATAAAAAGGAGAGCAGCACAGTGAGTGACTAAATTCAGGCAGGGCAGGCAGGCTTACCCTCCTTTATCAATTTTCACCAATATTTTTGTAATTCTATCATTAAATCAATAATTATATCCATTTTCCAGGCAAAAAATCATTGTCTTTCATATTTTATAAGAATTTTGCAGAAGTAATATATTATCCACTTCCAAATTTTCTTAAGCTTATACTCTGTGTAAATTAATATTAATATGCTGCTGCTCATTTGCCATTAAAATTAGGAGATAGAACTTTATATTTTATTTGCCTGATTACATACTACCAGAGAAAAAATGATGACATATCTGAAATGTACAGAGTGCATATCGAAAATAGTTAATTATAAAGGGGGCAATGCAAGGTAATAAATACCCTTTAAATGGAAAAAATAGAGATAGTGTCAGCCAAATTTCATTATTAGTTAATTCCACATGACTCTATGGCAAAATCAGCTACTCATGTGGAACGTCTATTAGCTCTAGCAGGTGTTGTGCATAACTAGCTTAGGGCAGATTCTAGTCCACTGAGTACAATATAACTTTTAAATTGATAAACCCAAGTGGAACTCCTTGCCATATTAAAAGGGATTTATCAAAATTAATTAGAAATTTCATAAAAGGGCTCCAGAGTCCAAAAGATTGTTTTCTTTTCCCCATAGTTCAAACCAAACCACATGTACATATAGTATTTTTATAAGAATGTGTAATTCATTTCTAAGCAGTAATGTATTTCAATTCCTATCTGACCACAAAGTTCTTCAGAGATAATCTCAGTTGAAATTTATTCAGTCTTTTTGTGACTGAACATTTCCCTATTTCAGTGGCTGTTAGTTGGTGAATTCCTATTCACCTTCCAACATTTTAGCTTTACTTCTTACAATTATTAAAGCGTAAATTTAGCATGCTTGGAGTTAAGCATCTTTCTTTTATCATTTGCATTGTACGTTTAATCTGGAAAGACACCAACAAAATTAGCTACAACAGGTAGGTATATGAGAAAACAAAAATAGGATAAAAGGAAATTGATTTTATATGTAACAAGGCATACCTAATAGACCAGCTATTTGCTCTGTAGTATAATTAAATCCACTCTCCTGCATAACTTGCTAAATTTTTCAAATGTTCATGCCTTTATTTTACCCAACTACTGGGTGAGTTGACACATGCATTGGATAACAATGTAAATGTAAGGCACTTCTGGTAGAAGCTTAGAATCAATAAAATAATAAATAATAATATCTAGAAACTTAAAAATAGATGGGGAAATAATATGTACATGGATAACTGTAATTTGATGATGTTTAATTTTAGTGTGAGAGACGCAGGGAAAAAAGCCCTTCTAAAATTATAGAAATTATATGCATATAAATATATGAAATTCTGACTTTATTTTCCCTGGCACAATTAAATTCCTTTAATTTAAAGACAGTCTTGACTATTTGTAATTTTATAAATTTTGTTCACTTTTATAGTATTTATCTAAATTATGTATTAGCAGAATTATTAAAAGGACAGCTATTTTTAAATTTGAGGTTAAAATAGAAGATTAAATAGCTCATATATGTATATATGACATTTTTTCTAGTATTTAAATATTTAGGTTAGAAAAAATAATCTTGCAGCCTAGCTTTCATTTGACCATCTTCATTGACTATAATATCTTTATAGCTATTATGTTTTAGTGCTTAGTTTTCAGCTGAAGAGAAGGATTGAACTATTCCATTAATGATAAAACAACTATGATTATTTTGCATTTTTAAAAAGTGCATACAAATCTTTTAATCTCTGCCTGCACCCATCAGAACAATTGCCTTCCAATGTAATTATATTCAAAATGCAAGCGAGATAATAAGTATCTTGGAATTTAACTTGATAAATATTCATTTGCCTTATAGGGAAAAGAGATGAACATTCTCATATAATTAGCTGCATATTTTTAAACCATGCTCTTATTGAGTTTTTTGAGGTATATTTTATGTATGCAAATCTGTTAATTTATACAGTAAAAGAGGTAAGGAGGATGGAAAAAGTGAGGAATCAGAAATATTCATTCCCATTCTGCCATCCTTTCTGGGGAATAGGTTTCCTAATTATAAGAGAGAAATAATTTCTTTCAACTAATTCAGATTCTTTGTTTTATTGAACCTAAGCTGGTCAGTGCACTTAATTACAAACCCATACTTACCTTTCTTAGTTGCTATAAAAATTCGTGCTTTCTTAAAAATGGAAAAAAATTCTACAGCAGGGAATTAAGACAATAGTAAGAGAAAATGCTCTAACCTTGGTAAATGACACAAGGGCAAACAGCTTCTTGGTGGGTGTGAAGTCCTCAGAATTTGAGTGACATGACAACATCTGCAGATTGTCCAAGTTATACATCTTGTGACCCAGCACATGACCACTAAAACACAGGTTTATTCTTGCCAGTGGGTTGAGAGCGTGGCTTGTGTTGATTCAGACCTTACATTTTTAACATGTTAACTGTTTACAATTTGCACATGTTCATGTTAACAGGGTGGCATTCTTATTCCATCCTGCAGGCAAAGGTGCTGAGAAGACAGAGTAATGACCTAAGAACTTGTCATGGGCATGAAAGAACTGAGACTCTAAATCCAGTGCTTTTTCAATACTTTTTCTCTCTAGAACTACAGTTCTGAAGTGTCCTGTGAGAGAATTGCTTTTACAAAAATTGCATCTACAATTAATCAATTTCATGTGAAATTATGAATAAGTGGTTTCATGTGAAATTATGAATAAGTGGTTTCATGGGAGGAAATGATTTCTTTCTGATTTCTATATCTCCACCTTCCATGAACCTTTTAATTGCCTCAATTTACTCTATTAATTTCCTCTTTCACCAGTCCTCTGGTTTTATTTTGCTTTCACTTCACAGATATGGTTTATGACCTTCTTAGCACCACCAAAATATGATTGGAGTTATCATAATAAGATAAATCAACAGATGTGATACACAGGGATATTATGATAATGCTTATGTCTTATATTTTAAATTGATTTAATTATTAATGTAATAAATGAACAAGAATGATTCATGCACATGTGATTGGTTTTAGTCTTAAAATAATACAGTATTATAAGGATATGTTATGAAACTCTTTTTGTTTGAAGAATAGAATTCTATTTCCAGGTCAGAGTATTTCACTGTGGAAATTTAAATACCCTCCAGCCTGAGTGGATAGAAAACTAGTCCCAGAAAGAGGATTCCACTCCCCTATTATAAAGTGTCTGATTTTAGAGGATTGTACTCTCGAATTCCAAGCTTAAGTTTAGCGATGGTTAGCTTTTACTTTTAATGAAAAAGCCCTCAGAAGGCTTGTTTGTAGTGGTGGTGAAAACCAGATTGCACTAAAAGTATCTTATTCCTGCAGAGCTGAGATCAGCACATGCATTACTCTATCCATCTATCCAGAAAATGATATGCCACAGTCCGTGCTGTGACTTAATAGCATTCCCCATTTCCCTCCCTTGCATACTCTCCTGTCTGCCAAACCCTCAGTACCTGAGGAGGTTTCGTGCTACTTTTTTATCAAACTGAAGTTACCTTGCTTTGGTCAGACCCCTCAGAGCCTAATGAGCCTGTGGAGGAGTGTGATACCAGGTCAAGATAAATGGAAATATTTTCAGACCATGGACTACAGTCAGAGTAAATGCTGAAAATGAACAAAAGAGACTTCAAATTGACAATCTTCAGGGTGGGAAAGAATACATTTGAAGGGTGTGATTTCATTTCTACCACTACTTAGATTTGCTTCATTTTCTCTGACATTTTCACAGTCTGCAGTGACATCTGGTTGTTACAGTGATAACAATGGTTCCCGAACGGATCCCAAACTGCATCAGGCAGGCATTGCTTTTGCTCCTTCCCAAATCACCCAGTTGGAGTCAGGTGACTCATAAGATTGCTGTTGTAACCACGAGTATTATTAACCTTCATTTGTGAAAAAAGTTGTAGTTTCCAAATCCTATGCACAGAAAATGCCATGAATGACATTTGGACTAGAATAATGTAGAAGGTTTTGCTTTGTTTTATTTTACTTAGACTTTAACTTGCTTATGTATTCCACATCTCTGACATAAAGGTCTTTAAATTCTTCACTTTTATACATTTTTATCATTCATTTTGGAGAAATTTCACAAGCAGAAAATCACCCACTGGCAGCCACTCTTTGTGGTTTTTATTTCTAACATTTCACAACTTTTAACTAAACATTATTTTTCTACTTGGACTTTTTCTTTAGTTAAGGAAATGTATTTGAATGTTCCATATTATGCAGGTCATTTAATATACTTGGTAAAGAGTTAGAATTTTGGAACCTATTAAATGGGATACTAATTATAATAATATCAGGAGGATTTCTTAATAAGGCATTTTACCCAGAAGGCAGGCTCCTACCACTGATAACAATTCTCTATCGCTCTGCAGTTTTGTGAGCTACTTTATGCTATCTAAGATAAAATGTTCATCTCCCTCTTCCTTCCTTATGATAAGGCCACATAAGACTATAATAAATAATCCTTATATCACTACATTAATACCACACTGAAACAGCTTTCGAACAACCTCACTCCTGTGGCACTTAGGGGCTATTTCTATTTCCTTTCCTTGCTTCCCTTCTTTAAAAGGCAATATTCTTTCTGTGAGAAAAGGAAGATTCTATAAATAATCTGAGAAACTCCTGAACAAAATGATTTGGGGGCGGGGTGGTAATAGGACTTTTGTATGCTTATAGGGAAATGAGAAAAACAACAATTTTCCCTGGCCATGGAGTGAGCCCCATGTGGTCTTAACCTGTTGCCAGGGCTTAATGGGATTTCCAGAGAAACACTTCCAAAACTAGTGGTCAGCTCTCAATTACATGGGGTATACAACAAAGATTGGCAGCTTGAGGACTCCTACAAAGGCTGGAGACCCAAGGTGTTCTCCAGGATTGGTCACCCTTCTCAACAATCAGAGCCACACTGCCCTGAAGGTTTGACATCTGCAGCACTCTCTTCCTGGAACACACTTCTTGGAGATTTACGGACTCATATTTAATTACCTTATTTATTATACTCTTCTAGAAAAATCTATTATGCAAATATATATTTTTGTCTGTTTTTTTCTGTGCTATATACTGAAAATTTTTAAAAGTACCTGATAAATATATAGATACTTAATAGTTTTATGTGAGTGGATAAATAAATTGGATTTTATGCCTCATTCATAGTAGTTCCAAATGTATGTCTTCTGTCAATTGATAATACTGACATAAAAGTGCTGCATATAAATTTTACTTTTTATGTCTTTAGTAAAATTGAAAATAGCGAATTTGTCCTATGTTCTTCTTAAAAAATCTGTAAAAAACTCTAAAATAGTCACTGTTTTTTTATTGCCACTCAAAGATTGAAGACACATATTTGTGTCCAGTAAGTTGGAATAAATGGTACTTTAATTTTAATGTGAATTTTCCAGCGTTCATCCTATTTATTCATTGTGTTTCCCTTATCCTAGTAGTCATTCCTAATTTATCAGACAGAAGAACTTCTTACTTCCTCTTCAAGCTGAAATGCTGACTGCTAGCCTAGTCATTTAATACCCTCATCAGATAACCTGGATTGGATGCCATGGTATGCTATTCACAATGCAGAACACTTCACATGCATCCACTCCTTAAAACACGCAGCAATGAACCACTCACTCAGTCCACATTCCATAGCCGAGGAAACTAGGATGGAGAGAGATGAAGTAGCTTCCCTAAATTATCAGATTGTCCAAGAGGCAGATTGATTCTATGATCCTAGTGTTGAATTCCTTAAATTCACACTAGCTCACTAGGAGCAACATTAAGTAATTAATATGCATTAATTCATTTCATACACTCATCATCGCTAGGATGTAGGTATGTAATAAATGGGAGTGAGAATTTAGAGACACTCATTAATTTGCAAAAATGATGAGACAGTCTGCTTTAGATCTGTGTTCTTTCCCAGTGCACTACAGTAACTCTAAAGGGAAGGGAAGGTTTTTGGCACAGTTACAACTTTCTGAATTGGTTGGGAACCAAGAGAAATTTCCTCTATTGTGTTGTGCAAAGTTCTCTAACCTTACACCGCTGGAGTTTCTCTTGCGTGTTTTGATGAGAGGTAGTGCTATTAGCATATCAGCACAAAACATAATCCCAAACTTTCACAGTTGCTGTAAAATATCCATATGTGTGAGGACACTGTCCCCAGATCAGGGACATTGTTTCCATCCCACAAGTGGTGTGTCTATAAGCCACCATTCATTCCTAACCTACAGAGAGAATAGAAACACATTTTTTTGACCCAGATTCAATCTTACTGTTCATCACAGTAGATTTGTATTGACTTTTTCAAGTGAAAATTGCATACTTTGGGGAACATTATTTTTAGAATCATGTATTATGAATGTGCAACTGACCTCAGGTAGATGTTCAAAGCCTTTGTGAATTAGTAATATTCTGTGAAGTTAATACATCTCTGGGCAGGAGTAAATAATTCATGCTTTGTTTTAATAGTTTCATTTTAGCATGAATATTCATAATATATCTGATGGGGAAAAAGAGTCAGTTAGCATTGCCTAGACCCCTGGGAGAAGTAGATATAATTATTATTAGAAAAAAGAAATAAAAGATTAATCTTTGATTATTTAAAAGACACAAGTTTTAAAAGAATTGTATAGGGTTTTGAACGCAATCATCAATCCTGTAAATCAGAGTATCTGGCTCTGTCAGTAGCTGATTGTTTTTTAAATGTTATCAAACTTAACATTATTAACATAATAAGAAACAATGCTATTTTTAAAGAATTTTATCTCTTTAATTTTCTGAAATAAAGCATTATGAGAATATTTTAGATTGAACTTTATAAAATGTAACAAATAAATAAAAACTTTTGTGTATTATTGCATATGTACACACAGACACACACACACCTATAGAGGAAAAGTCCTTATAAATACAGAGTTAAGAATTCACTGGTCATTGCCACTATTATGAATTGATTTTTAAAATGACAATATTTTGTGATTTTATCATAAATTATGATTTTAATTATTTCTTTATGAAAAAAATCCATCCATTCTTTGCTATACTAAGACATCAGCAATATACAAAGCAAAGCACTTTATTTAAACACTAAGAACACATACATAAATAACACCATCAATACAAAACAGCTTATGTCTATGACTACTCCATTACTCAGTTAAGATTGTCAAGTAAGACATGAATGAGCCTTGGATATGGGTGAACTGAAGATTTATCACAGTCTAATTCTAAATAGCCAATTCAATGTTAGACCACAAATTTTGTAGTCCTGTTCTTTTTGATTCAAGAGGCTTGCATTTTTGCTCTTCTTTGACTTAAAAAGCACTTTGAGATTCTACCTTTCTATTTGTTTTAGTCTCTTCAAAATCAGTTGGAAAGTTATCTCAAACACAAGATTTAAATGACATGGTGACATATTTGTCTCATATCTCCTATTATGAAAAAAACCTCAACTGCCATTTATTTTCATTCAAAATCACATGGTAACTTTATTCTACTTTTATCCTTACAAAATTTATTTCAAAACTCAAGTTATCAGTGTTGTTTCCTTTATTAGTAATTTTTAAAAAAAATTAAATGAAAACATTGATGCTAATTTAGGTTTCTTATTGGTTATTATTGGCATTGCATGAATTGTGAAAATATGCACAAGATCTAAACAAATGCTAACCAAAATGATAATTAATGGTTTCATTTAAACTATTCAGGCCTTAAATAAAATCAAACAAAACATGGCTGTGATGAATTTTAGCCTCTTAAATATATTATGAGAAGGGTATAATTTCCTTTTGTCTTACAATAGAATTGCAAGTCAAAATTAAGTCATTTTAGATAGCTAGAGAATTCTGCATTCGTAAGACAAATCATTGTGTCAGGCATTGCTTAGGGACTGACCTTTTGTACTGAGCACCTAAATATAGTATTCATGTTAAAAAGCATTCATCCAAAACTAATCTGAAAATCTATTTGATAACGCACAAAAACGTTTGTGCTGATTCTTCTTGTTTCACGTTAAAACTTACTTGGAGGAAACTTATTTAAACATTGAAATCAAAAGAGACCAAAGAGGAAGCTGGAGGGGCATCAATGGAACACCACTCAATTTTATGTGTTGATCTCATTCTCTAATACATACAAATGTTTGAAAAAGTCTTCTATATACCAATTACACATAGCTATGCTTCATTTTATGGAATGAATATGTAGGAAAAACAAAGTACCATTCTAAGATTTTTTTTAATTGGAGCATCTTATAAGCTTTGATATTTTGACATCTTATCCTGCACAATGGACTCTCTATGGGGGTCATTTGGGGGTTTACCTCATTTGACCATGTGTGAACCCTACTAGATTAAGTATTGACAGAGGACTCACCTGAAAACATGGGAATAGAAGGGCTGTGAAGTAGATAATCTTCAGAGATCTGGAGCAAATTTGGAACTTGTTGAAGAGAGGACAGGGGATGAGTGAAGAATCATGAACAAATTCATTAATTATTCAAGATTCAAAAATTCAGGTAGTAAGCTGTTCAAACAGAGTAGAGACATATGGGCCATTTCATGTGTTTACAGAAGTACTCAATGACAGTTTGTTGTGAAATTTCTCACTTAGCTTCAAGGTATATGAAAGTCCCCACCATGTGATTTTAAAAGATATATTTCACCAGTGAAAACAATTGAGAAATAAAAGGTACCTTCAGGAAATCTATATACCTTTAAAATTTCCTTTCAATTTCTTAGCATCTAGACATGTCATGTGTAATGATTCAAAAGGCCACATATCTGTGTGTCTGTCTCCCCAAATTCTACTTCTCCAATTATCAATTCTCCATTGAGTAATTTGGATGCTTTTTTTCTCAAAAAAATAAATCACTTTTTATAAATGGCTCAAAGCTTGACCAAGAATGATGAGAAAGTTCTTATTCTTCCATCAAGGAAGCTTTGTTTCATTTCTCTTTTCACCTGGGTCACTGGCCTGAGGTCTGAAAAAATGATTTTTTTCTTTTGTATTTGATATACTTGAGCAAAGAAAATCCAACAGAAAACTTCTAGGATCAGGAAAGAGAAATTGTATATCTCTATATATGCATATATAGATTTATCTAAACTAGGTATATGCAAATTTGCTTTAGTCATATTGTACTCATGTATAGGACAGGGAGTTTAGAAGTCTGTTTGTATATTTTTAATGCAGGTGGTCTTATTTAGAATATTTACAATAAAACCTGTAGATTCAGGTGATTTATTTTCTAGATCACTTTCAAGCTGGATTATGGGAGGATCTAATAAAATTTCTTTTACACCTCTCATTTCCAACAAGTCAATTTTTCAAAGGTGACTTTTAGTTATAAAACAATTTCATAGTGTTATTATTTCTGTTCCTATCTTGTCAAAATTTTAAGAGTTTTGCTTCTGCAGGTCTTTTCTACAGATACTATTTATTTGTAGTTAGTTACAAAGAAATCATTGCTCTCTTAGGGAAAAGTCCGATTAAAGTAGATTGTATTTGTTATTAGAGAGCAAAGTCTTCTAAATTAAATTTCCTCCATTGATTTATCTTCCAGGCTTAAAGTGAAGCAATGTCAATGACATCCTACGAGGATGTAAATTCCATATTGGCAGGGAATTCTAAGTTTCAGATTCTCAGCTTCTAGAACGGATGTTTGCACACAAATAACTTTTCGTAAATATTTGTTACTTGGTTGAATCCACCATTAAGACAAAAAGCCTGACTATATGTAGGGAAAATGAAACAAAAACCAATTTGTGCTCAGATTCCTTCACTGTCCCTTTCACACATTGGTTCGTTCATGTGTGCAGTCATATGGCATGTGTGTCTGGAGTGTGTCTACTTGCTGGTAAAAGCAAGCTGACATCTGCTATCATTTCACACCTCACTGTTTTCAGCACTTCCCCCTCTTGCACTAGACTCTTCTTCACCTCCATGGACTTCTTTCATCGTCTCCTTTCTGAGCTGTCAAAATAACTTTTTTGCTATTCTTTCCTCCTTTAGATTCTTACTTCTCCTGTGGGTCAAAATATCTTTCTAAAATAAAGAAAGCTAGTTACCTAAATTTTCTTATTAAATATGTGTTCTCCTTCTACTCTGACCACAGGATTGAGAACAAAACTTGGATCATATTGGAACTGCTCTTTTCAACTCCAGTGACAGCTAATCAATTATAGTTTCTGAATGTGTTGTAGATGTTCCAGTCTTGTGTAACTTGACCACCTGTAATCTTTTATTTGACCATTTGGAATTCTGTTAGGTACTGTTTAAATCCTCAGCTCTAATGCCACCTCTTCTATGAGATTTTCTCTGAGATTTTGCTCTTTTAAAGTCTCCAAGATATTTTTAGAAACTCTTTGCTAGCAAACCTCCCAATCCCCTGTATTTGTCCTGTACAAGTAGCCCTGTGCATCTAATTCTGTCATGGGTCCTCTGTAAAAATTTGTGGTCTATTACCCACTCATAATAAATAGGTGTCAGATATTTACAAAATGAATGAAAACATTACTGTTTTTTAATATACATTAAAATATAAAATGCATCTGGGTAAATTATGTTCATATGTTATATATATTTCATTTGTTTATATAAAATATGAATGTTTTATTAAACTATCACAAATGGTTTATAATGGTTACCGTTTGTTTTTTTTGTTTAAAAATGGAGAAAATGTAAAAAAAAAAAAACCCATCCACTCCTGGTTTGACAATGCAAATTGCATTGTTTCAGACCCTTTGCCTTCAGAAATTTACATGCTGAGGACTATATTAACTTACCAAACTAATATTACCAGCACGTCCTCTGAGAGAGTTTTTAAGACCAACGGTATTACTGCCTTGGTAGCAATATGGGAAAAAATCTATGATTTTAATTTTCCACTTCAAGTAATAGTCAGGGAAAATGTTCATGGGTCTATTGTGTGTAAGGTGAGGAAAGAAGGTAAACAAGTAAGGAAGCAGAGATATTTGCTGTGAAATATTTTTGTGCATATTTTGTAGTTTTTTTTTTTAAATGACTACAAATATATACACAGTGCATGCACACACACACACACACACACACACACACACACAGGATTAAATGGCTTATCTGAATGCAAGTTTCAGTCAAATGGATTGAGGGTAGATTAAATATTCAGCTCTATTAGAGTAAATGCACCATTAGTTAGTATTACCATCTGCCCCTCCTCAACGAACTCAGAAAAACTGTGTGATACCACAGCTCATGGGTGGCTGGCCTGCATGAATTAAAAGGGAACACATGCAGGGCATGACCTGAAACAATGTAAGGCAGAGTCATTACCTTATCACAACTGTGATTCAGTCTTCTGCATCCACTGCAGGAGGGGCTGACCATGGGAATCCATTTATTATAGGGGCCATTCCTGGAAGAGCTCAAGATTCTGTAGCCTTCTTAATATTCTTCCCTGGAGGCAGAAGCAGCCTATGGGGCTGCAGAGGACAAGAAAGCTTTAGAGAGGACTAAGGCCTGATAAATTCATCTTTGAAGAAATTGTTGACAACTTCCCTAAAGTTATCAGCTCATAGACTATGTTCACTTTAAATGAACTGCTTCACATGTTACCAAATGACAGTTTTCCTAAAAACTTATTATTCAGTATGGATAGAAATTTACATTTCTGTCAGTCACCACTGTGATATTTATTTATGGAAAGTGGATGAAGTCTCTCAATTTCAATGAGTCAATTCTCAGTGGTAATCCTTGTCCTGTGTGGTGTTTATTATCCTTGAAAGTTTTCTTTGGAATTAGTTGTTAACATATTTAGTAAATTTTATCTGCTTCATGTGATCATACTTCAAGATTATAAAAATTCATATGTATGTTCTGTGATAATGAGAGCTTAGATCACAGCTAATAATACATCAATGATACATTTAATATGCTTTCATTTTGAAATCTACATTTGACATTATACTTCTTAATTTAAATATATATTTAAATTATATATGTATAAATATATATATGTATGTACATATATATATTTCCAAATTAAAATTTGGAAAATGATTCCACAAAATGCCAGTATTTGGATATATATATATATATACACATATACATATATGGATAGAAATACATATAAATATAATATATATACATATGTTTCTTATATATATCTTATACATATATTCCAAATTAAAATTTGGAAAAAGACTCCACTTCAACAAAGTTCCATCATTTGAATACATATACATATACATATATCTATGAAAGATATATTTTATACAATTCAAGATATATATATCTTGATATACATATACATATAAATGTATACATATCCATATCTATGTAAGTATATGTATATCAAGACATATATACATATATCTTGAATTGTATAAAATATATCTTTCATTTAAAGAATGCTGAACATAAAACCAAGCAGTCTGAAGGAAGAGGTAAACAGGGAGAACAAATTGTTAAAAATTTCTAACACAAAAATGAATGTGTCCCATCAAGATTTTCCAGGTTGAGAATCAAATTGTATACTAAATTATTACATTATGTTTTGTAATGATTTGTTACATATTATTGTAAATGTACCATTTTATACCACACACACTCAGAGTGTTATAAAATAATCACTGATAATCATTGTTTTGAAAGTCTAAGCCAAGGGCAATTATAAGAATTTACTGTCCACCAGACACATTCTAGGTCCCAGGAATACAAAATTTTGAACTCATTCACAAAGTTCTGATATTTTAGTAAGCAAGTCCAAGGTACTGCAGGATTCTAATAAATTCACAGGGTGCCTATTTGCAAGATGAATGATCTAAACCCAGCTGGTTCTGAATGAAAATCTATCCATCTCAAATCCCAATAGTGATAAATTTTTTGTCTCCCTTAACAGAAGGTGGCTACTGGGATTTTGACCGGGATTTTCACTGAAACTTTTTATTTGATTATAGCAAATCATTATTTCCTGTTTTTAAATTAAGAATAGAAAGTGTTTTATTTTGTAATTACACTTGCAATGCAGAAATAATATATTAATATTCTTCAAAATTGCCTATAATAGAAATATTTCCAGGTAAATTTGAAAAATAACTCCAGTTTAACAAAATACCATCGTTTGGATTGGAGCGGAAAATAATTGAACTCAAATTATTAAGTTTTTCAAACAAACTATATCCTTCAGGACAAAATCAAAATGTCTGATTAATTCTATTCTAAATCTCCACAGGATTTTCTAAAAGTGTGTTTCAAGTTTTGGGATTAATTATTAAATGTTTTTAGAGTAAATTTGGATTGAAAATCAAGATTCGAACACTGGTAATTTTATAATCTTTACACACCACTCTTCTTACAAATTTTAATCTAACATTTCATTCCACTTTATAAATGTATTTTATCTTTAAATACAGACAATAGACCTGACCTTTGATGTGCTGATAGGTCATCCTTAAACAAAAGATTTAAGAGTTGAGATCATTAGTTTTAAATAACTTTTCTCTGAAATTAATAGGCACCTAAGAGCATTGGTCTTGGGATATGAGCCATGCATCTATTTATCTATCTATCTATCTATCTATCTATCTATCTATCTATCTATCATCTATCATTTATCTATCTATCTATCTATCTATCTATTATCTACTTCTATGTATTATTTAGCCATTATAAATATTAGCACCTCAGTATAATTGAAGCAATTTACATTTGTTATCAGGCAACACAAAGTGCTTTAATAGTTGGCTCTGATATTTCTTTGAACCTCAGACAAAAGAAAGTCACATGCTTAGAGCTTCACAAGAATCATAATGATCTAAAATGTGGGGAGAAGTGTCAATATTTGAATCACAGGCCAATTAAATTCATGTTTTTCTTTGTTTTCAGTTTTGAGAGAAGACACTTTATAAAAGTTAGTATTCAAGATATTCCTATTAGTTATGTGACTCAAATGGAAAGCAGAAAGACCATTTAATTTATGAAAGCTATCCTTGTGAGGTTAAAAAGAAAATTGATTGTGGTTTATTAGTCCTTCCCAATAAACACTCAAGAGTTCAGCTAACTGAAAGCAATTGATACTAGTGGAATCAATGGTGCAGTAGAATACCCTAATGGGTATTGTTGGAATTTAGTTCTCATTATGTAGTTTATTTTTTCAAGCATTATTTGATGGAATTCTTGTTGATGAGTATCTTTAAAGATTTGCTGCTTAAAGAATTGGTTTATTGAATGGCTTTGCTCTATTTTAGGCCACCTTACAGATATCAGTGCTGTGATTCATACCAAAACAAACATAAAAAAGATAAAAATTTACATAAAGTGCATAGTGTTTATATTTTTTCCATTCCTTTGTAATAGATGGAATGTGCCCAAGCTCTGATGACCATGTTTCCTTAAGTAGTTGCAATTAAGAATTTCAGTAGGTTAACTTTTGATGGAATCATTCAATGAGTTGTTTATCTAACAAGTGTGATTCAACCTGAACTGTACTTATTTATATTTTTCTGTGTGCATTTTTACTTAGAGTATTTTCAAAAAATTCTAAGAAGGGAGAATAAATAAAATCATCTGCATGGGTGTAAGCAAAGACTGCCTGGGAAGAGCCAACTGTTTGTAGCAATTACAGTATGGAAAGAAAGGGTCCCTCAGAAGTCACTGCTTCCAACCAAACCCTCTTCTCCTTCCTATTTTTGTTTCTTTTCATTTCTTTGTTCTATTGTTTTTCTACCCTGCCTCTCCCGAAGCTAGCAAAAGAGTTCTTTTCTTCCCTTTGTCTACTTCTGCAAATTCTCCTGTCCTAGACACTAAGCAATTGCTGCACTTGTGTCCTGATTTTTCTCTCTGTGGACAAATCATGCCTAATTTCTCTGAACACCACATTTCAATTACCTTAAATTATTTACTATTTTCTCCACCTTTCTGACAAACATATGCTGTATTCACACCCATGCATACTGACAGAAATATGCATATATGTAATCATTTTGCTTAATATGATCATTTACCCTAAATATTCTGAACATATTTCTGTAATGAAATTCTATATTTAAAATTCCAAGTTAGAACTTTTAACTCTAGCAAAATTAATGAAAGTTGGAAGATCCTTTATAAAGGGGCAATGATATTTTTAATTTTTTTCATCTCAATATGATTTTATGTAAAACTATATGCATATATGTAATATGTATATATTTTTCAGATAAATATTAGAAATACCATAATTTTAACAAATCTTTTATGAATTTCTATGACCCCCAATGATTTAGTTTGGTATATGCTTATTATCCTTCATTAATTCAAAGTTAGTCTGGGAATTGCAGTATATATATAGCAATATCCTTCAGAGATGACTAATAAAATTAAACAGTTGGTTAAGATTTTCCTTCCTCAGGTTTTTTTTTTCCCATGCATAAATGAAGTCTACAGTACCTGTTCTTATATGAATCCAGTTATTGCCTTTCACAGGGAAGTGGAAATACCATGACATAAAGTTCCTCAGAGTGGGAATTGGCAGGTAGGAGTTGTGTGAGTTAAACTTGCTGTTGCTCAGTTTGGGGCCATTCACTTAAGAACTGAGAAACTGAAAACACTTGAACACTGGGAACTGTAGAGTTTCTGTCAGGAACAAATAAAGGCACAAACAAAAGTGTCTTAAATATTCTTAAATTCCTATTGAGTGGTATGAATTCATTGTTATTAACAGTGCAATGATTTGTTGGGAAAAGTAGAACCACTGATACTCCCAAAGTGTGAATGTTGCCCCAATATTAAGATTCATCACAAATTCTACTTGCAGTTGAGCCACCGTTACTCTCAGCCAACTTCTCTGCAAACTTACAGTGTATTCCAAAGGCCAGGATGTTGTAAGGGGGAATTACCTGGCTTAAATTAAAAGAACTTGAAAGGAAGGTTACATTTCTGAAAAACTTGTATAATGTATGTCTAATGTGTTAGAAGAAATTCATAATTTAGCAAACAATGTTTTATTAATTATCAAGCTAGAATTTTCAAAACGCTCACCACTCCAAGTATGTTATGGTGAGTACTTAAATGTATTTTTTCTTTCAATCTTTGTCATATACAATAAAGGTATATAGCATTTGTTATATCACTCCATTTTAATTTTATATTAACTCAGTGAATTTGATAGTACTATCCCAATTCTACAACTACAACATACAGAGGTTATCCAACTTCCCTGAAGTTATAAGACAAAAGTTTAATCCAAATGTAGGGTATTTGTGATCCAAAATCACCTAATTACATCTAGAGTCAAGTGCACTAGTCACATACATCCAAAAATAAGTAGCTAGATTTAAGTTTTTAAAAAGTCAGGACAGAGTTTAGCTGCATATTAGAAAATGTACCTTGTTTCTTGTGACTCCTACATGGCAGGCATTAGTTG
The DNA here is from genome assembly GCA_020662805.1 of Glaucomys volans. Lineage (NCBI taxonomy): Eukaryota > Metazoa > Chordata > Mammalia > Rodentia > Sciuridae > Glaucomys > Glaucomys volans. Next base: position 926,310 of record JAJEJO010000595.1, on the reverse strand, counting down.
ACTTTACCATCAAGTCCCAACAAACACTACCAATGCTTCTTTAAAAAATTTAATCAGCAATCAGCTTATCATGGGAAGCTATATGCATTGAATCTGCTGTCTGTGTAGACTAAAATTTTAATTTAATAGCTGGAATCCATGGAATTTTAAAAACTGATCCAGGGTTTCCATACTGGAATAAAATTAGGTAGCAGTAAAGTGATGTGGAAAACAACCCAGGAGTTCCTCTGGACCAACTATGAAAGTTTGCAGACCAGGGGGGATTTGCTGGAACCATACCTACTTCTTTCTGCTCTATATGTCTTAGGTTTCCATGTCTACCTTATCAATGGGAGGTATGATCATTAAAGAGTATGAATTAATATAATGTTGTGTCATCCTTAAGGAAAAGCAGGGCAGTGAAAAAACATGATCTCGAGATTCACCTCTCAGTTCCCAAAACACTTATAGCCAATAAATACATATGGCTTCCTCTCACACATCTTTTACATGTTTCCAGGTATCCTCTTGACCATTCTGTTTTAAATATATCCCACACTATTATTGTACTTCCTATTTTTTATCTTTTGCTTAATATCTCTACTTAATTTATCTAATTTAGAGAAATTCTGTCTTATTTTATATGTGCATATGTATTATAGCCCCAAAAGATTTAAAACTGGATAAAGTGTGAAGAATGGAATGCTAATTGAAATATAGCAAAAAAGCTGAAACTTTACCTTCATGTTATGGTGTCTTTTCTTGCAAGAAAGATTAGTATCTTCATGCATATTATGTACTATGCTTTCTCCTAATGTATTATCTGTTATCTAACTTCCTCTACTAGAAGGTATTAGGTCAGATTGGGCAGCTGGATAGGAGGGAGCTGGACAACTGGCAACCCGCTGCAAGCACAGAGAGCATCAGGCAGGCAGCGCACCAGAGCAACCAATCAAATGTGAACAGATAAACTCCACTGACCTCACATCCATCTATCACTCAGCAGCTCCCTCAGCCCATTCTCTACTATTAAGACCCTGGGCCACATGTAATTTCTCTGGCTCTCCACTCTGACCTTTACCCTGGAGGGCTAAGGAATCTCACCCAGAGCCAAATCTCAATAAAGCTTGGTTCAGTTGCTTTTGTCTGACTCCTGTTTGGCCACCCGCCTCTGATCTTACTTTGGCCACCTGCCTCCAATCTTACATTTGGTGCTAAAACCCAGGAGGTTCCTCGGACCTCCACTTTGGGGTTGAGGTCCATCCTGTCCTTCAAATGAACCAGGAGATTCCTACACCACTCTGTTTCTCTTTATCTAGGCTGACAGACATGGGTAAGTCCCCTCCCTTGGGTTTCCCATGGCCTTCCGATTTCACTCTCCATTATGGAGGTCTGTCTGTAAATGGCGCACTTGCCAGACCCCTGCCCATTCCGTTTGGGCTCTGGTAGACTGTGGAGATGTACCCAGCTTCTGGCTAGCCCCACTTTATTCTGTTACAGGCCCCCAAAAGTTGGAAGACATTCCAGCTTTTGACCCACCTATTATCCATTCCTTGGGTGTTCACAATTGGTAATCGGGATGCCTTTTCCTGCTTCTATTCACCACTGGATATACTGAAAAGCCATGGGAAACACTGGGACCTCCTTAGGCCTCAAAACTCTTTTGTGCTGCCTCTACCGTAATTTCATTAAATTAGGACTCACCCAAGACTTATGCTGTATGCTGCCTGTCCCCAGTACGTTTTAGATAATGGCTCAAAGTGGCCACCAAAGGGTACTCTCGACTTTAAAATCCTTACCAACTTGGGCAACCACTGCCACGGGACAGAAAAGTGACCAGAACTCCCTCCCTTATTTGAAAGCTTTTCAGATTTTGCACGCTCACCCCACCCTTTTTTCTATCTGTTCCACCACCCAAGTCCTTCTTGCCTGAGATAGTCCCAAACCATCCCCCATTGTTCTCCTGCTTCTTTCATGTTTTCAGATCCACCCGAATTGCTTTCAGCTCTACCCCCTCATCTTTTCCCCCCTTACTCAGGCCAGACTTCCTATTCCTCTTCCTCTTCTCCTCCCATGGCTACAAACCCACCCCTTCCTCCTATGACTTCAGCTCTTCCTCCTCCTCAGAGCCCTACCCCCTCCCCTCCTTCTCCTCCTCCAGAATGTCCCTCCACCCACTCAGTTCTCTTCTCATCTATTAGTGCACACACTCAAACCCATCAGACCCTCCCACTACCCAACCCGAAGCTCCTTTGTCCCCTCCGGGAGGTAGCTGGTGCAGAAGGCATTGTGTGAGTCTGTGCTCCATTCTCACTCCAGGATCTTTCCCAGATTGAGAAACATTTAGGGTCTTTCTCTGTTGACACCTCTACTTATATTAAGGAATTTAGATATCTTTCCCAGACCTGGCATGATGTTTATGTTATTCTTTCTTCCACACTCACCCCAGATGAATGAGCCCACATCCAACAGCAGCACAGGATCATGCTGACCAGGTTCACCTTACAGACATAACCCTACCCACAGGACCAAAAGCAGTCCCAATAACCAAACCAAACTGGGACTATCAAGAAGGCCACCAGGGCCACCATTATTACACTTGCATGTCGAATATCTCATAGCTGGCATGCAGGCAGTCTCCAATAAGGTAGTAAACTTTGATAAATTGAGGGAAATTACCCAAAATCCAGATGAGAATCCAGCTTTATTTCTTAACCACCTTACAGAGGTCCTTACTAAATATACAAAACTGGACCCTGAATCTCCCTCCCTCTGGGGCTACAGTGCTAGCAACCCACTTCATTTCTCAATTGGCCCCTGATATAAGAAAAAGCTCAAAAAGGCTGAGGAGAGCCCTCAAACCCCTATGCAAGATCTGGTAAAAATGGCCTTCAAAGTTTATAATATTTGAGAAGAATCGACTGAATTGGCCAGGCAGTCTCGCTTACAAAAAAAGATGAAACTCTAATCCCAAGTCTTGGTAGCTGCCCTGCAGCCTGTGGCTCCAGCAAGAGCTTCAAAGGGGGACCAACAATCCTCTCCACCAGAGGCTTGCTTCAAGTGTGAACGTGAAGGTCACTGGGCTTGTCGATGGCCAAACCCATGGCTGCCCACCAGGCCATGTCCTACCTGCAAATAAGCAGTACACTGGAAGAGTGACTGCCCTATGGCCGGTCCCCTCCCCTGTGCCTCTACCCGGGGGTGTGACCAGCCAGGCAGTCCCTCCCCCTGAGCTGTTGGGATTTATGGAAGACTGAAGGAGCCCAGACTCAAGGACCCACATCACCCTGGGCTCAGTGAGCTCAGGGTAATGCTCCAGGTACTGGGTAAGTCCATAACTTTCCTTGTGGACACAGGGGCTACCTATTTTGTCTTGCCTGTGCACTCTGGGCCTTTATTTCCTTCCCAGGTTTCAGTTATGGGAATTGGTGGAAAACCCTCCTTCCCAAACAGAACAGCTAGGTTAGCCTGTGCCCTGGAGGGACATCCTTTTGCATACTCTTTCCTGGTTATTCTGTCCTGTCCAGTCCCCCTCCTAGGCAGAGGTGTTCTCCAACTCCTAGGAGCCACCCTACAATTTCTTCCCAGGCATACTACTAGTACTCACTTTCTTCTACCTCTGTTTCTTACATCTCTAGCACCCCCACACCACCTATCTTATTGTTGCCCCCCAGACCTGGTTGACCTCCAAGTCTGGGACACCTCCAAGCCAGTCATAGCCTTTCACCACAAGCCAGTCCTTATCCAACTGAAACCTCAAACTAAGTTTCCTTAATGTCCCCAGCTTCCTATTTCCCACACCCACAGAGAAGGACTTAAACCCATCATATACCAGTTACTTACTCAGGGACTCCTCATCCCTACTGACTCCCCCTGTAACACCCTTATCTTGCCAGTATGTAAACCCTCAGGAACCTGTTACTTGGTCCAGGATCCCTGCCTAATAAGCAAGGCAGCTATTCCCATCCATCCAGTGGTTCCTAACCCTTACACTCTTTTTTTCTCACATTCCCCCTTCTACCACTACTTCACAGTCTTGGATCTCAAAGATGTGTTTGTTACAGTTCCTCTTCACCCTGACTCCTATAACCTCTTTGCCTTCACATGGGAGGATCCCATATCATTTAGGTCTCAACAGTTGACGAGAACAGTTTTACCCCAAGGCTTCCAGGACAGCCCCCATCTCTTTGGGCAAACCCTAGCTAAAGATTTGGCTACTTGTGATTTAGGAGATAGCACACTCCTACCATAAGTGGATGACCTCCTTCTATGTAACCCATCCTTCAAGGCCTCCCAGACTCACACTGCCCAGTTCCTTAACTTCCTGGGGTCTCAAGGCTATCAGGTCTCCCCACCTAAGTTCCAGTTTACCACCTTCTCAGTCACATATTTGGGCATACTCCTCACTCCTACCTCTAAGAGTCTCACAAAAGACAGAATCCAAGCCCTCTGTGACTTACAGCTGTCAGAAATGGCAGATTGCATTCTCTTCTTCCTGGGTTTGGCTGGTTTCTTCAGGCATTGGGTCACTAAATTTTGCTTCTTGCCAGACCTCTATATCGGGCAGCAAAGGAGACTCCTCATGGGCCCCTTACCTCCCCCAAAATGATAGCTAACTCTTCTTCCAACCTCAGGGATTCTCTCATGTCCTCCCCCACTCTCTCTCTCCCTAACCCTAACCATCCTTCCCACCTCTTTATGGATGAAAAACAGGGTGTTTCCCCTGGCCTCCTCACTCAACCAACCGGATCTTCCTACAGACCAGTGGCATAGCTCTCCAAGCAACTTGATTCTACAGTTTGTGGGTGGCTACCATGCCTCCAGGCAGTGGTGACAGCAGTTGAACTAACTAAGGAAGCCCTAAAACTCACGCTACTCCAACCAATAGCTGTGTTCTCCACCCATTGAATACAGGACCTCTTAAGCCATAAATCCCTTCTACTCCTGAACCCATCATGGATTCAAGAATTTCATCTCCTCTTTATAGAAAGCCCCACCATTACTCTCTGTTGTTCTCTCAACCCTGCTACACTTCTCCCACTGTTCCTACCTCCCTCAACTGTCAGCCATTCCTGTTCACAGGTGATGGAAGCCCTATGCTCACCTTGTGATGACCTCTTCAATTACCCACTTCCCTCACCTGACCTAACCAATTTTGTAGATGGCAGTTCTGTGCTGGTTCCCAGTGGACACCATAGAGCCGCTTATGTGGTAGTCACCACCACCTCATTTCTGGACGCCAGCTGCCTTCCAGAAGGGACCACTTCCCAAAAAGCCAAACTCTTTGCTCTGATTAGGGCCCTAATTCTGTCCAAAGGTAAACAGGTTAACATCTACACAGATTCCAAACATGCTGTCTTGATTGCTCACTCCCATATGGCTATTTAGAAGGAATGTGGATTTCTCACTACAAAGGGATCACAGTGGTCAATGCCTCCCTAATTTTTAAGCTTTTGGAGGCACTTCAGCTGCCATCCCAAGTTGCCATCATACATTTTCAAGGACACCAAAATTCTTCAGACCCTATAACCATGGGTAATAGCAAAGTGGACTCTATAACACAGGGGCTAACAACAATATCCTCAACAGACCCTATTTTATTCCTATTTACAACAATTAAACCTAAATATTCTCCACAGGAACAAGAGAAGCTAATAACCCAGAGTGGCCATTTTGGGAATGATGGCTGGATCTTTCTGGGGCACCAGATTACCCTTCCCAAGCAGCAAGCTTCCAGCGTTTTGATGGACATTCATAACTCTCTTCATATTGGCCCAAGCCTCTTTTGCAGTTTCTCCAACCCCTTTTTTATTTTCTAGGAATGAGAACTATTATCCAGCAGGTCCACTTGGCTTGTCCAGTCTGCTCCACAGTATCCTCAGAAGCTAGCATCAAACCCAAGCTCTCAACACATCAGATGAGAGGCCATCAGTCAGACGAAGACTGGCAGATCAACTTCACCCACATGCCTAGACACAAAAACTCCTTTACTTACTTCATTACTTACTTACCTTGGTTGATAATTTTTCAGGTTGGATAGAAGCCTTTTCCACCCTCAGGGAAACTGCAGACATTGTTGCCTCCATCCTCATTGAGCAGGTTATTCCCAGATTCAGATTTCCTGCATCCATCCAGTCAGACAATGGTCTCGCCTTCACCTCTCAGGTTGTTCATATAGTCTCCAAAAGCCTCAACATCACCTAGAGACTCCACATTCCCTACTGACCCCAATCCTCAGGTAAGATTGAAAGGCTAACAGCATTCTCAAGGATCACCTCACTAAACTTGCTGTTGAACTTAGACTTTCTTGGCCCAATCTCTTTCCATTGGCCCTTACTGGAGTCCGGCAATCCCTATAGTCCCCTCAGGCCTCAGCCCCTTTGAGCTACTCTATGGAAGCCCTTTCCTAATCAACCAAAACTTCCCAATCACCCCTTCTCTCCTGGCATCTTATCTACCTTACCTCACACTTTTGCACAAACCCCTAAGGGAACACACAGACCTTCCAGCGCCATCCACAGCCTCATCTCCGGCCAGACTGCAAACTGAATTGGGCATCGTTCCTCTTCAACCAGGTGATGTAGTTTTCCTTCAGGAATTTCATCCTTGATCACTACAACCTCACTAGGCTGGACCCCACACAGTTATACTTTCCACCCCCACAGCAGCCATACTTCTGGGCCACTCCCCTTGCTACCACATTTCCTGCCTTAAAAGAGTACCCTTCTGGGTTACCCAGTCCTGGGCTTCCACTGCGCTGGGGCCCACCAAACTCAAAATCTCTCGCCAACCCCTTATTACTGCTACTACTCATTAATCTCTCTAGCCTCTGTCCTAACCTACAGATGGCATTTGTATGCCCAGGAAAATTGGCAGCTGGGTGGAACCTCCTTCTTAAGGTTGTAGTGGAAAACGACTGTTCCCCTACCGGATGTGACTGGGAAATCACCCTTGACCTCAAAGATTTTAGAACTATATCTATCTCTTCTTATTATGCCTGTATGGTTTGCTTCCTATATGACCAATAGAAGCCATACTGCAAAAGGAACCCCACTATATTGGAGTGTGCCCCTACAATAGCTGTGAAAGACATTTCCTTGGTCCCAGCTGGGGAAACACAATAAGAATCAACATCAAAGATCCCTGGATCCCAAAATGGGCCCCAGGGGTCAATGGTAAAGTTTACACAGGGCCAACAGCCATCCATCCTGTGACTTCACTTAGAATCTGGAGAGTTTATATTCAGGTGGTTCCTCAGGTTCACCTAACCATCCAGGAGCAGGAAAAGGAGATGCATTGCCAACCTGACACAATTACTCAGCCTAATGTTAATCCTTTCTCATGGTTTACTCTGATGCATCAAGGTTTTCAACTTCTCAATCTCTCCAGAGTCAATAACATCTCAGATTGCTTTCTTTGTGCAGGTTTGGACCAGACCCCCCTAAAAGCCATTCCCATGAGTACCCCCCTTAACACTTCCCCAAAACCTCAAAGGGCCCCCTACACGTTTAGAGGGAGTTCCCCTTTATCACAACTCCTCAGAGAACTTTGCTTACTGTTACACTTCCTCTAACTCAGTACCTTGCGACTGAACCATACAGGTGTCTTCTCCAATGTTTGCTCCTCCAGGATTCTTTTTCTGGTGTAAGGGCACTCTGACAAAAAAATTAGGTTCCAATATGCCCTTCACTTTCTGTGTGCCCTCCATTTTAATTCCTCAATTGACACTATAGAGTGAAGCTGAATTAATCTGGCTTGCTCAAAATCCCATCCCTAGGCCATTTTTCTACTGGTGGTGTTTGGACTCTCCCAAGCCTCCTCCCTCCTGGCCTCCGGATTGGGGGCAGGAGGACTTAGTTATGCAGTCACTGCCACCCAAAAGCTATACCAGCAACTCTAAGAGTCAGTGGAGGCATCTGCTGCCTCCCTGGCATCCCTACAGGGACAAATAACATCTATTGCCCACATTTCCTCATAGAACCACAAGAGCTAGATCTTCTAACAGCGCACAAAGGGGGAACATGTCTGTTCCTAAGAGTAGAATGCTGCTACTACATCAGTGAAACTGGACTGGTTGAGAAAAATGTTGAAACTCTCAGGTGTCTGAGTGAGAGGCTTATACAACAACAGTCAAATGACCCTTGGCCAGGATGGCTAAACTACACTCATCACCTGGCTGACCCCCATCCTCACTCCTATATTTGTGATAGGACTCCTACTAATGATTGCTCCCTGTTTTCTCATGTTTGCCTGGAGCCGCATGTGTGAGGTTGCCAGGGTGACATACAACCAAATGCTCCTGCACCCTTAGAGCTGCCTCTCCACCAACCTAGAACCCAAACTTCTCTTTTCTCACAATGCCCCCTAACATGCAGGAAGTAGCCAGATGGATTTGTTGCCTTATATCACCAAAAACATTGGGATGTTAGGTCAGATTTGGGCGACTGGAAGGGAGGGAGCAGGACAACTGGCAACCTGCTGCAAGCAGAGAGCATCAGGCAGGCAGCTCACGACCAATCAAATGTGGACAGATAAACCCCACTGACCCTCACATCCACCTATCACTCAGCAGGCCCCTCAGCCCATTCTGGGCTATAAAGACCCTGGGCAGCTGGAGCCACATGTGATTTCTCTGGCTCTCCACTCTGACCTTTACCCCGGAGGGCTAGGGAATCTTACCCAAGAGCCAAATCTCAATAAAGCTTGGTTCAGCTGCTTTTGTCTGACTCCTGTTTGGCCACCTGCCTCCGATCTTACAGAAGGCAAGCTCTTTTGGGGCAGAAATTTTCCTTTATTTTATCTCTGGTATAAACTAATCCCATGAATAGTACCTGGGATTTAGGATTTTATAACCGTATACTGAATTAATTACAGTACCTTGCTAAATATAAAGAAAATAATTTTAGTGGATCACTATTTTCTTTTAGGAAAGTTTGGCATTATATTTACTGAACTAGCTCTCTTACTACATAAAAAAATTGAGTGTGTGATATTCTAAGCTACAGTATTTCCCTTCTCTTTACATGTACCTCAAGTACAGATTTTTTAAAAATGAAATATGTAGATATAATTAAAATCCTTGAAATGTGTAAGACAATTATCAAATCATCCAACAGTTTTAAAATGGCTTCTCAATTTTTCTCTGGTATCTACAGGGTCATGAATGTTAGCTAAATGTGTTATACACATACATACATATTCATGTTCACAAATATTTTCTTTAAAAATACTAAATTTAGAGTCAGTACGTTCTTTGATTCTACCACAAATTATCTTCAGACTAGTCATTTAACCTCTCTGAATTTTAACTGATTCATGCAGAAAATATAGCATCAACTGTATTTTCTGGAAGTCAACATGTATCTTCCAGTCCAAAATGCTTTCTGTAGAGTCAGATGATTTATGAATGACTATGTCTCATAATTCCTTTTTCTTGAGCAAATAAATAAATTTAATCTAATTTAAAACATCAAAGTTTTTAGCATATTTTTAAAAATATTTGCTAATATGCAGAATAAAGTAATTATTTTTGCAATTTTTTTTCTTTTCACACCAATATTGACAAAAACTATCAGTGGTTTATCAATTTGTGTTTGCTTTTACAGTACTAGAGATTGAAACAGGAGGACACCTTATCAATGAACTACATCCTGAGTCTTTTTTCATTTTTATTTTGAGACATGATCTCATTTAGGCTGGCCTTGAACTTTGGATTCTTCTGCTGAAACCTCCAAAGTCTCTGGGATTACAGATGTGTGCCCTCAGGCCTGAATCAATTGTATTTTGCAGACTTTTCAGTTTAGAAATTGTTTTCTGTCATTATTGTGAAGCAAGGATTGGTAAAAGGATGTTGGCCATTGTATTCAATAATACTACCCTTTCAATTTCATGTTAGTGTATTTACCTTTCTAAACAATGTTCATGATGCAGTCAGGAGGATAAAAAGTCACATGTTCAAGAGTGAAAAGAAAGCAAACAAAAGCAGCAATGGTAACTCAAGAAATACTACTAACTGATTATGGAAAAATGAAATCATTGCTCTGGTTTAAGTTCTGTTTGACTCACTGATCCAGATGTCAAATGAGTGCCTGAGTCAGTATGTGAAATTGAATTTTTTTCTACTTTCTGGGTCCCAAATTGTCATTTCTAATTGTTTATATGAATTTTGTTGCTAATTAATAGTTCTAAAACTGCTCTATAACAAAATTTTCCATTCATTTGTGCAGAGAAGTTGATAAATAACAGTTAAGATGGCAGGTTCTGAATCTTTATCAGATGTTGAGCTCAGCTTGAAGTTTTATAAAAAATAATGGAAGAGATGGAGTAAATTAACTCAACCTGGAAATTTTAAACATGTAAAAAAGACTTTCTTACTGAACTCACAGAAGAAAAATCCAATTAGCACCAGCAGATGCCTCATATGGTACACATTGGAGAAGAATGAAAAACAAGTTGGTGCCCTATTAATAGTGTACAGCAGTTTTATAGCTGTGACACATTAATGTCACAAAACAAACCCACTTCCTACAGAGACATGAATGGTGCAGAGAATGACCTGGTACCTTAATGGGCATCAGAATCACCTGGAGGGCCTGTTAAAACACAGATCTTTGGGAACTCCCCCAGAGTCTCTGATTCAGTAGGTCTGGTGTAGGTTCAAGTATTTGCCTTTCTAAGAAGTTCCAAGGTAATGCTGATGCTACTGACCCAGGGACCAAACTTTGGTTATAAACAGTTTGAGTTGTGCAATTACAGCTTTGGAAAGGCCTCAAAAGTATTTAATCCATATCTCTAATTTAAATTTTAACCATCCCTGTTGGCTAAATTCCTTATTAAATTTGAGCAACTACCATGTATCAGAGATGGATCTGGATGCTAGTCGTGCACTGGTTAGAAAATCCCCCTCAAAGAATTCATGTCTTATGGGAAAGTGTGTGACAAGGTGCTTATTATGCAGAGTTTCCAAGGGAGAATGCAGAGGCTTTAGACTCTGAAGATAAGCTGAAAACTATTAAACAGCAAAGCAATATGGCCAGACTTGGATTTTTAAATTTATCATCCTGGCCTGACAGGAAGCAATGAAGTGAAGTAGTAAATGATTGCAGTAACTCAAGTCAGAGACAGTGATGGTTTTTAAAACACTTCAGTGTTTTCATATGGCTTTTAGAATACAATCTTAATGCCTTAAAGTGGTAAGAAAAAGAAATTGATTGGCCACCTACAGACTTGTGCAAACTTGACTCCTTTTTATGCCACCTGTATCCCCACTTGCCTACAAACATAGTGCTCAAAAATTTAACCCTGCTTAGTTTGCTTTAGTTCCTCAACCTCAGAATTTTATCTTTGCCTCTGAATTCATCCCTATCCTTTCTATCCCAGGATGATTCTTTGTTATCCTCCTCACTTAATCACTGATATTTTTTATCTCAGCTGACATGTTTGGACAGACCCATTCTCTCTTCTGTTCTTTGTGAGATTCCACCCGACTTCTTGATTTTTCATCTTTGTTCACTTCTATATATACACCTCTAGAATGGAGAGACTGGAGTATTTATCAGTGTATTCCTCAGAAAAACCTACATCACAATAAATACACAATAAAAGAGTGCTCAGGAGGCTAAGGCAGGAGGGTCATGTGTTCAAAGCCAACTTCAGCAAAAAGTGAAGCCCTAAGGAACTCAGTGAGACTCTGTCTCTAAATAAAATTCAAAACAGGGCTGGGGATGTGGCCCTGTGGTTGAGTGCTCCTGAGTTCAATCTCTACTACCAAAAAAAAAAAAAAGGTGCAGTTTTACTGAAGAAATAGAATCCTATAAAGGAGACAAAAGTGGGGGAAAAGGAATAGATATGAAAAAAATGTAGACCGCAATGTCATAATACCTAAGAGTTAGATGGAATAATAGGCAGGTCCAGAAATGCATGACCTGAAAAAACATTTATCAACTTTATTTAGTTAGTGTATTTGTTTTCTGTTGCTCTAATGTAATACTTTAGGTTTGGTATTTTATACCAGAAAGAGGTGTATTTTGCTCACTGTTTTAGAGATTCAGAGACTAACTAAGTGGGCTTATCTGTTTGGATGCATTGGGCATGATAGAGAATTGGAAAGAGAAATGACTATATGGAGTAGGGGTCAAGCATGTGAGATGGTCACATTTTCATGAAAAATCACTAACTGGGGACCCAGGAGAATCACCACGCTCACATCACTAAACTGTGGACCCAGAGTCTAGCTCAGGTACTTGGAGGACATGCCCAAACCATATCCAAACCATAGCAGCAAGGAATATTATTGGTGACATTACAGACAATGATATCAATGGAGTAAAAATATAAAGGAGAATGGTAGGAATGGGAGATTCCCACACATTTTTGTAATATTAGATTTAAGTTTTATAGTAACTATGTCAGATAAATCCATTATTACCATCTTACAGATAATTGAAGCAGAGAAATATTAAGTAACTGAAAAAGGTTATAAAATTAGAAAATGACAGAATTTGAACCTGGAATATTTGTCTGTAAGAAGCAAGATTTAACCTATCTATGTAATCTTCCCTTCCACTATGTATATTGAATAAATGAACAAGTGGAAGGAAATGCACACTCATTGATCTTATTATGCAGCATGCTTTTTGGTATCTACTGATACCCTCATCAGTTTCTTTATTCTTTTAGGGAACTTTGAATAGAATTTATTAAATATCACTGACATTTCAAAATCATATTTCATCTTACTAAATTTAATTATAATATTTTCATTATTGATGTTGAAGTATCTACAACATTTTGCCTGTCCATTTTGTGATAACATCTCCAATTTAATAGGCATTTCTTTGTCAGAATCACTATTGATTCTATTAAACAATAAGGATGAGTTGAAAGATGAAATTGACTTATATTTTGAAGTCCATATTCATTTTTTGCTTATTTGTAGAAAAGGTAAGTCACTGCAGTCAGTCTGAATTAGTGCAGTAAGCTTTCCAAAGGGCTGTAAGTTAAATTATTAAACTCTTAATCTCAGGTTTGGAACCAAGTAAATGTGGCATATGTCAGGCAACACTTGCAATGTTGGCAAGTTTTATGGTTTGGATGTGAGGTGTCCCCCAAAAGCTTATGTGTGAGACAATGGAAGAAGGTTTAGAGGAGAAATGATTGGGTTTTGAAAGCCTCAATCAGATCAGTGAATTAATCCCTTGATGGGATTAACAGGTAACTGAAGGTGGGTACGGTGTGGCTGGAGGAAGTGGGTTATTGGGGGCATGTCTTTGGGTATATATTTCGATTCTGGTGAGTGGAGTCTCTTTCTCTGCTCCTTGATCATCATGTCAGCTGCTTCCCTCTATCACATTCTTCCACCATGATGTTCTGCTTCGCCTCAAGCCCCAAGGTATTGAACCAGCTGTCTATGGATTGAGACCTCTGAAACTGTGAGCCTCAAAATGAACTTTTCCCCCTCTACAATTGTTTTGGTGAGGTCTTTTACTCACAGCAGCAAGTAAGCTCACTAAAACAGCAAGGTCCTCCAGTCACTCCATGGAAGAGGTAATAGTAAAACGTCCTCTACTTTGTAGAAATAAAATGGCTACTGTGGTGCTATCAAAATGAGAATTTTTTTTTTTTTTTCGTTTTTTCCTTTCTGATTATATGGCAAATAAAATAAGCAAACAAACACATCTAAACTTAGAAAGCTTTTCAGGATCCATCCGTTGCAGTGATTTTGGACAAACGTCAATCTTATTCACACAAGGGATGGTGTTAGGAAGAAGTTGGTGAAAATGTGAAGACAAGCATGAAGGCCTTTTCATACTATAATCTTTCAGCTAGACATCCAGGGATAATAAAAAATGGAGCGTAGGTTTAAAAATAATACTGATAAGTGATTTTAATTGGTAGGTGGAAATGTTGATAATAAAATGAAGAATCACTTGAAAAACTACTGATTCTTTGCGAAGATGTGGGCGAATATAACCAGTGACCAGAACACAACAGATACCAATAATATTAAGACTCTGAAAGGACAGGATGCAGCCCATCTTTTTTGGAAGATGAAAGGTTTGCTCTAATCCCCCTTCATGAAAGCAGACTTGCTTCAGAGAAGAGATTTTAGTCCTGGAAACAAGAAACTTACAAAGACAAGTTATTTTCTCATATTTTTTCCCACACAATCCTGCCACCTGCACCCTGAAGATATTTGAGGTTTCTGAACATTTAGTGAGAAAATGGACACTATCAGGTATGATAGAGAAAACAAAAGAGATCAAATGAATTGAAAAAAGAAATAAAAGAAATAAAAAATTTTGCAAAGGTCAGTTCCATTGTGCCAATCATTGGGCAACTAGTACCCGGGTCTCATGTCTCCAGTTACCCTTCGATGTATACATTCCACATTGTAATGAGAAATTGTTGAACACAACATCAATAGTTGGATAACAATGTAGAGTTTAAGGATTGAGAAATAAACTATAGTTGTCTTTTAATTTTTAAAAACGCTTCCTTTGCTGGTTTGCTTTATTTCCTGCCTTGAAATATGAAGTTTAAAGGATATTTTTAATTTTTTTATTTATTTATATTGCCTCAAGTAGAAAGAAGGATTTAGTTTTTATTTTAGAGCTAATATCAAACAGTCTAAACAAATTTTCTCTAGGGACAGTGGAATACCACCTTAAAATCAATTTGTTTAAATCAAACTCTTCATTCTATTTCCAAGCTCATTTTCTTCTCAATATCATTTTTCTTAGTAGCACTACCTCCCTAGCATGACATATCTTTGATTCAGTTTTTCTCCATAGGAAGTGAACACTTGCTGTGTTTTCTGGATACCCCATTTAGACTATTTCATTTCATTTTATTTTATTTTATCCTCACTATGTTGCTGAGGCTGGCCTCAAACTTGGGATCATTTGCCTCTGCCTCTGATTTGCTGGGATTATAGTAGGTATGTGATGCTATGCCCAGCTATTTACTTTAGTTTTAGAATTTTTAAATAAGTTACGTAGCAACCACTATTTACATTCATATACCCAGGTCAACAATAGTGATTTAGCATATTTCTAGGAGCCCCTTTGTGGTCATTTCCAGTAATTATCCCCTACTTCTTCACATAGATATCAAAATTCTCATGACAAAAACCCTAGATTGGTTTTCCCTATATTTGTATTTTATACAATTAGAATCACACTGTTATGCAATGTAACAATTTATTTTTCTTGCATATTTCTCTCAACCATTATGTATGTGGGATTAATCCACATTATTATGGATAGCAAGAGAAACTCAAATTTTATTTTTGATTACACGTTTCTTTTTAAAATATTTCTAGACTTAGTTACACAGTATGATTTGGATTTTTAACTTTATGTTATGAGTGAGATTGGTCCTTTCTTGTTATATCTTTGTCAAATTTTATGTTAGTCATGCTGGCCACATAAACTAAGTTGACAAAAACATAGCACTTTTTCATATTCTTGGAGAATTTGTGTATATTTTATGTTATTATTCATTCAATGGTTAGTCATATTTATCAATGAAGCTACCTAATCATTGAGTTTTACTACTGAAAAGACTCTTCATTAGAAATTCAATCATTTCATAGATATAAGACTATGTAGATTTTTGGAAATATCTGTGTATATCATTTTGGTAAAAATGAGTTTTGAAAGAACTTTTTTCTATTACTTTGTAGCATTGAATTGTTCACTGAGCCTCATTACATTTATAACATTTACATTATATGCAATAATATTCCCATTTTTTTCATTGCAAACATGGAGTTTTCTATGTATTTTGTTCTTAATCAGTCTTGACAGGATTTTATGAATTTACTAACTCCTTAACGAATGAAATATTAGCTTTGTTGATTCTCTATATTACACATTTTAATTTTATATTACTGTTCCAAAATTTATTTGCATTCTTTTTCATTCCTCTCGGTTTAATTTTCTCTTTTTCTTCCACCTGCTCTTGACATGGCTCCCTGACTGCCCTGCTGCGCAGTCAGCCCAGTAATCCCCAGTGAGAAGCAGTGGGGAGCTGTGGAGTGGTGGCTGGGGCTGGTTGGAGCACAGGTGATGAGCAAAGCCCTCCATGCCAGCTCAGGCCAGAGGCCTTGTGAGCCAGAGCCAAAGCAAGCTATGGTTATGTGAACCTGTCATGCTGTGGCAGCCTGGCCAGGCCTAATCAGACCTGGTGCTAGTGTCCACTCCATACAGTGCTGTAGCCTGAAAACCCAGCATCGATTGTCTCAAAACCTCAACCTCCAGCTTCAGAGCATAGGAAAGTGGAAGTGGGGCGGAACTGAATGGGATTGCAAGGCTAACCAATCATGTTAGTACTTTTCCAAACCCTGATTAGCATACATTTGGACCAACAGCATTGACCCAAATGTGTGCTAGTCTTGGGCTATACAAACCCCTAGACTAGCACACTCAAGTGGCAACCCTTATGAAGGTTCCCTCCTGTCCCTGTGAGAGTTCTGTTTCTATTCTTAAACTTGAATAAATCCTATTCCTTTCATTCGTGCCTTCCATTGTCCCATGAGTTTCATTCTTCAGATTTGCAAGACAAGAACCTGGAAAGAAGTTGGCAGTGAGCTGCTGGGACTCACTGCATCACTGGAGGGCATAACTCATCATTTAGACCTGTAATACTGAAAGCTGCAACATACCACACCATAGTAAAGGAGAAGAATTCAGCTTTGCTGACTGCAAGTCTGGGAGATAAAACTAGCAGGCATCCCCTGCTACGATTAGCTGCTAACACTAAAAGAGGCTTTCTCAGCTGCAGCTGCTACATCTTATGCAGACCCCACCCACCAACAGAAGTGAAAAATTGAGTTTCATCTCAAACTCTGGTTTCACTCCTCTTCTCTTTCTCCTTCTATGTTTTATGTTACTGTTTACCTAAATATTTATTCTGTGTGTGTGTGCGCATGTGTGTTATGATGTGGATACAATGTGTCCTCAAAAGCCCCTGTGTTAAGGCAGGAGGGAAAATGATTAAACTGTGAGAGCTACAACCTAATGAGTCCTTCCTAATTTGAATGGACAAACTGGCTGGTAACTATAGACAGGTGATGAGTGGTGAAAGAAGTTAGGTCACTGGAGGCTTATCATTGGGAACTATGTAATGTTTCCCTGGTTTCTCCCTCTTTCTCTCTGCTTCCTCGGTGCCATGAACTGAGCAGCTGCCCTATGCAGTGCTCTCCCATCATGATATTCTGCCTCACCTTGGGACCTGAGCACTAGAGTCAACTGACCTTGAATTGAATCTCTAAAATTATGAACCGAAATAAACTTTCCCTGCTCTAAATTGTTCCTCTCAGGTGTTTTGATCACAGTGACATAAAGTTGATTAACATGATGTGATGTGATTATTTGCTACTCTGAAATACAGATTTGCATGCCATTATATGAAATAATACAGGGAATGTCCTTCACTGAGCTTCCTCCAGTGGTAATATTTCATAACAATAGCATTATAGCATGATATCACAACTAGGAAATTGATATTTCTGTAATCCACAAACATTATTTGGATTTTTATCAATGTTAAATGTACCCACAGATGTGTATATATTTGCAAACACTTGCATTTAGTTCACACTGAACTTATTACCCAAGGAGATATATTCAACATCAGAGTCAAGATGTAGAACTGTTCTTTCAGCACAAGGATGCTTTTTGTAGCCATATCTCTCTCTCCCTCCATCCCTTGAAACCTTACTCTTGCTAAGAGTAATCTACTCAGTTTTGTCGATTAAAGAGAGTTACAGAAATACCCCGATTAAAAACAGGCAATAGGTATGTTTCAAAAGAAGACATACAAATGTCCAACAGTTTTGTGCAAAGGTTCTCAACATCACTAATTATCAGGGAAATGCAAAAGGAAAACACAATGAGATTATCACTCCCGCACCCCCCAAGGAAAAATGGCCATTATAAAAAATACTGCTGGGGAGGATATGTAGAAAAGAAAACTCTTGTACACTCTTAGTGGGAATGTAAATTAGTAGTTATTATGGACAAATTTTCTCAAATTTTTAAGAACAGAACTACTCATATGATCCAACAATCCCACTACTGGGGTACATATTCAAAAAAAATAAAATTGGTGCATCAAAGATACACCTGCAACACAATTCAAAATTAAACAGAAATGGAAACAACATAAGTATCTACAAACTGATGAAGGGATAAAGGAAATGCAGTATATATACACAATGGAATATTATTCAGCCATACAAAAGAATGAAAACCCTATCATTTGCAACAACATGGATAGAACTAGAGATCACCATATTAAAGGAAATAAATCAGACACTGAAAGACAAGTACCAAGTACTCCAAGATCTCATTCATATGCTATATTATGGATTGGAGCCAGAGTACCCCACACAGTCTAGTGTTCAAAGCATGATGGCCAGCGCAACAAGGTTCAGATTGGTAATTAGGCAATTAGGTAATGGTAATTAGGCAATGATTGCATGTCCCACATTATTGGCATTTTTTAATCTCCTGGGTCTCCACTACAGTTTTGACTTCCTAATCACATCCCCTTTCCTTGACTTCTCAGGAGGTAACCTGCAGGAACTCTGACACTGCTATACTTTGCCGGACCTCACAGTCCTCCCTTTGAAATCTTGGTGGAAGTGTCCATGAACCACTAAGTCCAGCATCCTACATTCCTGCAGAACCAGCACCATGTGGTTGATGCCACGGTTTGTCACCATCTTGAGCTGTAGTAAAGTACCCAGGACCCTTGCTGCAGCAGCCTCTGAGTGTCTAGGTAACTGAACATGTTGAAAAAACTTCCTAGGGTTCCTTGTGCAAGAAGGGCACCCAACTGGTCTCTTCTCAAGAGAATTTTCCCTTTTACTTCCTTGAACTTGAGATGGGTGTGGTACTCCCAGCTTCTGAGAAGACCTGAAGTCAACTTTCTTAGTGTCTCTGGATTAAGTCTTTAGTAATCTTTAGTGGCAATAATGTCTTTAACAACTACAACTTCCTTAGCCCCAATTTTACTCCTGCCTTACAAGTTCAAGTTTTTTCAAGTCTTTCTGTTCTGCTTCTTGCTCCTGATTATCACAATAAATTTGGCTAAAAGCCACCAGTTATATCCATACCATTACCTGAATGCTATGCTGCCTAGACATTTCTCCACCAGATTAAAAAGTCCATTACTTTTAAAAACAACCTCACAGGAAGTCTAAGGACATGGGCAAAATGCAGACGTCTCTGCCAGAACATAACATGAATGGCCTCTGCTACAAATTCCAATAGTCTTCCTTTTCTAAACCCTCCTGAGCCCTGTCTTCATTGTCCACAGTCCTATTGGTCTTCTGGTCTTCTGAGCTCTGAATCTGCCATTAATCTACATTTACATCAATCTAAAGCATTTCCAGCTGGCATTGCTAAGCATCTCACAATTCCTCCCACCAATTTCAAAAAGCTGAAAAACCTTCTGATCCACATGGTTAGGTTAGTCACAGCAATAACTCCACTTTTCTATGTCAATTTTTGTCTTAGTCAGTTTTTTCACTGCTGTCACTAAAAGACCCAACCAGAACAACCGGAGAGAAGGAAAAGTTTATTTGGGGGCTCATGGTTTCAGAGGTCTGAATCCATAGAGAGCAATCTCCATTCCTCTGGGCTCAAGGTGAGGCAGAACAACATAGTAGAAGAGTGTGGCAGAGAGAAGCAGTTCATGTGGTGATCAGGAAGCAGAGAGAGAACTCTATTTGCTAGATACAAATATATACCCCAAAGCCACAGCAAAATTCCCACCTCCTCCAGCCATGCCCTATCACTTCAGCTACCACTCAGTAAATCTGTATTAGGGGATTAATTCACTGATTGGGTTAAGACTCTTACAACCCAATTATTTGTCCTCCAAACCTTCTTGCATTGTCTCACATGTGAGTTTTCGGGGACATCACATCTAAAACATAACATTCAACACCTGGCTCCAAAAGCTCACAACCATCTCACAACACAAAATATACTCTACTTCCATGAGTCCCCATTGTCTCAATGGTTCTGAGATTGCTCAAATTTTAAGGCCAAAGTCTTCTCTGAGGCTCAAGGCAATCTCATATTGTAAATTCCAGTAAAATTAAAAGTAATTTATAAGTATCCAATATAGAAAGGTACAGATTAAACCTTTCCATTCATATAAATAGGGAGACAGAAAAAAGTGATGGGAGCAAAGCAAGACTGAAATCCAACTGGGCAAACAAGTCCTCTACTTTTGTGTTAGGTATCTGGAGCCCATGGCATGATGTCCTCTCCAAAGGGTTTGTGTAGCTCTGCCCCTGTGGCCTTGTTGGTTGCAGCACAAGTGACTTCTTTGTTGACTTTCTCTACTCAATTCCTGCTGCTTTCCTAGGACAATATTGAAGCCAGAATTGGGGACAGGCAGTTAGTGTAGAATAGGAAATCTGGTCAAATGGAGGAATGGAGACCATCCAGAGTCTGGGAAGTTAGAGGCCACCCCTGCTCTTTTGATCACCACGGTTACCTGCTGAATCGCCCCTTCCAAAAAGCTGCAGGCAGGGAGTTGCTAATTAATGCCCCCTGGGCCCTTGCCTGCTGTCACTTGGCCCTTCCTTGCCCATCCATTTCTCAGCTTTTGCATCTCACTTTTCTGTTGTGTCACCAGGGCCTAGTCACATAGGCAGGAAGGAAATATTAGGGTCAGAGGAAAGAACAGAGCAAAGAAAACCCTAACCTATAAATGATGTAGGAGGTGCTAACTTCTTGGGGATTCTAGAACATCAGCCATGGCCCCTCTTCTCCCTCCTGGGAGAAGTCTGTGTTACTACTTTTAAATAAAACCTGCTTAATATGCTTGCCTTGGCGTGTTTCTCTGGCGTTATACTTCAACACTGAGGAAGCAGAATTCGTCACCAGTAAACAGTGGTATCAATATTGTATGTTACAGGCATTTCTTAATCTCAGTGGTCTCCACTGCAGTTTTGCTTCTTCCTCAAATCTCCACACCTTGCCTTCTCAAGGAGTGCTGCAGGGACTCCAACCCTGCTGCACTTTGCCTGACCTCCAAGGTCTTCCTTTGAAATCTTGGTGGAAGCCTCCATGACCTCCTAATTCCAGTATCCTGCATTCCTGCAGAACCAGCATCATATGGTTGATGCCAAGGTCTGTTGCCATCTCAAGCAGTAGCCAAGACTCCAGGATCCTGGCTGCACCAGCCTCTGAGTGTCTGGGTGGCTGAGCATGTGGAAAAACCTTTCTAGGCCCACTTGTGCAAGAAGGGTGCCCCACTTGCCTCTTCTCAGAGAATTTGCACTTTTACTTCCTTGAGTCTGGAGTGGGTGTGGTCTTGCCAGCTCCTGATATGTCCTCAAGTCATCTTTCTTATTGTCTCTGAGCAAAGTCTTTAGCATTTCTTTAGTGGCAGTAATTTAACAACTGCAACTCCCTTAACCCCACTTTTACTCCTGCCTTATAAGTTCAAGTTTTTCAAATCTTTCTTCTCTGATTTCTTCCCCTGAATACCACAATAAATGTGGCTAAAAGCCGTCAGGTATATCCATGTCACTACCTGAATGCTATGCTGCCTAGACATTTCTTCCATCAGATTAAAAAGTCCATCATTTTTAAAATCAGCCTCACAGAAAGTCTAAGGACATGGGCAAAATGCAGACAATAATTCAGCCAGAACATAACATGAATAGCCTCTACTACAAATTCCAATAGAGTCTTCCTTCTCTCAACCCTCCTGAGCCCTGTCTTCACTGTCCATAGTCCTATAGGCCTTCTGGTCTGAGCTCTGAATCTGCCATCAATCTATACTTACAACAATCTAAAGCATTTCCAGGTGGTATTGCTAAGCATCTCACAATTCCTTCTACCAATTGCAAGATGCACAAAAAGCTTCTGATCCACATGGTTAGGTTAGTCACAGCAACAACTCCACTTCTCCATGCCTATTTTTGTCTTAGCTTTTTCTCTGCTAAAAGTGACTAAAAGACCAGAACAACTGTAGAAGAGGAAAAGTTTATTTGGGGACTCACAGTTTCAGAGGTCTCAATCCATAGTGAGCAGTCTCCATTCCTCTGGATTCAAGGTGAGGCAGAATAACATAGTGGAAGAGTGTGGCAGAGAGAAGCAGCTCATGTGGTGATCAAGAAGCAGAGAAAGAGAGAACTCCACTTGTTAGATACAAAAATATGCCCCAAAACCACAGCAAAATTCCACCTCCTGCTGCCACACCCCACCTGCCTCCAGATACCACTCAGTTAACCCCTGATAGGATTATTTCACTGATTAGGTTAAGGCTCTCACAACCTAATCAATTCCCCTCTGAACCCTCTTGCATTGTCTCACACATGGCTTTTGGGGGACACTTTACATATAACAACTTTCTAAAGAATACACAAATATACAGGTACTGAAACATTACTTGGTTCCTCATTAACATGTACAATATTTAAGTTTGATGAATAGTTTATAAATAAAAAATGAGTTACATAAATTATAATTTTCATAAATCCAAGTATTGATGATTTTTTCACTCTGGTACATATTTCTGGATTTTGTTAAGTTGCTTTCTGTGGTTTTGAGTATACCATACATTTTCTCCACTTAGTCTCATGTTTGCCTTGGATCTTATGAAGGTAAGAATTTTCTACTTTCTTTTCAGATACTATATAAGTCTGTTCAACTTTGTAAATTAGGAGCTGAATCATCAACAAACCAAAGCTTATGCTATTATTTTACATAGTTCAGAATAAGAATACTAAAAGATAATCACAATGCATAAAAATGGTAGAAAATGACAATGAACTCTTTTAAATTCTTTTCTGCTCTTTTTACTTAAAATAATCCTAAATATAAATGCATTATTTATTTGATATAAAAACACAAAAATTAATAATATCTCTGTATCAAGGCTTATTGGAAAAATTATTCATTTTTTAGAAAATGTAGTTAATGATGGACAAATAATAAAATAAAACATGCAACATATGTTTTTCCAGTTTTTGTCAAATTATTTAAACCAATGTCTTAGTCTTCACAAGCTGTTAACACAAAATAGCACAAACTAGGTAGCTGATAAACGCAACTGTGTTCCTACAGTTCTGGAGGTTGGGAAGGCCAAGAATAAAACAGTGGTAGATTTGATATGTGACCAAGACTAGCCTGGTTCATAAAAGGAACCCTCTCCCCATGTCATCACATGATGGAACAAGCAAGGCAACTCTCTAGTCATTTTTATAAGAGGACTATATCTATGCATTGGGACTCTACTCTCATGAGCTAATCACCTCCATAAAAACCCCATTCCTTTGGGGATGATGATTTCAAAATATAAATTTGGGGGGCATACATAGTTTAAGAGATCTTAGTATATAAGTGCCATCCTTCTCATAAGCTCAATAATGCCATTCCTCTCTAATTAATACCACTCCTTTCTACCTGTTTTATTTTCTTTGAATTTGTTACATTTCTGTTAATACCACAAACTGTAGCACTTATTATATATTGCTTTTTGTTGTTTCATAACTGATAATCTCACTAAGCTGAGACTGTAAAGACTGAATTACCTTTCTTCAATAATTCAAGAAGAATTTAAGCTAAATCCAAACATACAGCAGGAACTCAGTAGATTCTTGTCAATTTCTCCAAAATGGTAAGAAAGTTGGTTGAGGAATTCCCTTAAGTGCATACTAATATTTTCAAACTAAGGTCTTAAAATTACATTTTTGGATCGTTGACTTATAACTTTGGGAACAGCAGGAAAGTGAATATGGCATGTGAGCTAGCTTTGCTTGAATAGAGAGACAAAGAATTTGTCAATAAGATAATTAGAGATCACAAAATTTGTCTAGTTAAAATCCTCAGGATTAGTAGCAAACCCTGAAGGAGACAAAGAAAGCATTACAGTGGCAAAAACAATGTAAAATGATGTAGAAATTCAAAAATGAATATAAACTTGATGACATAGAAAGGGAAATTCTGATGAGACAAACAGGGTTACGGAGGCATGGGAAGAGCAGAATTGAGAGATGATTGATTATACAAAGAGACATTAGAGCAAATTGAAGGTTGAGCACCAAATAATGCCTTAGCAATACATACATTATGATTTTAATAGAAGTAAAAATAACAGTAGGAATAATGATCAATGTGGTCTCAAAGTCAAGAGCTAATTAGAAATAAAGCAATAAAGAGGTCACAAATAATAGGAATATTTTTGCATCTGATTAAAAACTGACAGTCAAGGAACAGTGGAAAGATACTTCCTTCCTCTCCTAAGATCTTAGTCACAAAATATGGTCACAAAAAAATGATACAGTGAAAAGAAATGATCTTGACAAAATTATTTAACCTTTAATTTTATTTTAGCAAAGAAACCAAGTGAAGTTTAAAGGACCCATGACTGTGATTTTAATGTTAAAAAAACTCTTAAAAATATTAAAATCATCTTCCCTGATATTACATCAGCATGTTCATAAAGATATTTATGATGTTTATCTCTTCATTTACAGAGATTTCCAGACCCTCAGTAATTTTCACTGTTATTTAAGATAAATAATTTAACTGCTTATGTACATGAACATTTCAGTAGATGCTCATTATTCTTTTGCATATATACCTGTTAGATAAAGAGTTCAAGTTGTTACAACCATCATTTTAACTTCCACTTTAGACAATGGCATTCTTTAATATTCCACTAGATGGCACCCGAGATAAGGCTTCCCCCTCTGACAGCCCCAACTCCCCTCATCTGTTAAAGAAATAAATGAACTTTTAATTGATTTTTGGATCATTATTCTTATGTGACAAATCTCTACAGATTTGGATCAATTTATATTTTGCTATTTTCTTACTGTGAATCTTCAGACGCACTTTACATATAAAATAAAACTTGTAAAACTCTCGGATTAATACTTTGAATTTGTATGAAATACAGTAGAAAAATAACGTGGGAGTTTTTATTAGGACAAAGGTTTTATGAACTATGAAATTATTGGGAGTACAATTTTTAATTTCAAGTTAATATTATGCAATTAATGAAAATCAGTTTAAAAATAAATTTTGTCAGTTGTTTTGGACTGTTGGATAGATGTCATTGTTGGTTGGTTCAACATTTTGTATAATAGCCATTTTATGCGTTTAAAGACATAAAAGCTCAGAGGAGATATTTCATTTAATAAAATATTACTCAATTGGCGTAAATTTGTACTCCCTTTGTAAATTTCCCTAAAAAACCCATGAATTTCTCCTGGTATAAGGTCTTCATGGTTTCCTAGTAGAGTTTTTTGGGTCTTCCTCAAACAGTGAGAGTCATGCCTAGAACAAGGAGCGCCTAAGTAGTCCTAACTGCTTCCTCTAACTCTCTTCTAAAATTTCACAGATACTTTTTAACTTTCCACTTTTAAAAGATATTCTTAACAGTAAGTGTACCCTAGAT
The DNA here is from genome assembly GCA_020662805.1 of Glaucomys volans. Taxonomy (NCBI): domain Eukaryota; kingdom Metazoa; phylum Chordata; class Mammalia; order Rodentia; family Sciuridae; genus Glaucomys; species Glaucomys volans. Next base: position 900,894 of record JAJEJO010000595.1, on the reverse strand, counting down.
ACTATGATTGATAAATGTGTTGGTATTACTGAACAAATTTCCTTGGAAAAGAGCAATATTTTGAAAACAAAAAGGTCCCTTGAAAAAAGAAACATTTTGCCTAGAGGCAACATTGTATTTATTTTTGCAAATTTCTCATTTTCCTTGAAGTTCCAATATCAAGATACCTTTTTATTGAAATACATTCTCACAAATCATAACCTAAGCTGCGCCTGGTGGTGCACGCCTGTAACCCCAGCACTTGGGAGGCTGAGACAGGAGGATCGTGAGCTCAAAGCCAGCTTCAGCAACTTTGCGAGGCTCTAAGCAACTCAGTGAGACCCTGTCTTTAAATAAAATGCAAAATAGGGCTGGGGATGTGACTCAGTGGTGGAGTGCCCCTGGGTTCAATCCCCAGTACCAAAAACAAAACAAAACAAAACAAACAAAACAAATCATAACCTAACATCTAAGATTAAATTTGTTATCAAATTTAATCCAGCAAAGTGAGTGTTTCATTGTATGCAGTAGTACTTTGATGCCTAACTTAGTCCTTCGAACTAGTCAGCTCAAGGAAAACCTGATACATTATTATTTAAGGCTGTACAGGGTCAAATTTTACTGAGGTAATGGAAAATTAGACAAGTAATTGAATTTACATAGAAACTTTAGATAAATAACTCCAAATATAAAGGACCCCTTTGCACTGACTGCCAAAATAATGTCAGTAGCCAACTACCAATTTGGGGAAAACATTTTAATACACATAAGACAGTGGCTTTATTAACTACATGAAATTTCCTGAAGGTCAATAGTAAAAATGTAATATACTAGGGGAGTGAAAAAAAGATGCTGAATAAATCAATTAATGAACAATCCAAGCCTCATAGTATATTAAACTGACCAAAATTTAAAACTTACCATACCCAGCACTTTGGAATACTAAATACACTGGCATAGGTATCTCTTATAATATTTTTAAAGAGCTACCACAACCAATAAAATTTCTTAGCATGTTGACTTATGGGTCTGAAAGAGAAAGAGTTTCACATAATGAAACATCAGCCAAAAATTGATGAGTCTTCCATCCTGGAGATAAATGATGATCATGGGAGGTAGGAGTGTCAATGTGGTCACTTTGTGACTGTCCTTATACTAGTCCTTCCAAGCATAGCTTGCTTTTTGGTTTTGTTCTCCATAATCTATTGCCTATCTTTAGTCACTTAAATAGATTAATGTGATAAACTCCTGTACATTAAATGGCTGAAAAAAGAAAATTATTCTTTTTTTTTTTTTAACCATTCTTTGTTAACAGTGGAATTTTGGATGTCCTGAGGGAAAATATTTTGAGGAGATGGCTATTTAAAAGGCTTCCAGTCAATCCATGAAGATTTTCTTACATATTATTTCTTTAAGTTTAATGAATTATTTATGGCAAGTGTGCTTTCAAAAATGGTATAAGATGGTTTACAGGGAATGGCTTAAACACTTAAAATATGGGTGACAATAAAATAACAAAGGGAAATTTGGGAACAGAGAACAAAAAGTAAAATTTAGCTTTGGGATGCCTCATGGCTATGGCAACATAAAGGCAAAGAAATGCAATCTGTTTTATGATGCAGTGTGTTTCTAGCTCTGAACCTGCAGAGGGTTTTTCACTCAAGGACAGGGCATATGTGTAAGGCCAGCAGAAATGAAAGTAGAGGAACCAGTATCTCTGCCTTCAGAGCTAAAAAGTTAATGTGAATTGGAGAGGGACAGCAGAGATAGTTGGAATCCTTAACCATTAATCATATCACTGTAATTTGCATATATTAAAAGATTAGTTAGAATTACCTTTACTTTTCCAACTGTGGTTAGAGTAAAAAAGGGAGTATACAAAATGCATTTGATTGATTAAAATGTTAAAAACTTTATTATTGAAGCACACTATTGCATTTTTAAATGAACTCTAAGATAGCCATTTAAATTGTCTTTTTCTATTTAAAGATTTGTTTGTACAATATAAAGTTAAGTCTGCAATTTTAGGCTTATCCTATGATTTAACACATAAAGAAATACTGGCGAGGTTTGAAATAAGATTCTTCAATTAATTTGTGAGTTTTTATTTGAAAGGATGGAGGAAAATACAGTTTCCTGAAACAGTTTATAGCTGTCTTCTAAAATTGTTTTATTTCTTAGATTTTCAGAGTGATGCATTGCTGAAGTTAATAACTCAAATATGTGGGTAACATTCATCAAGGGCAGGCAAACCTATGCTCTGCTCTTGGCATTATCAGGATCTTCAAGAATCCAAGTTGCAGCTGTAAATGGCTTTGGTAGAGCCCATTTCAGCAACATCAGTCAAGATTTTGTCTTGACACATAATGGTAGGAGATTAGAAATAATGCATTACCTAAGTAAACCACTCCATCTGGTTTTAGTAATGATACAGTCCTCTACAGGACAATTTTCCAATGTTATATAAACAACCAAAATACACATAGAATAAGATGGAAAAACAAATCTCTACTTGGCATGGTATTCATTGAATTTACTATACTGAGAAAGATGAGAGAATAGTGAAACATTTCATGTTTCATATGAGAAACATTTTCAAAATATGAGGTGTAAGAGGAATCACTTAGTTAATAAAATACTTAGAATCACCCCCTTTAAAAAAGGAAATGAATGGCACTATGTGTATTAAATTCTAAAGTACCTGCATATCAATTTCAGATATATTATTTATTAAAATGGAATACTACAAAAGGCTCAAAGCAGGTCAAATGTGAGTCTCAACCATCATTACTCCAGAGAGTAAGCGTAGATGTAGGAGTTTTGAACAATTTTATCTAGTCCCCACGCATGTCCCCAGAAAAATGCATGAGTATGCAAGATATGCATAAAATACCAGAAAGCATGAATTTTGAATTGACTTCTAAATTTGTTTATTAAAAAAATGCAAATTTATTGAAGATTTCCTAGTATCATTACACAGAGCCTCAATAGAACTTTATTCTACAAATTCTTGGACCAATCAGCTGTGATGTCTGTCCTCTGTATCTTGCTCCTAACATAAAATGACTAGTAGGTATTTATGAAGCTACATTTAAATATGGTTTATGGGGGCAAACTTATACATGCATGATGCAAACTATCTCTTGTTGCAGAGAAATAATATCTATTTCAGGTATTTTAATTTACTGCATAATGATTATGTCAATATACTTGCTGTTAATTCTAAATATCAGTTAAAGCCATGTTTTTGATAATCACTTTGCTATTGAAGAAGATGTTTTAAAACTCTAGTAATTTTTCATGAGAAACTACATTTACATGCCAAAGAAAATATATAAATAAACTATAACCACTCCCTTATAAATATATAGTTCAAAACTTCATATTTTAATTGGATAACATATCCATGGTGTATTGAAATTTACTCTTAACCGAGATTAAAAAGAGCAGTAAGTATTTTATGCTCACACATTGATTTAAGTAAATTTAAGGGCACCCACCAAAAACTGGGTACTATAGACAAAAACATGAATAAAACTAGTATCTTGCTTCAAGTTGCCTATGTTTCAATCATGGGTACTGACATGTACAGACAGATTAGAAGGGGGAAATGTACAAAAGATATGTGATATCACAAAGGAGGGAAAATTAGTTCTGTTGTGGGTGTCACAGAGACGGTATTTATGGCAGGCCTTATACAATGATTTAAATGAGCAAGACAGATAATACTGTTTAAAAGTATTCCAGGCAGAAAGAACTTTGTGGTCGAGGCATCTTGTTATCCTACAGAGCAAGGTAAATCTGCATGACAGGAGGCAGAGGAATCAGGACAAGGCTAAAGAAATAGTTTGGAAACAAGTTGCTTAAGACCTTCTGTGTTCTGCCAAGGAATTTTGAATTAATCCCATAAGAAATGAGAAATTACCAAGGATTTTAGAGCTGGTGAATCAACTCTATATGTAGTTCTAGACAAATAGTGAAGTGCTGCACTGTGGGAAGAAGTTGGACATAGTAGACATGATTATTGTGAAATATTTGAGTGTGGAGAGACATTGTCCAGATGAAAATGAAGAGATTCATAGTAGACAGATCCTGAGTTTGCAAGTTGGTTTAAAAGTTGACTAATAACATAAGCTTGGATAAGGTTCTTAGTGCTTCCAAACCTGACAGCTTCAACCTCATGCATAAAATGGCGACAAATGAGACCTACTCAAAAGGTTATGGACAACATGAGGAACAACCATGAGTGCACACCAGGATATCTGGCAATCATTATCTCTCTTTCCTAAAAACAATCTGGACAATTTAACTTCTAATCTGTAACTAAAATGATAAAATTTATTCAGTGCTTTAAATGATTGTTAGAGAAAGATATGCCATAACCACAGTTATATAATACCTGACTTTAATATTTATAAACTGTAGATTTTTTTCCAGTAACTGAAATGAAATATCTTATAAGTATCTTAATTTAATCCCTTCTTCCGTACTTCTAATAGAGAATAGGAAAAAATGATGATCCTTCTCCATAAAGAGTTATTTGTGGAAATGAAGATAGTAATAACAAGTTCTTCTGAGCCTTCTTTCCAGCATGGTTCCTTTTTCAGTGTCTTTCCAAGAGTGGTCTAAGTAGACAAAATAGCAGAATCACATGGGAAACTGGTTTAAGTGCATATTTCTGAGCTTAACTTCACAACCTACTGAAGATTCCTAAACTACAAGAAGTAAAATCAAGAATCAATAAATGGAATGGATTCAAACTAAAAAGCTCCTTCTCAGCAAAAGAAGCAATCAATAATGTGAAGAGAGAGGCTACAGAGTGGGAGAAAATCTTTACCACAGGCACCTCAGATAGAGCTCTAAGCTCCAGGATATATAATGAACTCAAAAAACTTAACACCAAAAACACAAATAACCCAATCAACAAATGAGCTAAGGAACTGAACAGACACTTCACTGAAGGAATAAAAATATATGAAAAAATATATGAAAAATATATGAAAAAATATATGAAAAAATGTTCAACATCTCTAGCAATTAGAGAAATGCAAATCAAAATTACTCTAAGATTTCATCTCACTCCAGTCAGATTGGCAATTATGAAGAATACAAGCACCAATAAACGTTGGTGAGGATGTGGGGAAAATGGTACACTCATACATTGCTGGTGGTACTGAAAACTGGTTCAACCACTATGGAGAGCAGTACGGAGATTCCTCAAAAAGCTTGGAATGGAACCACCATTTGACCCAGCTATCCCACTCCTCAGTTTAGACCCAAAGGACTTAAAATCAGCATACTACAGTGACACAGCCACATCAATGTTTATAGCAGCTCAATTCACAGTAGCTAAATTATGGTACCAAGCTAGATGCCCTTCAACAGATGAATGGATAAAGAAAATGTGGTATATATACACAATGGAATATTACTTGATCTTAAAGAAGAATGAAATTATGGCATTTGCAGGTAAATGGGTGGAACTGGAGACTGTCATGCTAAGTGAAATAAGCCAATCCCAAAAAACCAAAGGCCAAATGTTTTCTCTGATATGTGGATGCTAATTCGCAAATAAGGGGCAGGGGCTAGGGAAGAATAGAGGTACTTTGGATTAGGCAAAGGGGAGTAAAGAGAGGGGAGGGGATATGGGGCTAGAAAGTATAGTAGAATGAATGGGACATTATAGTCTATGTACACACATGATAACAGAACTAGTATGATTCTACACCATGTGCAACCAGAGGAATGAGAAGTTTTGCTCCATATACGTATGATGTATCCAAATGCATTATACTGTCATGTATAACTAATTGGAACAAATAAAAACATTAAAAAATAGAACATTTTAAAAGGAAAAAATACTGTATGTAGGATGCTAAAATTATGTTTATTATCTCAATAATTTTAATAATAATACTTGAAAGCTACTACTATATTTTCTTACTCCTTCTCTTCCTCCTTCTCCTCCCATCTCAGAGTTTGGTATTAAGTTGAAGTTAGTTTTAAAAATCTTTCCTTGAACTCCTCTAATTATAAACTCTTCTTTCTTTTGACACATAGCATGTAGGAATGTTAGCCTGCACACTCACAATTAGACCATGGAGTGCAATGCTGGTCATGGGTAAGGAATTCAGTTTGTACGTTGTGCCCACTGCATATACATTTGTGAGCAAATCTCCCAACTTTTGTTTCTTTCTAATGATAATAATGATAACAAATAGTTACAGAGCACTGACAATGATATTAAGTGGTAGGGTTATTATATGCCAAGAAAGAATAATTTAAATAATTTGCACTGTTACAGAGCTAGAAGAGTAGCATGTGTAGAATTCAATTCAAATAGTCTAGCTTTTTTCTTACTCTTTCCTACTCTTTATATTAGATCATATCACTTCCCTGTCTGTCCGGATAAAGCCACTATATTATGGCTAGTCCTCTGAAACTGTGACCACAGTAAGATCTTTGAGCATATTTTCATCTGTGACCAGCACAATTCCAGGGTAGAGAGAAGGGAAGATTGGCTGGCAGGATTGAAGTAGCTATCATGTTGAATACTTTTATGCAATGAGAAAAAGAAGCAAACAACAGAGTGTACATAACTTATAACCAACCAAGGGTGTCCAGGACTGATGCCAGATGAGATCCTCACCTCGTTAACAAACTCTACAATATCTTCCTGCTTAGGAGAAAAATGGTTACTTTAACAAAGAAAGGTTAAGATAAATAACAAAGTTTCATGACAAAGATGGTAAACCTACACTAAATGTCCAGACATTCATACTGCTTTATCCTCTCTTCTTTTCCAATGAAAGGATACCTAATTGTTATCTCTTCAGATGGATCAAGCACTGTTAAATGTGCAATGTTTGGCAACCTAACTCACAGAAAACTATCTGACATACACTTATTCTCTATGTGTTAAATCAGTATAACAATAGTAGCTTTATATTTGGGAGTGATGTGATGGTCTCAATGTTATTATTATTTTTAATATTATTTAAAATTGTCAGTCAATTAGTACAGTCTACTCTTTCACAAATGTGAAGTATTTACTTAGTTTTCAACTGCATAGAACAGGCACATTAAGAGGATATCAATTAGTTCTTCACAGTGTTTAAAATATCCATCTTATAACCATGCACCTTAAATCACAGGAAGCTTATTTAAAAGGTCCTGTTCCAAGCTACGTAATCTGCATCTCTTGAAGCACAGACACCTTTCTAAACTTTCTATGAGTTCCAAACAATTCTTGTGAATGTGAAATGTGATAAACATTGGCTCGATCAATATGAATCTTTCTATTATTCATGTGTGTGTTATGTGTACACATACAATAACTTTTTTACCCAAATGATATTATCTTGCTATGCTTTTCCTCAGAATGCTCCAGTTTTAAGTCTAATCTATTTTAAGTGTAGATTTTTTCCTTTCAAAATTGATATAATCAGACAACCTTAAAGATGATCTGATGGATTTTGCCATCTAAGCAACTGACACAAAGACTGAATGTTATTAAATGAGAATAGACAACAGGATTATGTATCTGTCACTAGGACCAATGACAAAATTGGAAAATGTTTGTTGATTTCCCAAAATCTGAGTAAAAAGTTCAAAATTCTTAATCTCTCTAATAATAGGCAAAATTTTAAGGAGGCAGGTAATATCAGGGCTGTAAACATATTTTCTTTGACTTATACATAATTTTTAACTGAGTTAGATGTAGAGTTATTAAAAATCACAATATTACAAATAAAAGTTCAGCTATTCAATGTACAATCTATAAATCCAAATTATAAATCTAGAAAAACTGTGCCATTTAACTACTTTGGAGTGGAGCAGAAGACTGTTGTGCTTTAGGGAATCTCATGCCACACTGGCTGATCTACTTTGTTCATTTATATTACTTGCCCAGCCTCTATAGGTATAAAGTTTCTAAAACTTATTTTAGACACCTGCGTAATACCATCTGAAAATGTGAAAATAAATATTTGTTGGATGAACATATAAATGAATAAATCTGAAAAATTAAATTTAAATTTTTTAAATCTCAATTCTGACATTATACAGTAACAATTTCTGCTGAGGATCTCTATTGGTGAGTCACCTCACAATTAGGCAATCTAGACTTCAAATTTTCTCTCTATTATAGAGTTTAATAGAAAATGAGATTTGAATTATGTTTCTTACTCTCTTCCAGAAGGAATAAGATTATAAATTTCCTAATTCAAAATAAGAATCATCCTGCAGTCTTGAAACTATTACACTAGTTATTTATCTTCTCCTGTATTTTCGTAGTTATAAAAGAAAACTCATATACTTGTACCTTCTGTGGTTATTCTGCCTTTAGCTTGAGTAATAAAGAATTTTAATCTATAGTGATAGCATGTTATTTCTCTATCCATTGTCATGATTTGCCATTTGCTTTAATACAATTTAAAATTTGTTTAACTAGTTTAATTTACAAAATGTACATTTGATATCCAAATTCAACATCTTTCAAAAAAGTATTTTTAAACCATTATGCTTATTAATAGATTTTGAAAATGTATTGTGTTTATGCCTTACATAAGGTCCCACCCTGTCTTTTTGCTTATTGAGATATTCCTGGAAAAGATCATAAAACATGTGGTCTCATCAAAATGAATTCTCCAGAAAAAAAGGCTGTGATTTATTATCATGACCTTATGAGTGTCAACTTTTTATAGAATTTTTTTTTACACTTTCTACAGCAACTAGCCTAAAATACTACTGGTGTATAAATTGACTTAGGTCTTTTTCAGGAATCGCAGAAGAGAATAAAATAAAAAGGAAAAACTGCAAAGTAGGTCATATTGCCTTGATCCTGCATCTGTTCTTTCAAAGCATGCAGACTCATGCTCAGAATAAACAAAGAGGAAGTCCACACAGTTGTTCTGTGAATCACAGTCCAGACTCAGAGCTGGCACAGAGTTGAGGAACATTCCTCATGATTCTTATCCAAACCAATGTCTGATATTTACCCAGGTTAAAGTTTTTCTCTTCTTTTTTTAACATGAGAAAAATTCCATAAATGATACATTTTTGCTTCATTTCCCAATATTCTAGTTAGAAGTTTATTTAAGTTGTTTCCATACAGCTTGTTTTATTTCTTCAATCAGTGGATTTAATATTCCTGGCATTCCTTGAAAACATAGTTGTATGAATTTATGAATGAAATTTTGCAAGTTCAAATTCTGGTCCTCAAATACATTATTTTTCACAAGCTTTAGAGAAAAGAAAATCAATCCCAATTTCTTTAACATAGCTTTCTTATTTTCAAACCGTAAGAAATATTGAATGATGTAGCATACATATCCAATGCTGCCAAAGTTTCAAGCATGACTTTTATTAAGAGTTGTAACAAAAGGCTGAGAATGTTTGTAAAAATGAATATCATTTTCATTTTATGGACCAGAATGTTTTTATTCATATTTACAGATTTCTAGATTGGATAAGTTATTCGGAGAAATGAATAAAATTACCTCTTTAAAAATGTTTCATGCTTATTTCATAGTTCTTTGCTCCCATGGAAAACTTTCTTGATTTTTTAGCATAAACTGTTAGGTCTAATATCCAACTGTTAGGCTGTTTATTCAAACATACCTTCCTATTCAGTCTCCAGAATTAAATATAACAAAATATTAAAAACTGGGGTTTTTCTCTATCAATGTCTCATAATTGTCCTAAACAACTTTATTTTACTTAAAAACCAAGTAAACAACAAAAACATTTTATATGGGTTCTGTGGGAGCATAAGAAAATAGTTAAGAACAAAACAATTTAATGTTAGAAATAATGTGAAAAATAAACACATAGATGCATTATTTCTTCATTTATAAACATTGTTAGGATTTGAAAACATTAAAACAACCTCAGCAATATGCTCTTGTGGACGAAATTGGTATGGATATGTCACAAGGAAGCCCATTATTCTGGATAATTAAAATGCACTAATAAAAAACAGATTTATTGTTTAACTTATTGTGTGCAAGTTTGAGTCTGTTTTATCAAGAGGGAATTTGTCCATGAAAATAACTGATCCTTTTGGGTGCAGCCAATAAATAGCTGTCAAATGATATTGTCGTATTAAAGTTCTGATAAATAGTGACAGTTTTCCCTGGAATTCTCTGTCTCAGCAAAAACCATGTTAAAGTGTATAGCATATTTTGGTGCATTTTACGTTATTTATATTTAAAAATAGAAAAGCTTAAAAGCTAGTTTTTTTGTTTCATTTCCAGAGAAAAGAGTGGAATCTGGAATTTTAGATCACTAACTCAAATAACTAAAAAGTTCTGCTGAATGTGGTTGTAAACCCTACCTCTGAAACAATTGTTTACTTTTTTATCACCAATTTTTGTGTTTCTGAATGAGACCTCTGTTCTTATTTCTTTCCATTAGTTTAAAAGGAAATAAAGCAAATTTCGGTTGTCAACAATGGGAAAAAAGAATTCAAATCCCTGGAATTAAAGATGTTGCATTGCATTTAATGAATTATAATTACAACCTATAAGCAGAATAGAAAGGGAAACAAGATTTATGAGCACAACAGAAAATAATTTATTGGATTCTAATGATGCTGTATTATTTGGTAATTTTAGTTTAAATAACAGCACAGAATTCTTTATCTATCCTTTAGACAAAAAGAATGCTTAGCAGTCCAACATGGCCTATGATCAAATGCATTATAGAAAAAAATTACTATATTGTGATAGTTATAGATGATAGGTAGGTAGGTAGATAGATAGATAGATAGATAGATAGATAGATAGATAGATGGATAGGACAGATTTTCTACAAACCTGGCCCCTACTTTTGAACACTTTTATCAATCATGTTAATATTAAATATATCTTAGTAAAAAAGAGTGTTTTGGCATACACTCAAAGTCCTAGCTACTCAGGAGGCTGAGGTAAGAATATCACCTAAGACTGGGAGTTCAAGGTCAATGTCAATCTGACAGTGAATATTTTGAGTCAGCCCAAAGGGAGTAAAAAATGATGTTAAAAGATAGTAGTATAAGTATAATAGAAGACTTCAAGTGAATGAAAGTTCTGTTCAAATAGAATTGTATAGAGGAAAATGAGGGGTGGAAAGGGGGCGTTAAAGGAAAGATAATAGAATGAGACAAACATCATTCCCTATGTATATGTATGAATACACAAATTGTATGATTCTACTTTGTGTACAACCAGAAAAACGATAATTCTACTCCATTTGTATACAAAGAACCAAAATAAAAAATAAAATTAAAAAAAAGAACACATCTGTGGAAGGAAGTGATGTTTCTGACAGATATCTCACCTGATATAATGAAAGAATTTTCTATGAATGACCTGAATCCACCTGATAGTTTGTCACATTTGGAAACTTCTTTTCTGCTTTTTATGTTCCTTCATTTTTTATCTCTGTCTTTATTATATTTCCACAAAGATATATATGCTCCTTTTTTTCCACCTTTATAATTAGCATTTATTGAACACTTACAAGTCAAATTCTATTCTTGGTGCTGTATACATACACATGATTTCCATGAAAAACCTCAGAGGCAACTTCTTCGATTACTTTCTATTTAAAAATGAAAAAACTTGTGCTTCTCATTTAAGAAATTGTCACAGTTCACTTGTAGGAAATGCTGGAGTCAGGTGGCAAACCCCAGCACTCTAGCCTCAGAACCTGAGACTTTATCTGCTCTACTCTCTCTATATGCCTATTGTGCAGTATCAATTCCACAGTTGGCAGGTCTCAGGAAGTTAGAGGACATAAAAGCATAAGGGAGAGATGCCCTCAAATTCACTCCATGACAATTTCAGAAGTCTTTGAATCAATGTGGATGATACAACCCAACTTAAACTGGCATACACAGCAGGGGACACCAATTGGCTCCCACTTTGGGAATATAGATGACTTCAAGCTGCCATAATCCTTATAGCCAGCAATATCAATGAAGAAACAGAACTGCTTCCCCCAACAGCTTGAGCAGATTTCTGACACACTGTAAGCCACAAGTTCATTCCTCAGTTAAATACTGTTATGAATTGCATAGACTGTAGTAATGGAAAGATTTAAGGTCAAATCAAGTTTGCCTCCTAAGGGACTGAGGTCAGGGAACTTCAGATCCCCATAAAAAATGGGAAGGCTTTCACTTCCAGGTGAGGCAAAAAGAATGGGCAGGAGAAGAACAGGTATTCCTTTTTTTTTTTTAACAGACTGTATTTTGATTCATTGTACACAAATGGGATACAATTTTTCATTTCTATGGTTGTTCATGAAGTAGATTCATACCATTCATGTAATCATACATGTACAATCAATGATTGTACATGTACATACATGTGCAATCATTCCACCATTTTTCATACCCCTGCCCCCTCCCCCTCTCTATATAATCTAAAGTTTCTCCATTCTTCTCTCACCCCCCCTACCCCCAACCTGATTATATATATCATCCCCTTATCAGGGAAAACATTTGGCCTTTGGTTTTTTGGGATTGGCTTCATATGTTCCTTTTTACTGCCATGTAGTTTTAACAATGTAGTTATGTCATTTTCTGTATTTGAGTTTCATTTGACAGTAGAGAGGAAGAGCAAATAAATATCAAATGCTTTCCTTCTTAGTTTGCCATCTTCTGTGCATCTTCATTTTGTGAGAAAAAGGGCTGAGGACTAGAGATTGAAATTATTTGCTCAAGGTAGTTCAGCCAATAAATAGTGAAGGCAGGAGTGGAGCTCAGGTCTGATGGCTCCTGAATCTATGCTCCTAACTCCTGTGCATTATTATCTTTATAGAGAAATTGGAAGATTTTAGGTAGGACACAAGAGTTGAGCTTACTGCTGAAAGGCAATTAGGAGTTTTTTTAGGCTCATTAAAAGATGATGTGTATTGTAGACTACTTGGTCAGAGTGTCCATGGAAGGTGCAGTGAGTTCCAGACCCCAGGTTGTTTAGGATTACTGGGAAGTAAACTGTGCAGAGGAGAGGAGTGTGAAATATATCTGATGATGGGGTGACTTGAAATTATGGGCTTTGTGCATGGGCTATAAGGAAATGACAATTCAGTCTTATGTGGCAGTCAGCAAATCAAATAATTGGAAGTGGAAAAGACCAAAGGTCAAAATGACAGTTTAAAGGAAGACTTTGTTCATCTATGTCAGGAGTATGCAAACTTTTTCTTATGGGAACAGATAGCAAATAATTTATACTTCATGGATGAAGAGGTAAAATTAAGGATATTATGCTGACGACTGATGTAAAGGGTAAAAAGTCTAAAACAAGGTTGGTAGGGTAGAATTAATTGGGGTAAAGAATTAGTCAAAATTGAGAATCTTTTAGAAGTCCAAATTTTAACATTTTGTAATTAATTAGATGTGAGACCTGGGAAAGATGGAATTGTTTGCAGTGCCTCTCAGGATTCCATATTTCAGTAATCTGTTACTCTTTTCCTCTCATCCTCAATATGCATATATGCATCACACACGTGTACACACTTGAAATACAAAATTTCAGATTAAAATATTTGCATTGATTTCTCCTCAATATTTGTAAAAGTTTCTTAATGTTTCTTCTGAAACACCTATCTTCTGTGCTGGTCTCAATGATGGTGGATTTTCTACCAATCTCTCCTACTCTAAGACATAATTTGAAATATATAACTATGAAGATCTCTTTCACATGTAAGACTGAATTAAATCAAAGATGATGAAAAGAAGGTAATGATTGTAGAAATTTGTTTTCATGAAAGTTGCCAATAATAAAAGCAATATGAAGAAAAACACTTTTAGTAATATGACAATCTAGATATCCAAGAGAAATTCTTAGTAAGAATACATGTTTGCTAGATAAAACTAACAGCAAAATCAAACATACAAAAAACAAACAAAAATAAAGACCCATGTAAACTATTTTCTTTCTATTTTTTTTTTTCTTTTTGTAGCAAGGTTGATTTACCACTGAGTCACATTCCCACCACCGCCCCACTCCAACGTTTTATTTTGAGACAGGGTCTTGCTGAGTTGCTTAGGTCCTTGCTAAGTTGCTGAGGCTGACCTTGAACTTGTTATCCTCCTGCCTCAGTCTCCCAAGTCATGGGTATTACAGGCGTGCACTCCTATGCTTGGCGCAACTATTTTATTTTATCTATGATGAAATATCTGAAAAATTAAGAGAAATCTTTACAGATCAGAACAATGATCAGAATTTGCTAGAGTGACACTGGTGGAGTCCTAGTGACCTGGATCTACTTAGCTTTTAATTGGTCTAGCTATAATTATTTGATGGGAAGAATTATCAAAAATCAAACCCAAAGCAAGGTAGAGTGGCAGGGGATATTATTGGAGGTTCCTACAGTTGAAAATATTCTCAAGGCCAACAACTTCAGAGTATGAGATAAAAACACAAAACAAAGCAAGGATCATATTAGTAATTAGCAGAAATACTTGCCTACCTTAACCTTGTGAGTCATCAAATTATTTATGAGGGCTGAGTTTCTAGTGCCTTTGAATCCTCATGTGGATATACCTTCTTGATTGAATCAGAGTCCACAGAAGATGAAGGAAAAAAATTCTACTGACCCCCAAATAAGCTTTACCCACAATCCCACTGCTGTGTGATTGTCACTCACAACCACCATTGGGAGAGTGGAGCCTCCCTTATTCAGAAGTTATTGCCCATCTTTTCCTCATTGGTGTTGTACCACTGCTTATCTTGATCACTGTCAGTTTTTCTTAGCAAATCCAAATTCCTGGCTTTACTTTCAATATTTAAGCCAGTAATTTTCAACATATGGTCTCATACTTGCAGCATCTGCATAACCTGGCACTATGTGCCGAATTGTGTGCCCTCAAACTTTGTGTATTAAAGCTCTAACAACCTTAAATCAGTCATTGCAGCAAAGTTCATAGTCTCATTTTCTTCTTAACAGCACTAGCCATTTTTCTTTCCTTATACATTGATAAATGCCCACAGAAAATTAAAAATACACATTGTATACAAATATTATGCATTTCCCAAGTTGTTGATCCTTTGAAAATTTATATCAGCTTTATTCATTGTAGCTGAGACATTCCCCAAATTGTTAATAGGGAATATAATAAAAGCAAATAAGCAAATAATGTCATTCAACATTTAAGGGCAAAGATTTACAAACACACACATAAAAAGGAGGAAAACTGAGAATCATAAAAACTAATGGAACAGTTGAGATGTAGAGAATTAACTCACGCCAGTGTCCTTTATATTTAAAAATTGACACAAGGAGATGTCACATAGAGGATAGAGATGATTTAACTTGCTCAGTGGTTTACAATTTTTTATGTCACACAAAATGAGGGAGAAGTAACAATCTTGATCACCACGTGAGCTACTTCCCTCTGCCATACTCTTTCACCATGATGTTCTGCCTCACCTGGCTCCCTGAGAATGGAGTTTGCTGTCTATGGATTAAGACCTCTGAAACTGTGAGTCCCCAAATAAACTTGTTTTTCTGGTCAGATTATTTAGTCACAGCAGCAAAAAAGCTGACTAAAACATCAACTTTTCATCAACTTTTCATCACTGTGACCAAAATAGAGAAAGGCTTAGAGAAGGAAAAGCTTATTTTGACAAGGGCAAGTTAGAGAATGAAAATCTTATTTTGGCTCAAGATTTCAGATTTTTAGTCCATGGTGCGTCCACTCCATTGCTTTGGGTCCAAATTGAGACTGAATATTATGGCAGAAGGTTTTGGTGGAGAAATGCTGCTCCATTCATGCAAGCTAAGAAGAGGGGCTATAGGGAATATGAGCACACACCCTGTGACCCATCTCCACCAGCTACTCTCCACCTGCCTACAATTACCACCCAGTTATACATTCATTCAAACTTGGACTGATTAGGTCACAGCTCCCATATCTAGTCGTTTCACCTCTTGGAAACACAGGAGTTTTGGGGGGCACCTTAAAGCCAAACCACAGCATTCCACGCCTGCCCCCCTAAAAGCTCACATTCATCTCACAGTGCAAACTGCATGTATTCCACTTCTAAGTGTTCCCATAATCTTAATAGTACTAGCATTTCCCAAAAGTCTATGTCCAAAGTCTCATGTAAGACTCAAAGCAACTCTTAGTTGTGAGCACCTATAAAATCAAAAGAAAATTACATGTATCCAATATACAATAGCACAGAGCAAAGAATCCTATTCCAAAAGTAAGGACTAGGGGAAAAGAAGGGAAGTGACCAAACAAGACTAAACCCTGCAGGGCAACATTTCCTATAGCTACACGATTGGCATCTGAGGCACATGGTGGCAAGATGTTATCTTCAAAGAGTTGGACAGTTCTGCCCCTTTGGTTTTTCAGGTTGCATACATGGCCTTTCTTTGAACTTGGCACTCTCTGAATATTTCTTCAGCAGATAGCCCATGTTACTGACATCCCTTAATCCCTGGGGGTCTCCATTCCAATTATGCACCACCCCCTCAGGTGCAACTCATAGAGATTTTGACCCTACTATACTTTGCATGACATCACGGGCTTTCTTTTGAAATTTCAGTGGAAGTCTCCCTCAACCCCTAATTCTAGCATCTAGCATACCTGAGGAAACAGAACCATGTGGACAATGTTAAGGTCAGCCATTAACTCAAGCGATAGTCAGTCTGCCTTGAACCATGGTAGGCCAACACTATTGTTCTGGTCCTCAGGTGAGGCAGAATATCATAACAGAACAATGCTGCTCCATTCATGATAATGAAGAAGCAGAGAAGGGAAAGAAAGTGGCTACAAGGAAGATGAACCTCTATAGGGAACAGCCACCTGCCTACATTTGCCACCCAATTAAACTATACAGACTAGGATGCTGAGTAGGTTACTGCTCTCATAATGTAATCATCTCACCTCCTGCATTAACACAGGAGCTTTTGGGGGACACCTCATATCCAAACTATAACAACAGCAGACAAGTTTTCCATGCAGAATTTCTCATGCAGGTGGAACATAAGTCCCTACTCTTTTAGTGTAAACTGCATATGGAGATTTCCATTCAAAAAGTATAGAATGCAAATGAAGAAAACAGTAATCTTGTAACTATTGACAAACAATGACACTAGCTTAACCCAGTCATCAAAATTGTCATCAACAATGATATATCATGTTGATAGTATGTGCTTTTGCTATGATGGGAAGAGAATGGCATTTTATCATTGTGATATTCTTAAAAAAATCCAAAAAACAAAAAAACTATAACCCAAAGTTAATCATGAGAAAAACATTAGAAACATCCAGGTATTCTATGAGAAAAACTTTTCAGTATGACTTAAAACTATCATGGTTATCCAAGATAAGGTTTTAGAGAATATCACAATCCAAAGAAACTTAAGACATAGGGCTTAATACCACATGGTATCATGGATAGAATTGTGCTCCAAAAAGATAGTAAGTTAAAATAGAAGAATTTTTTTTCTAAAAAATAAGAAAATTTGTGTGCTTTATCAATATTGGTTTATTATTTGTAATATATTGATATAAGACATTAATAAAAAGCTAAATGTACATTTAGGAAACTGTATATACATTTGTTCATGGGACCTCTCTTTTTGTCCATTCAATTTTTCCATAAATCTTAAATTTTAAGTAGAATTATAAAAGAGAAATATAAGCTTTCATGAGAAAATTGTTTTGCAAATATAAAATCATTGTAGAAAATGTAGAATTATTGTTGGAAGTGCCATTAAAAAATTAAGAAAAAAAATGCCATGATTTTGGAGATGAGAAAATTCCAAAGAGTTCTCCAGAGAGATAATGGTTGGGCATATGGTCACAAGAAGAGTGGTCATTTAATAATCAAGTGACATTGGGCAGGCAACTTAATTTCTCTAATATATGGAATTATCTATAAGTATTATTCATGATTTGTTCTGACTAATTAAGATTACATTTTTGAGAAAGCATTTGGGAATTGTAAAAGAGCATGAAAAACTTAAGGTGATGATACTATTGTGATTGCCTCATCATCCTTCTCTGATTTCTTTGAAATCCAACACTTTTTTCAAACAGAAGTTCATTTAATTAGTCCCAGTTCCATTTAGACATCACCTGCTAAGTGGAATCTTATTAAAACCCATTACTGAAAGAAGGTATTGAAACCTTCATAGCCCATTTCACATAGCCCCTTCGAACCATCTTGAACTTAGTTAAAACTCACTCGACTCAACAGTTAGTCATGATGAAAATTATTGCTGCCTCTCAATGTGTTTCCACTTGCTATAAAACTCAGGAAAGACTTAAAATCTATTCTGTTTTAATATCCCTAAATTTTTGGTGCATGCATACATTGTCGTTCAGTAGGTCATGAGTACCTAGACTGTGGGTAACACTTTCATTCTTCACCTACAAGCTACCTTGTCATTAAGTACTGTCCATTCACTGGTTAGTCTCTGACTAGTAAGAACAATAGTTTTTACCTTCCTAGGTAAAGATAGGAAGTTGTTCACACTTGAAAGGGCTGTTCACAAAAAAACAAGCTAGTTCTATATCCTCTTTTCTATGATGATTCCAATGGAGAGGTATTTGTTGTGTTAATGCAGAGAAATAAAATTTATTCTGCAAATCAACAAAATATATTTTCTATTGGCAGTTCATTTAAACTATTTTTGCCTTGTAACTGCAACAATATCTACAATTACTGCTTGGTAGTATAGTTTAGAGAATTCTCTATTTCTGAATTCATTGCAGGATACCTTTCCTTGCCATCACCAACTTTAGGAAGATGTGGCTAACAATTTCAAACTTCAAATTGGTCCCTGCATGGTCAAGAAATGCAAACGTATTTCACCAAATAAATACTGTGTGATGAAACAGTCACCCCTCCCTACCTACAGGAAGCATGATAAGAGTTTGACCTCTGAACACCCATCCTATTGACCATGATTTCATTCAAGAAATGGCTGTCCATGGTAAACTGTTCCCTGAATCCCAATAATGAACAATCCTTCCTGTTTTGAAATGTCTCAAAAGTGTCCTTTGTAGCCAACCGAGGTCTGCCAGATATAATTAAAGACTAGTTTGAAATCCCTATAAACCCACTTCCAAAATCCCACTTTAACAGAGCAGCTGCTATAATTAGACACTGATCCATATTTCCTCTTTTTATTCTATCAAATGCACTCTTTTCTAATATCTCTGAACCCCTCTGGCAGATGGATTCCCTTGTCATACTTTTTGAATAAGTAGTGTTTGTTACTAACTTGAACTTAGTTTTGTCTTTGATAACCAATATACATGAAATACTAAGTGTGTTACATTAAATTTTATTATTTTAAGTAATTCGAGTTAACATTAATACAGATCATTGAGAAATTGTAAATGTTTCTAGAGAAGATTCTAACAACACTTTGGTTAGGGAGCCTCTTGTTTACTTTCATTGATGTGCATTCAGTGTGTCTATTTCATATTGGATTAAGACTAAATTCATGGTTCTCTGATCATTCGCAACATAAGCAAAATATCATGATGGCATTTTCCATACACTATATCCTGATGTGCCTGAGAGTAATCACTGGAGCATTTTCAGTGTTTTGATGAGTCTTGTAAGAGCCACAGATAGCAGTTTTTCTTTTTGTCTGGATGTAGGTTTCCAGGCTAAACCTTTAATTTCGTAGCAA
Organism: Glaucomys volans; assembly: GCA_020662805.1. Classification (NCBI taxonomy): domain Eukaryota; kingdom Metazoa; phylum Chordata; class Mammalia; order Rodentia; family Sciuridae; genus Glaucomys; species Glaucomys volans. The sequence goes on along the minus strand of JAJEJO010000595.1, from coordinate 881,268 downwards.
TTGAAAGGTTAACACCTTCTGTTGAACAACGAAAGAACTACATTGTGGTAATAAGAATCTTGTGCCCCTCCCGTGGGTAATGTCGACATAATAAAGAGCTCCAACATGTCAGAGTTACCTGGTGTAGAAGTTAATATGAAACAGTTTTACACACATTTATTCTCTTTGTTTTCCCTAGGTTTTCAATTGTATCCCAAATAGCAAACTGTTAACCTTCCAGGGCCTAATCTATAATTCATATTCTGGACAACAGCTGATTTACTTGTCTGAAAGTTTTGTTGATGGAAAGAACAAAGGATCAAGCATTTAATGGATACACACACAAAAAGGCTCAGCTCCAAGAATTTATATCTATCTTACATTTGAAGAACTTATGATAAGTTTATAGCAATAAAATGTCAAGATGTTAATAGGAATTGGCAGGTTTCCATGTGATTAGATGACAGAATTACAGCCCAAAATGTCACCTTTTTGTTGGAAATGTGAAAAACACACTGAACAGATGCATCCAGACAGATAACCATTGTAAAAACATCTGTCTAAAACTCTAAGTGTAAATTATTCTTTATAAAGTCATCGGTTACTTATCGCTCCTCAATAAATCTTAGTCCACATTGAAAATACAACAACATAACAGATTGAGCATGGAAACAGGCTTCCCATGTGCTTTTAATGGTGCTTCCAGTTTTGTTTAAATTGAAACTAGTAAGAAATACAATATAGATTTCCCTTTATGTACCTCTCCTATAGAGGGAAAACTTCAAAGTATGGCCCTATTGATTTAAAGCAAGGAGATAAACTGATCTTCCTCAGTGACTCAGTGATTTGACCTTTGTCTTCACTACTTTCACTGTTTGTGTACTCAGCATTTATTGGTTTTAATGCAATGTGTTATAGCTTCATGACATTGTAAGCTCCATGAAGTCAGGAATCTTGTTTTACAAACCATCGTACCATATAGCCTCTACCAGATAGATAATTTATCACTTAAGGTTCTTTTTTTTATTTATTTATGATCTGAAAAATGATTACTTGAAGACAAATAGATAAATATAATTTTACTTGACATTGTAATGGTGCACAGGTGTTCTTGCTTATATGTTTATATATGATGTTCCCTACTATTCATTTATTTGGTTATCCATTCTAGGATGTTAGTTTCTAAAGACAATAGTTCACTTTTGAGTACATTCATGTTCACTAGATTTCTAGCCATTTGGTCTATTGAAAAAGAAAGAGTCAGCATGCTTATTCTCTTGTTATGATGTGCATACAACAAAAAACTAAATTTTTTTCTTCTATTGTTAATGAATAACTATAAATTTTTGTGGACCCAATCTGATTGACCAACTCCTTGAGGTTAACGAAGCCATCAAAAGAGGCATAGTTAGGACCCAGAATCCTCCAAGGCCATGTCTTATGATTAGCACAAACCAGTTTGCTGCTGATATTGTCAAGAGTGCTCTACCCTTCAACTCAATTTCTCGCTTCATTGCTTTGAACCCCTATGGGACAGCAGCAGTTTAAAGGATGTCAACAAGAATACTCTTGTTCTCTCAGGAATTCAGTACAAGAGGATAAACAGTTACACAGCTGGCCAAACTAATAGGTATGGAAGTGTGTGACTTAAGTGTTTAATAAATGCATGAGCATTTTACAAGACCCAAAGGACCATCCTTGGAATTACTAAATTTGACTGAGATATGTGGAGTTGGAGAAATTTCTGTTTAACAAAGTTGTATGTTTTATATTAGATTTTACAAACATCATGTTGAGTTCATTAGGATAAAAGATCATATTTTATCAAATATTTCTGTGAAAAACAAAGAATTCAAAAGGAAAATTCAGGAACAAAACTCTAAATCCATTTTTCTATTTTGTACATTTGCTATGAAAATGTTTATGAGAAGTTTAGGACCCATAAAAAATCAGAGTTATTTTATTTTAGGTAAAGGGGAGTGAAGGGAGGGGGAGGAGTATGGGAGAAGGAATGATAGTAGTGAAGCAGACATTATTACCTCATGTACATGTATGATTGCATGACCAATGTGATCCTACAATATGTATAATCAGAAAAATGAGATTATGGTCTATTTTGTATGACCATCAAAATGTATAAATGCATTCTACTGTCATGTACAACTAATTGGAACAACTAAAGTAAAAAAATTAAAAAATATACAATCAGAAAACTCTACATGTACCTCTATACTTCTTTTAATATTTGTGTGACTCCTTAGAACTGCCCCCTTTTAAGGGCTTTTCAACATTTAAAAAATAATTATAGAAAAGCAACCACCCCAGTGGAAGTTCATGGAACACCAAGTTGTTTTTACTTAAGAGTGAAATTAACTACAATTTACCTAGCATAGTATTCTGTTATAATGTCCACTCACTGAGTGATTTTAATATCACAGAAAGTTTTCCTTGAACCTGTAAGAGTATCCAGTGGTTTAAAAGAAAATCAGCATACTTGAATTACCATTAGTATAACCTGCACACATGGGTCATGGTGTGTGCAAAGATTTGGACTTGGAACTATGAATCCTGCCTTCTACACCCCTACATAGGTCTTTCATATAGGGTTCATGATTCTATCTGCAATCAATATAATTCACTTATTTCTCTTTATATTAGTAACTACAATAAAAACTCCTGAAAGTGTAATATGTGTGACTAATTAAAAAAACAGGATAATGTATTAAAGTCACTTAGGAAAATCTTAGAGCACAAAATTGAAATGAGAAAATGAACAATTTTACTGCTCTCCCTAAAAGTGCTGAAACTCACTTTAGTATAATAAAATAAGAATAGTTCATCTAAAAATATTAACAAGAATTATTTTATCAATTTGGAGGAACAAATGATTTTCTGACTTACAGCTGGTTAATATTATATGAATAGCATTTAATACTAATTAGACCCACTGGCAGCAACAGATTCCTTTTCTCTGGAAACACTGCTAAAGCCTATTTAAAGTATTGGAACATTTTATGAGGTCAGGAGGAATTACACTGTGTATTTTTAGTTTCCTCACTGCACATGTGCTATTACCATTACTGATAAAAATCACATAGGCTATGTCTAAAGCATTTAAAGCAACCTATTTGACTTTTGTTTATTATTATGTTGGAAAAAATATCTTTTCTTTCTTTCACTGGAGTTCACTTTTCATTCTTAAAAGAGTTTTGGGTTCAGGAAATCCTGAAATGGGAAAATTGCCTAGGACCAGACTACAGGAAGATTTCTGATAAATTTGGAGTTTTTCTCTCCATCTTCCTATTCTTTTTCTGGTACCCCTGTCAATAATTAGTCATATGTTTTCTTAAACAATCCCTTTGGTTTCAATTCCAAACCCAGGTCTAATTTTCCAAGACATGCTTCTTTTCTTTTTTTTAAATATGTTTTTAGTTGTAGATGGACACAATACCTTTATTTTATTTATTTATGTTGTGCCGAGGCTCAAACCCAATGCCTCACATGTGCTAGGCAAGCACTCTACACTGAGCCACAATCCCAGCCCAGGACACTTATTTTCTAAAAGGCATATTCCTTTCTTCTCTTCACTACCCATGAACCCCATTAAGATACTAATGTTCTCAAATTTTGATTGGTGAAAAAAAAAGAGTAATGAAATTTAGAAAGGCAAATGAATAATCTTTTTTTCATATCTGTAATCTCATGTTCATTATAGCACTATTCACAGTAACTGAGAAATGGAAATAACCTAGTGTCCATCAACTGATGAATAGATAAAGAAAACATGGTATGTGTACAAAACAGAATACTATTGAACAGTACAAAAGAATGAAACCCTACCATTTACAATGGCATGAATGGAACTTGAGGTCATTATATTAAGTGAAATAAAATAGGCATAGAAAAACAAATACCACAAGATTTCCTTTACAATGAAATATAAAAATGTTGATTTCATAGAAGTTGAGAGGAGAATGGTGTTATCAGGGATTTGTGGGTAGAAAACCATAGGGAAAAGCAAAAGATATTATGATAAAGTTTGATCAAGAGGTTTTGGAATGCTTTGCACAGTAGGGCAACAATAAATAAGAATAATATGCTGTACATTTCAAAGAACTTGACTAAAGGACTTTGAAAGTTTTCATCACAAAGGAATGATAAATGAAGAGATACATATGTTTAACCTAATTGAAAATTATACAGTCTGTATACATATGAAAACATCACAAGGTATCACATTAACATATACAATTTTGTTTTTGCATATCAATTAAAAAGAAATTTAAATTTAAAAGTAATTGCTTGACTTTTTTTAAGAAATAGCATTTTTCTTTGCACAAATGATTTCTCATAAGTGTGGGTACTAATTATTTTGACAGGGAATTGAACTAAATTAATTTTAACATCATTTGCTCACCAATATACCAGAAAAATAATTTTAAAAATTTATTTTAGTTCGTGAAAATATATTTAGAGAAAACATCAGATAAATTTTATCCCGCTAGGTATCAATCATAATACTTACACAACCATCCAATTGTTTTCTCCTAAAATCATGTCTGCTTGGAGTTTTGGAATTAACAGTACAATATGAAATGAAATGTTGCCAAGACCTAAACCAAAAGAATGAAAATAACAAAAACCTAGTAAAAATGTTGTAAGAACAGAGATAGTCCCCATGAGAACATGAGCCATTCTATTCTTGACCACTAAGGCATTATTCTATCTAAACTCTAAATTTTTATTCCAAGTATATGATCTTATTTTAAAATGTTTATATGCCCCTCAAAATGTTAATACAGCACACTTATCATGGTGGTCTCTATGCAGTACCTGAAGTGTACTGAGGGGTCCTGTGTGATTTAATATTCATAAGAGCCAGTTCTTACAACCAAAACCTTTCATACCAAGGAAACATAATAGACAGTTCAGGTAGAAAAGAAAAAAATAAACATTGTTGTTCATAAGTTTATTATTTAACTTTGACACTATATACACAGAAGAATAATAAAATTTTATATTAACAAATTCCCACAAACTGGTAGCACCATATATTATTGCTTTTTAGACATATGAAATAGCAAACATTTGACATTTGTTGTGAATTTTCTAACCAGATCACTGTATTTCATATTAAATCAAAGTTGAATTAATTTTTTTTTATATTTTCAAATTCTCTCATCCCCTCTTATCCATGCTGGTCTGTAAAGGAAAATATAGATGCATTTGAATTAGCATGTAGAAGTTAAATTTTGCAATTTAGAGTCATAATTAGTTTTTAATGTTTATTAAATATTGGAGTTAAAAGTAGTTTCCCATAGATATATATAAACATTTACTCTATTATTAGCATCCAGCTATTTTTTGCAACAATATTTTTTTATTTTTTTTATTTCTGATTTATTTATTTTTTATTTTTACAGACTTCATTTTGATTCATTGCACACATATGGGGTACAAATTTTCATTTCTATGATTGTGCGTGATGTACATTCATATCATTCTTGTTCATCACACATAGGGTAATGATGTCTGTCTCATTCCACCATTTTTCATACCCCCATCCCTCCCCATCTCATTTCCCTCTACATAATCTAAAGACCCTCCATTCCTCTCTCATCCCCCACCACTCCCAACCAGATTCTATATCATCATCCACTTAGGGAAAACATTCGGCCTTGTTTTGGGGGGATTGGCTTATTTCACTTAGCATGATAATCTCCAATTCCATGCATTTATCTGCAAATCATAATATTATTCTTCTTTATGACTGAGTAGTATTCCATTGTGCATATATATACTACATCTTCTATATTTTAAATGTCTAACTGAATTATTTAAAATGTAAAATGTGTCCTAGTCATATCTGAAAAGAATATAGTAATAAATGATGATTATCATCTTAATATATCTTGTTAGTTCAAATTTTATCTTTAAAATACTGTTGATAGAATATTTCAGAAGAATTCAACATTTTACCCATTTTGGGTGACTATCATATACTACATTAGTTATCAAAGAGTCAATTATTACATCAGATATTCAATCCTTTTTGCTTTCTTTCATGGGATGATTGGTCATATGCAATGCAAGTAGTCTTCAAACATTACAAAGTAGAAACTAGAACCTGTAAGCTGAATTCTCCTAAAATTGTGTCATTCATACATGAAAGGTCACGTGTTGTTCAGTGAAATAACTTAGATTGAATTCCAGTTCAGATTCTTTTGCCTATTTATGCCTTTGTATTATCCACTACTAAATGAGAAAAATAAGGCATATGTAATTCCTCTAGTATTGTTAAAAAGATAATATTTCAAAAGATTTAGTGAAGTGCTTAACAAATAAAAATTAGCAATAATGGTGATCCACAAGACACAGGTATAATAGGAACTCACTATCAATCAGCCTCCAGCATAATCAGCTGGGGCCAAGCACTGTTTCAAGAATGTGGGAGAAAGTAAAGAACCAACAGACAAAACCTATCATTAAGAAATACCCACAGACCGGAGTAAGTGTAGCTCAGTAGTAGAGCAGTTAGTTGCCTCCCACGCACAAGGTACTAAGTTCAATCCCCAACACTAGAAAAGGAAAAAAAAATAGTTTATATCAATAAGAAAAGCACCAAGGACACAGAATAAAAAAGATGATACTTAGTTAATAATGGATTTTATAAGTTAGATGAAATAATAGTTCGACTTTTATATTGGTTTTGATAGCTTATCTTTAGTATATCTCCTGGATTCTGAATATTGGATTTTAGACATCTTGGATTTTGTCTTGCTTGTGCCCTGTGTTTTGTAATTGAAAACTTAAATAACTTTGGACTAATTGTGCACCCATCATCAAATTTAACACAGCCACATTTTAATAAATACCTAGTATGATTAAAATATTGACAATATACTCCTTGGAGATAATTTTAAAGATTCTTTTTTTTTTTTGAGAAATAGTTGCAGAGTCAAGATTATCTTTGACCTGAAAATATTGGAAGATTATTTTCATCCCTGATTCACCCCTTCACCTTGTTTATTACAAATTGAAAGTCCTCCTAGTAATAGAATGCCTGAAAGAAAAGTGAGAGCCAAATACAGACATTTGATATAATTTGTCAGTGCCTGAGGAAACAGAGACTGAGAAATCCACCAAGAAAAATATGATTGAAGTTGGCTGGAAATGAGACCACCTGTCTCCTGGAAAGACTCAAGGCTGTTTCCACACCTAGAAAATGTGCTCTAGACACTTAATCAGTTATCTTGGATAATGCATGCAAAGTAATTGAATAAATGAAAGGAAACAAGCCCCTTTATTGTGTTTTGTAAGTAGTTTAACAACCCACTTGGGAAACAGGCACACACAGAGGTCAAGTGGAATCAGTTACAACTTGTCTTTGAATTGTGACTTTATAATACATACACACTAAGTTATAAATGAAGTTAAACATGATGCATTGCTAAGATTTTTAGTATAACTTAAAGAAATCTAATCTTATTTTTTTCCGTTTTTTTATTTAAAATAACTTTCTGGTGATAGGCCAAAATAAGCAGTAGCATTTTCCTCAAATTTCTCATATTGTTAAATTTATTTTTCTTCTCCCACACAGCTTTTATTTGCCATTAAATTCTTATTAGTAAAGAAACTTCCCTGTTATGATTTTCAGCAACTAATATCAAGAAAACATTTATCTGTCTAAAACTTTGCCATTCCTCGAGTGTGCTATCAAAAGTCATTTTGCAGGCTCAGGTCTCCACTTAACAAAAGAGTTGAACCATAATAAATTTTATTTTGTGATTACAATGCAACAGAAGTTCAATACAAAGAAAATTTGAGGCTCATAAAAGTCAAATCTGTAGTGAGAGGACGAAGACAGTCTTGTAAATTGCTCTACACAAAATATGTGGAGTCGGAACCCTTGGACAGTTCTTTAATTCTTACTTTTCAAAAAGGTAACACCTTGTCTGTCAATTTCATTAGCAAATAGAAACTTTTAATTGCAGAGTTTGAGGGTTGCTTTTCTTTTTCCAGATCTTTTTTCCTCCACATTGTCTCCTTCATCAATGATCTTAAAGACAGGATTTGATTTTTATTTCATATTATCATGCCAACATGCAGAGACTTTAAAATAAATAAAAGTCTTATTCTTTCTGAAAAATGAACAAACGTAACTCTATTAGAACCCAAAGCTTAGTACTGTGTAATTAAATTGGCTACTAATTAGAAAACTCCATTGTTATTCTCAGCCTCTAATTTCCGTGCTTGTCTCTGCATTACCAACAAAACATCCAAAAGGATAAATCATTCTTCAAAAAGCACAAAAGGGCAAACTTTATCTAGCTAAATTTTGCATTTATGTTCATTTGTGAAACTCATTGTTAGGCCCTAATCATTATGTAGTGTGATGCTATATTTTCATGTAAAATTTTTATTTAGCACAATGGTTTATACCTTACTAATAGTAGGTTTTTAAGTTGGAATATCTATTTAACTGACATGCCAAGCAAGTTTGTGCTTTCTATATAAATTCTAAAACAAATAAATAGTAATGGAGAGAAAACTCAAAAATACCTATGCATTATTCTATCAGAGTTGTGAAACACTAGGGACAATGTAGATAGTTTGAGTTAACTCATATGCTTCCCACAGAAAAAAAGAGAATTTGTATTTCAGGATGTGACACTGAATTATACTTATGGGGACTGTAATGTCATAATGTCATTTGAATGGAAAAAAATAATTAAGAATCAGAATGAGTAAGAGGATGTCCTGAAAAAATATCTTGTCCAACCTGTTCACCTGAAAGATGAAAATACAGAAGTCAACAACAACAGCAAAAATATATCTTATCATCACCTCAAAAACAGTTGCCATTTGTTGATTAACGTTGGATTGAGATCATGGGTTTTCCTTGTCCCTCCAAAAAATTGCTTTTCTGAGAAGTTATAACATTTGACCCATGAGAGCCCCCCAAAATGGTCTATAGATGATGCAAAATAATACACAAGAGAAGTATTTTTATTATTGCTTGTCCAAAAGTTCAAACTTCTCAATAAATTTCCTGAATTTCAAATGTATTTTTTAAAAAAATGTGGGATTGATGTACAGCATTTAATAACACTCACAACATCATTGAAATGACCAAACACTTAAACAGTTCTTCAACCACAAAAAATTTTGAGCTAAAATCTGACAGAATCCATTAACTGGGAACATTGTAATAATCCTACTAATTATTAGACTGTAAAAGACTTCCAGATGGCACAGACAAATGCATTTCATTACAGCCCATTATTCTTACTTGTACTTAAAATTTCTAGCATTATAGGTCAATCCTGAAATTTATATAGCTGCAAATGATGGTTTTGGCCATATCAAAATACCGTTTGAACAGAAATGCACACTTGAAAATCTACTTATTCAACAAACACATAATTTCTAAGAATTTTGTGCTTACAAAAATTGAAGAGCTTATAAAATTTTAAGCCAAAATATTACTGTATATTTAATATCCTTGCACAAATTACTTATTTATAAAGCACTTAGTAAATAATGACTGAACATCAGATTCATTTTAAAAAACCAAAATCATACTTACGAAAATATAAAACAATAGTATAAAAGGCAAAGAAATTTATTTAAATTTCCTTATTCTCAGCAGACAAATGTGATATTTTTCCTTGATAACACCCATGGTATATCAATAACAATTATTGGAGTTATTTGGAGTTATTCATACTACAAAAAGATTCTTCCCCAAAAAGAGTGGTGGATTTTTTGAGGGATCACAGTATGTTATATATATTTTAAAAAGATGGTTTAGTCATGTTTTAGTCCATTTTATATTCCTATAACAGAATACTATAGACTGGGTGTTGTATGAACAACTAAAGTTTATTTGTGTCAGTTTTAGAGTCTGGGAAGTCCATGATTGAAGGTCCACATTGGTGAGGACCTCCTTCTTGAGTATCATCATAGCACAGAGCCAGCATGCATGTGTAAAATGTAGAAAGAAATCAGTCTGAACTGTTCCCTTTATCAGAAGTCCCTTCCCACACTAACTAAGACAGGGCCATGATAATAGCATTAAGCCCATTAAAAAGGGCAGAGTCCATTTGGCCTATTCACCTCATAAAGTCCCTACCTCTTAATACTGTCACAATGGGAATTAAACTTCCAACCCATGCATTTTGAGGGGCACATTCAAACCACAAGAAGTCTCTGTGGCAACAGAGTTGACTAATTTAAATTTCCAACTTTTTTGGTAATTTCTTCTGTTAATCTCATATATAAAGAATCTGTAGCTCTTCATTGCAGTGCTACATGAGAAAAGATTGAGTCCATTATACTTATTTAGAAATATTATTATTGCTGTCGCTCTAGGTACATCTAATTGGAATATGGTAAATGATATTTAGGGCATTCTCTAGTCGTATCTGAGTCTACCCTCAATAATGGGCACTACCACAGGTGGAGTCCTATTGAAAAGTACAAGTGAGAATGAGCCATCAGAAGCATCTGTATGTACTTTCTTTCTTTCCCACCTGCCTTTTGATATTTCCCAGCATTACCCTGACTCCTATATTCAATGTTTAAGACATAAACTCAATTGTCATCTAAATCAAGGCAGATCATATGGTCTCAGGTATGGTATACACTTTGAGACCATTAAAATCATTAGGTAAATGCAAAAAGGCAACAAGTCCTGGAGAGGACATAAGGAAACTGGAACTGCTACACAATGCCAGTGGAAATGTAAATGGCACAGTACTTTGGAAAAGTGTCTAAAAATTCCATGAAATGATAAACACATGGTGAGAATGTGGGGAAAATGGTACACTCATACACTGTTAGATAGTTGTAGGCTGCAAAGTAGTGCAACCACTCTGGATGGCAATTCTGAGATTCCTCAAAAAATTAGGAATGGAACCACCATATGACCTAGCTATCCCACTCCTCAGTATATCCAAAAGATCTAAAATTGCATTGGATTGGGATGCAGCCACATCAATGTTTATAGCAACACTATTCACAATAGCCAAGCTATGAAACCAGTTCAGGTGCTCTTCTACAGATGAATGTATAAAAAGAAAATGTGATACACACACACACACACACACACACACACACACAATGGAATATTACTCAGTCATAAAGAAGAATGAAATAAATTATAGCATTGTCTGGTAAATGTGTGGAACTGTGACTATCATGCTAAATGAAGTAAGCCATACTCAAAAGTCAAAGGTCGAATGTTTTCTCTGATATGCAGAAGCTAGTTCAAACTAAGGGTGAAAGACACAGAGAGAGAGAGAGGAGGGGAGGAGGGGAAGATTCCATCAAAATAGAAGAAAGATCACTGGACTAGATGAAGGGGATTGAGAAGGAAGGAGAAGAGACAGAAAAATGGAAGAACAGTGGAATGAATCTGATCTAACTTTCCTATATACATCTGTGAATGTGCCACAGTGAATCTCACCATCATGCATATCCATAAGGCACTAATTTTAAAAATTACCTAAAATTTAATAGCAGAGATATCAGAAGACTAGAAAGAAGGGAACTGGGGAAACGAGATGGGGATGGGAAGGGGAAGTACTGGGGACTAAATTAGACAAAATTATATCCCATGCATTTCATAATTATGTCAAAATGAATCTTAATGTTATTGTTATGGTTTAGATGTGATGCCACCTAAAAGCTCACATGTGGGACAATGCATGAAGGTTTGGAGGAGAAATTATTGGGTTGTAAGAGTCTTAACCCAATCAGTGAAGTTATCTCCTGATAGGGATTAATAGTGTGGTAACAGTAGGGTGTGACTGGAGGAGAGAGGAATTGGATGTGGTTTTGCTATGTATTTGTATCTGGTTAGTGGACTCTCTCCACTTCCTGATCAACAAGTGAACTGGTTCCCTCTGCCAAGCTCATCTACCATGTCATCCTGTTTCACCTAAAGCCCAGAGGAATGGAGCCTGCTGTCTATGGATTGAGATCTCGGAAACCATGAGGCTTATATAAGCTTTTCCTCCTCTACAGTTTTTCTGGTCAGATCTTTATTCATAACAGCGAAAAAGTTAACTAAAACAGAAATTGGCATGGAGAAGTGGAGTTGTTGCTGTGACTAAGCAACAGAAGATCAGAAGTTTTTGAGCTTTTTGAAATTGGTGGGAGGAATTGTGAGATGCTTAGCAATGCCAGCTGGAAATACTTTAGATTGTTGCAAGAGGAGATTAATGGCAGATTCTGGTGAGAGCTCAGAAGACCAGAATGCCAATAAGACTGTGGACAGAAAAGACAAGGCCCAGGAGGTTTCAAAAAAGGAGGACTCTTGGAATTTCCAGTAGAGGCCATTCATGTTATGTTCTAACTGAGACATCTGCATTTTGCCCATGTCTATAGACTTTCTGTGAGGCTGATTTTAAAAGTGATGGACTTTTTAATCTGGTGAAAGAAATGTCTAGGCAGCATTGCATTCAAGCAGTGGCATGGATATACCTGACGGCTTTTAGCCACATTTATTGCGGTATTCAGGGGAAGAAATCAGAAGAAAGATTTGAAAAACTTGAACTTATAAGGCAAAAGTAAAAGTGGGGCTAAGAAAGTTGCAGTTGTTAAAGACATTACTGTCACTAAAGAAATGCTAAAGACTTTGCTCAGAGACAATAAGAATGATGACTTGAGGGCAACTCAGGAGCTGGCAAGACCACATCCACTCCAGACTCAAGGAAATATAAGTGAAAATTCTCCTGAGAAGAGACCAGTGGGGCACCCTTCTTGCACAAGTGGACCTAGAAAGGTTTTTCCACATGCTCAGCCACCCAGACACTCAGTGGCTGGTGCAGCCAGGATCCTGGAGTCTTGGCTACTGCTTGAGATGGCAGCAGACCTTGGCATCAACCACATGATGCTGGTTCTGCAGGAATGAAGGATACTGGAGTTAGGGGGTCATGGAGGCTTCTACCAAGATTTCAAAGGAAGACCTTGGAGGCCAGGCAAAGTGCAGCAGGGTAGGAGTCCCTGTAGGCACTCCTTGACAAGGCAAGGTGTGGAGATTTGAGAAGAAGCCAAAACTGCAGTGGTGACTACTGAGATTAAGAAATGCCTGTAATGCAGGACATTGTTCTAAAAAAGCCACAAGGGAATATAGTAGAGAAAGCCAACAGAGAAGCCACTTGTGCTGCAACCAACAAGGCCACAGGGGCAGAGCTACACAGGCCCTTTGGAGATGACATCATGCCATAAGCTCCAGATGCCTAACACAGAACTAGAGGACTTGTTTGCACAGCTGGATTTCAGTTTTGCTTTGTTTCCATCACTTTTTTTGTGTCCCCCTATTTTTATGAATGGAAAGGTTTAATCTGTACCTTTCCACATTGAATACTTATAAATTGTTTTTAATATTACTGGAGCTTACAATGAGAGATTGCCTTGAGCCTCAGAGAAGACTTTGGCCTTAAACTTTGAGCAATCTCAGATCTGTTGAGACAATGGAGACTCCTATAAACAGAAAAAGTGTATTGTGCATTTTGAGATGGTTGTGAGCTTTTGGAGGGTAGGATTGGAATGCTATGTTTCAGATATGATGTCTCCCAAAACTCACATGTAAGACAATGCGAGAAGGTTTGGAGGGGAAATGATTGGGTTGTAAGGGTCTTAACCCAATAAGTGAATCAATGCCCTAATATAGATTAACTGAGTGGTAACTGAAGTGATAGGGCGTGACTGGAGGAGGTGGGAATTGTGGTGTGGCTTTGGAATATATATTTGTATCTGGCAAGTGGAGTTCTCTCTCTCTCTCTCTCTGCTTTCTGATAACCATATGAGCTGCTTCCTTCTTCCACACTCTTCCACCATGATGCTCAGCCTCACCTTGAGTCCTAAGAAATGGAGACTTCTGCCTATGGATTGAGACCTCTGAAACTGTGAACCTCCAAATAAACTTTTCCTCCTCTACAGTTGTTCTAGTTGGGTCTTTTAGTCACAGCAGTGAAAAAGCTGACTAAAAGAGTTACATTCAACTAGAGAAAAACAATAAAATAAATTCTAAAAAATGTTAAACACGGAATTACCACAAGACCTACCAAATACACTTCTAGATACTTACTCAAGGGAAATCAAGTATATCCATACAAGAACACGTACACAAATGCTTGTTTTATTCGTAGTAGCCAGAAAATGGAGAAACCTGAACATTCATTGATAATTGCATAAATAAAATGTACTATTTTCAAACAATGAAATATCGTTTGGCAGAAAAAGGAATGAAATACTAACATATGTTATGATATTGATGAACCTTAAAAACATGATACAAAGTAAATGTGAAAAGTTATCAAGCAGCCAGACACAAAAGATGACACTTTCTCAGTTACAATATGGGAAATATGCAAATCTATAGAAACAGAAATAGGTTTTATAAGGCTTGAAGAGGGATGTAAAAATAAGGATGATGGCTGATGAACGTGGGGTTTCTTTTTGACATTGTGAAAAGATTTTAGTATTGATTGTGATGATGGTTACATTGTGAAAACATAAAAACCATTGGATTATATTCCTAACTGGGTAAATTCTATAGTATGTTCATCATGTATCAATAAAGCTGCTAAATTAAAATTTAGAAATGAGTCCTGCAAATTTATCTTATTCTAACACTTCTAAATAGTTGATATTGTTTAATAACATCCTCTTTCAGCATACATTTGAGTGTAAGAGACACAGTGCACAAAAGGAAGAGAGCAGTGATAATTAAGGTGGTATTAAATTATAGAATCCTAAAATTGTGGAAATAGAATGCTACAATTATTCCAAGTGGGAAATTTTAAATTGTGTAAATACTGCTGGGGTAAAGAATAAGGGTGTAGCAAAGCTATCTCCAGTTGCTTTAGTCTAATTGGCAAAAAATGGAAAAGTCAGTAAAATAAATTCATTCGGGTGATGTCTCAGCCCTGCCTGCATGGGGAGGGAATAAGTAACCCTTGGAGGTCTGGGTCAGCTGGAAATAAAAGTTTGAAAAAGTAATCTCAAGAAATAAAGCAAAAGACATGGAAAATATTTTTTAAGGCTAGGGCTTGACAGGTAGAAGAGTCCTGATGGGTCTGATCCTAGCAAAGGGAAAAAGCCTCTGAATACTTTACTTATAGTGAAACACACCAAAGGAATTTATTGTGAGGAGGGGTTCTTCAAGGTAAATAAGAAGTGAGAGGCTGTGTGGAAGTTGGCCTGTGTAAGTAATAAGTTGGACTTATCACTTGCACAGCAATTCTTCCTCCTCCAGGCAGCTGGTGCCACAAGGCTAGTTGGGACACTGGTATCTCTCTCTATCTCCTGGGAGTTGCATTTGAACCTAAGGCTGTCTGAGCCAATAAATTCCACAGTATCACAGAATTATCTTCGAGAAGGACATCTGCCAAGGCAAGGAAGCTGTCTCAGATCAGTGAGATTACACCGAGAGTTCTCCGAGAGGTTCACCTCCGCTTAGAGTTGGCTCAGACACACCCACAGTTCATTTGCAGCTTCCAACAGTGTTGGAATGAGGAGGGTTGGAGTATACTATGGATCTATTCCACTTACATAGATTTCTTAATCTTTAAAAATCTTAATATTTTTGCTTTATAACTTATAACCTGAATCAAAATGTTCTGCTTTTCCAAGTACTCTTAATATATATTAATATATATATATTAATATATATATATATACTTTTGCTCACCCATGTGTACTAAGGTGCAGACTAATATAGTTTTGCATAAAGTGAATATTTTGTGTGTGAATATTTCTGCCTTCTTACGTTTGGCTCAGATCAAGTACAGAAAGAAAACCCTCAAAGTTCAGACTAAAATAGCAAGGAAGAGTTAGTCCCTTGGGAAATGAAGGAAGGACTTCTGATGTTGAACAATTTAGTGGGAACAAAACTGAGAAAGTTCAAAGAAACCCAAGTAAGTAGGCTAGGACAAAAGCAGAGAAGGAAGGAGAGAAAATGGGATTTTTATTCCTTTTTGTTTTGTAGGTGCACAGTTTTGGTTCCTGAGTCTTCCCCCTCCAGAGTGGTTGCCAACTAAAATTTTGAGGGAAATGAGAGGCTCTTGCTGTCACATCATAAAGCACAAAAACTCCAAGCTTTAAAAAATGTACAGGAAAGGAGACAATTGTTAGGCTTCTTGGAAAAGTCTTACAACTTGTTGGAGTCCATTGTTACCTTTAATGGTTTGATAAACAGAGAAGGGGAAATAACAGAGGACATCTAACACATTTAGCTTATCTACTTTGTACAAGCTATTTTGAAAACTTATTTCATGAGATCATGTATTTTTATTCAATGCTTTGTGCTTTATAGTGTTTAGCAACAGTTATTTAGCTGGATATATATGCCATGATTAATAACAGAGCATACTAGATACTTTCATATATCTTCAGTTCTTATATCATTAACAAGCCAGATTTACTCTACACATTTTTACACTTCTGTATTTTAAGAGCACTGAGAGATTTACAGGATAATAATCCAATTATTTAACCCATAATCAGAGAATGTCATTTGTTTTAATCTCTCATTTATATAACAAAATGTAAAACATGTTATGTTAATGAATGATGTTTTCCAGAATG
Organism: Glaucomys volans; assembly: GCA_020662805.1. NCBI lineage: Eukaryota > Metazoa > Chordata > Mammalia > Rodentia > Sciuridae > Glaucomys > Glaucomys volans. The sequence goes on along the minus strand of JAJEJO010000595.1, from coordinate 864,690 downwards.
GATAAAAAAATGAGTTAAACAGCTTTGCGTTATTTTCCAAAAGTGTAAAATGGAGAGGAAAACTTTTAATGACATTATATTACGTTATGTCACTCCCCGGTTTCAACTCCTTTAATGAATTTTTATTGCTCTTAGAATAAAATGCAATCCATTCATCATGTCTTATGTTCTCCACATGACTTGGTTCCTCTTTACCTCTCCAATTTGGTTTCACTAGACTCACACCTCAGTTACCACATCTATAGACACAATAGCCTCTCTTCTGCTTCTCCAAAATGCAAACGTTTATTTTCCTTAAGGGTTTTTACATTTCCTGCTGTTCTATCTAAATATTGTCCTACTGTTCAAATAATTTTTGGCATCAGTTAAACTATCACTTCCTAGGGGTGGTCTCACAGTCTATCATTCATTCATTCAAAAATATTTATTGATTTCTTCCTCTGTTCCAAGAACTGTGGTAGGTGGAAAAATAATCAGTTTCTTTGTTTCCCGGAGCTTAAATTGCACTAGCATTGATAAATAATCAACCTGGAAGTTTTATAGTACTTCATGCATACAATCTTGTCTTTATAATTTCAAGAAGTTTAAGAAATTCAAAAATTTGAACAGACAATGTAATTAAGAAACTGATGTCATTCAAGGCTCCCCTACTTGGAATTTCCCCTTTTTCATCACTTGGGGCAGTAAGAAAGCCCAACCACTACTTACCTTAGCTATGCAGGGGAAGTTCAAGCCACATAAACCAGGTGCCTCTGGACTTTATCTCTTAGCGTCAGTAAAAACCAGAGCCACCCATCTGCAAACCTATCCTTTACTCCAGTTCAATCCAGAACAAATTTCTTCCTTCCTCCTTGTTGAAACTTTTGGTTGTACATTGTTATTTTTTGTTTTTAATTTCCATCCTCTTGCTGCGTATGTGTCATCCATGTTGACATCTGCAAATTTGGGGGTGCACATTGACTAACATCCAGCAGAGGAAGTTAGATATCCTAATAATACTCACAGTGCAGACTGGACTCCATGGCAATAGTCACAAGTAGGATGTGTCTACATATCTCCCTCTTGCATTACTAATGAGTTCCATTACATGGCTCAATGGATTTGCATGGGGTCAGCCAATTGCTGGTGTGCTTGTACTCCAGTTCTTTACAGTTGCATCAAACTAGGCTTTGCTTTTCTTAAATTTTGCAGGCCTGGGATGAGCTTAATGATTGGAGAAACGTAGTAAATGATCTAATGTCAGGTAGGGATGAGGAAGCATACAAAGTAGTAAAGGATGAGAAACTTGCAGAGAGTGAACCATTAGGATGATCTCAGCCAGGCACAGATCCCAGCATTTTCAGAACACTATGCATAGACAGTGGATCCTTTAGTTTATCACTATGGCAACATGTGGCATTCAGATGCCAATGACAAGGACCTCACACTTGAATGTGCTTCAGGTGATGTTGCTGTTCCACACTGAAATTCCCCAGAGGAGGAAAATTTAAACTAAAAGTTTCTATAAAATTTACTGAATTACAAGGGTAAATTTAGAAGTATTCCATATTTTTTAAAAATGTGATAATGAGTCAAACTTGGTTCTGAAAAATAAAAATCCTTCCGTTACAATTAAAAGTATATGAAAAGATCATGTAGCAAAGGGACAAGGGATTAATTGGCTTTATACCTAAGATTGAAAAAAATAGAAAAATCTTTAAATCTTCAATCCAATGTATATGTTACAGAATTATACTCTTTAAGTTCAACATGGTAACCCAACAATATCAGGTAATAATGGCTACCAAGTTGTAATCCAGCCTATACAACCATGGTAAAGAAGGAATAATTCATTCACTGTTTTTTCTTTCAGTAGTTCAATTTATCATTTTTTAAGACAAATAAAAATGAATGATATCTAACTACACATCACCATAACTCTACAGTGCTTCCTGTAAACCCCTAACTTAAATATTATTAAAATAACAAATTCCATGAAATCAGCCAATGGAAAAAAAGCTTTTCTTTTGTATTTGACCTAGTCTTAATTTTTATTCACCTCCAAAAGGAAACAGTATTCTTTACTCAACATCCTACATTATCTGAATAATCCATTCATTCATCAAAAAACACATAGATAAGACCTCAGTCACAATCCAGTACTTCATCAAAGTTCAGGTATGAGATTTATTGTCAATGTTCTTTATATATAAAGGAATTCAAAGATTAAAGAGTTTTTAATAGCATTTTTGTGTCTATTTTTGAGTTAACATATATACATTTACCAATTTCATTAAAGTCTTTTTTAAAGCAACCCATAAATATACTCACTCTAAATGATACTAACCTCAGGAAAAAGCTGGTGAAGCCAGCCACCACATATCAGAGAGAATATTCAGCCTGTGGTTTATTTTGATGGGCTTATTTCACTTAGACTGATAGTCTCCAGTGTATATCTAGAAAGAAAAAAAAATTTAAAAAATGACAAAAACTGGGGGGAAAAAGCTGGTGAATCTACACCATAAACTATACATTACTTCCTTTAATGATAACTTAGGATTCCATTCTAGATAAGGCCTCAACCTTATTCATGCTTTTATGAAGCCTTTCAATTATGTGATATGGTCACTGATTGTCCATGAATTTCTAATGAAAAACCTCCTTTCCAACTTTTATACATGTAAGTACTACTGAAATGATTGATAGCCATATGTTGAAACTTACTGGACATTTAAATTAACGGTCTTAAACTAATAATGCTTTGGATGCATCTACTTATTATGTCTTGTATTGTAAAAAAATTAACTACTGAGATAAAATAGTGAAAATCCTCCTAGTTAAAATTAGAAAGGAGGCCACTTCTCTCCTGGAACTATTAACCACTATGGGGAGGATGCTCTTCAGACAGTATAAACAAGAAAGTGTTTATTGTAAGAGATAGACGTTGCCATCATCACAGGGGTGGGACTTGATGCAGAACAAGTGAGGAGAACATTCCCCGTAAGATACAACTCAGAAAAAAAATTCCATCATTTTATGTAATCTATTTCCAAAGTATCCTTTAATCTGTGTGTGTGTGTGTGTGTGTGTGTGTGTGTGTGAGAGAGAGAGAGAGAGAGAGAGAGAGAGAGAGAGAGAGAAAATGCACTGCACAAAACACTTCTTAGAGGTTTCACTTTGAAATGGACATTCCCATTTCTTTCCAGAATTTTTATTTACAACATTAAAGACTTAATTGCTTTCTGAATTGATGTTAGAGGATGCACCTACTGAAAGAAAAAATGAACTGTGTACATGGATAAGAAAAATCAATCCTAATATTGAACTGTGTTTGAGTGCAATATTTTGCCTTTAGCTTTGTTTAAAACATTCTTTTAAAGGAATATACATATGAAAAACACAAGTATGCAGAAATATATTTTCCCAACATTTTAAAGATCTTTGCAAAAATAAAAGAATATAAATTATTTTTCTCCAATGATATCCTGGTCAAATCAGTGAAGTAAGAAGCAAATGTCTATTTGCTATTTCTTTAATTTTGTACCGAAGAAGTTTTTAAATTTAGTTTCATTACAGTGAGCTCAGTTTTTCCTTCAGAGTAATGAGTGCCCTGCAATGACTTTATAGAGCTGACAGATGTTTACAATATGTATAACCAGATAAATATATAAACATTTAGGACTTCTATAGAAGTGCAATTGGAACAGAGAGAGAAAGGAAAATGAGAAATAACAGCTTATTTCTTATTAAATGCATCCAGAAAGGGCATGAATTATACAACTTTAGGGTACATTTGCCACTAGATCAATGGAAATTTATTCATAAAACTCACTAGAAGCAATGATGAGCATATACTGTTTACATTTCTCATTTAAAACATTATAAATTTATACATGTCAATAAGTTATATACTTAAAAGACCAGAAGGCAAATTTTGAATAAGAAATAAATCTTTTGATCTCTTTTTGATGTTTAGTTACATGTGGGAAAATACAGGAGTTTAAAATGCTCACATCAAATCCAGAAAGCTACCTCGCATGGGACCAACAAGAATTATATGTATTAAAGTCTTGGTTCTACAACTCTAATCTAGTTTAAAAATTCTAACTTTTTTATTATTTAGCATATACTGCCCTTATTGTGTTCCTTGATGCTGAGATTTTCTATACCAATTCTTTTGGTTGTCAAACAATTCAGAGAATCATTTTTTAAATTCAGGTTAGTCATTTTCTTCCAAGAATTTTAAATACAGCTCTAGCTTTCTTTCTCCTTTTAGTATTCTCTATAACAACCATTGCCTTTCTATAGAAATACATCAATTGGAAATATATTTCACACAAACTCTTCATATTTCAATGATGGCACAAGCAAAAGACTATTTGATATAAAGAATCAATTGACATGAAACTAACATACAAAAAAAATGTACATTTCTATTCTGTCAAGCAGTGGGTGATCTTTTACTTCAAAATTGAGCCACAAATTCAAGGAAGAAAGAAACATCTCAAAATTGTTCAGAGACCTTATTGCTACTGTTGCTAAGTATGGCTCGAATGAGACCAAATATTTGAACTTGATCTTCAAAATCTTAATATGAATCACAAATGATCAAACAACACCTCTGAAAATCAAATAGGGCTGTAGTTGATGTTAAAGAAAAGGTAGGGGAGTATAATCAGATCCATGTAACTCTACTGGGTTGACATCTCAGAAACATCCCAATATACACGTTGGCACCTGGTTATCTTTTAAAAATAAGTGGCAAGTAGAAATGCTTTCCTAAGAACCTCTTGATGTTTACCTAGTTGAGATTATTAGGTTGAGAACTCCCAGTTTTCTGATTTGTCACCCCAAACACCAGAAATCTGCAACTCCTGTTTAGGTTACACTGATATATTCCAGTTCAAACTTCCTTGAAAAATTTATTCCTAGAAGAAAATATTGAAGATGCAGTGTTGTGAATTGTGATAAAATATTTTATTTGAGCAAATGATTTAATAGACTTCCCCTTAACTTTCATGTTTCAGCAAAAACTTCTAAGTAAATCTTACATGTTAAAATTTTTCCAGAGAAGAAAGAAATGGTATTTGTGAGTTTCTGTTTGAACCAGAAAACAGTTTGACATTATTCATGTGGAAAATATTTATGTGCATAAAGCAAACAAATAAAATTAAGCCATTTGTTTTGGTAACCAGTTTAGGGTATTGTATGACATTTGTGTGGTAACCAATGTATTATGTGGCAATCGTTTTTTCCTAACTAGCTAAATATTTTCCATATACTGTTTTTTTCTTCAAATGAAAAATGCAGACAGTTCTAGAAAATTTTGGAAGTTTTTTAAAAAATGTTTTTGACCTCCAGATCAAACAATTCCATTAATATTCAGCAACATGAACATCAAGAGAACAGCTATCACCATATTTTCTGCATTTTTCCCAGTTTATTCTATATGAATATGAAATCATCCACATGTTCAAATGGACATAACGTTATAAAATATGACAAGCTTTTATTAAACCATAGGTAACTGAGAAAAAATACATTAACAAATAATTCACCACCTTTGGCAATATACACTTTTCAAAATAATCCTTTAACCATCATGATGCTTATCTGAAGAATATTTAATGAAAATTTTCACAACTATTCTCACAAATTTAAAATTCAGTATATGAATTCCCATAGACCTATATATAATTCAGCTACTCTAACCATTTCTTAGGTACAATAGTTTTCAAAAGTCTAGAGATGAATCCCAATCTCTGTAATTCAATTTACATTTCAAAATTTATACCTTTTGTTCACTAAGTGGAAAGCAGCTTTTGTGTAAGGAAATCAAGTATATTGTCCCTACTGGGCAACCTATCATCAACCCATATATGCTAAAGAAATTTCTTATTCTATTTTATGGGATATAATAACCCAATGCATTTGACCAATCTTGCTCAGCATTTAACCTCTTCTTCTGGTATATGTGTGGAAAGAATTTTCTCCTCTGACTCATTCATTCAACACATTTAATGAGCCACAACCAAGTGCTAGACTCTTCGTGCTGGTTAAAATGATGAGATAAACTGCTATGATGCTTAGATCTCTTCCACTTTGAATCTGGGAAATTGTAATTTGAAAGTAACAGAGGAAGAAAGCAATAGAAATTTGAAAGGAAGAAGATGGGTTAAAAATAATCTGTGAATGATTTCTTTTCAAAAAAATAAGTTTTGGAAATAGATTCAGTTCCGATGATTTTTAATATATTTTAAGTAAACCAAAATATGTTCAACGTTTTGGAAATCAATGTTTCACTCACATGAGAGTTCTGTGTCTTTAGGTTTAAAGAATTTGCACCTCTGCTTGTAATTTTAAGTTCTTTATGCTCCAAGTTCATAATGATCATAAGGGCTCATGATTTCTAGTTACAGATATTTCCTTCCAAAGCATCAGGCCACTGAAATTTCTATTCCCAAAACAATGAGCATGGTTTGAACAAACCAATAGATATTATGTATTTTTTTTATTTTTATAGGTACAAAAAAAGCATTTTTTTTCTCTCTGTGATCCTTTTATTTTCCTTAGTTCTATGATTTGGATGTTCAATGGTCCCCAAAGGAGCATGTTAAAAGGGAGATCATCTAGTTGGGACTATTGGGAGATCATGAAAATTTTAGAAGCTTGGGCCTAGTGGGAGATTCTGTCATTGGGAACATGCTCTCAGAAGGTGGTTCTCCTTGGTTTCTGGCAAGAAGATTATTATAAAAGTCTGAGTTTGTTCTTACCCTTTTTTAATTTCTATTCCTAGTTTAAGATATAATTTCTTATTCCTGCCCACGCAGGTATGATTGCTGTCTGTGCCATGATGTGACTGTAGCTAGGAGGGCTCTTATTTGAAATACTGTTCTGTGAAATAAATGACCCCCAAAATAAAGAATAGTAATTAGCTTTGACAAGCATTGGTTTCTGACATACAGATTTCCTTCCTCACATGACTTATAGCTTCTTTGTATCATTGCAAATGTTATCTATTATTTTCATGGATATCATTTTTGCAATGTTTAAAATATATTTAGTCATATTTTACCTATGACTTATTAAAGAGAAAAACAATAAATTGCCATCTGAATCTACAACTGTGTAACAAGAAAACAAATATAAAAGCACATTTGCTTCTGGCTTGAATTTAAAAAGAGAACTATGTGAATAGATTAATATTTCAAGTGATAAAATGAAGTTATTGCAATTAATCATTTATATATTTGCCAATTTATGTCTAAGCATCCCCTACACAAATGCAAGCATGCTGCAAAATCTCCTTTGATTTAATCTTATGCCTAGCTCCTTTGATTCAGTCTTACATCTGACCTAATCCAATCATCTCTTGACTGAAAACTAGTCCTTCATACCATCTAGTGCTTCAAACCCCACAAATTGGAAACAGCCATATGACTGAGTCATTAAACTTACTACAAGTCCAAATCACTGTCACCATTTCTATTCATCCTTTCATTGTTAATCACTGTCTTCTTGATCCAATCAATCTATTAAAAGTGTTCTTAGTTGCAGACAAGAAAAACCATTTTGAGTACTAAACCATAGAAGAATTTATTAAAAGAATATTGAAGAGTTCCCAATTCACAGAGAGGGCTAGAGAGACAGTATAAAGTTTCTTTGGCATGGAATTGGACGCCAAATCCATCCTGCAGCAAGACAACATCAGCACAGCTGCTAATGATCACTGAATTATGATGTTGTAACTCCAGTCTAAGATACTGGATTCACCACCAACAGGGCTACCATTACTGCCTCAGGAGGCTGAGTTTACTACAACTGCTGCTGCCTCCACTGAGATTTCAGTTACCCACTTCCTCTCCAGGACTCTGTCCTAATTCCAAGTCTGGGAAAGTGTTGTGCTTGGCAGTGCCAATGCCAGGAGCCTGTGTTCTAATAATAAGTGATGCTAAGAAGCTTTGTGCATATCACTCTTATCATCCAGTTTGTAATTTCCCAAGCATAAGGTAAAAGTTCAAATTGGTTATCTCAAAAAGTTGATAAATGTGGGCATTAATTAACTACAACTCTCCCTAAAATTGGATTCTTATTTAAGAGATGGATGAAATTAAAAATTCCTACTAGAGGATGTTTATTTATAAGTGAATTTGGAAGTAGAAGAAAACAATTAGTTGAAATTTGAAAAAGTTCTTTTATATCCAAAAGTATAGATCAAAGTTGCTTCTTAGGTTTATTTAGACATGAACCAGCTTACCTGATTGCTTACTTGATTGTTGTTTGCAATGACACAGATTTAAAATTTTTATAATATCATACCTTATATTTTATGATTTAATATAATTAGGTTCTTCAAGATTGGGAATTTTTGCATTGTTGTAGAACATGGCTTGGACTTTAAGCAACAATAAATGTGGCCAGTGAAGCAAGATCTGAATATATTTGAGACTGAAAAATTTAAGCATTATTGTATCTCAGCTGAGTTTATAAAATATATATTTGTTATACTGAGACTAGAAGTGTTTTGTTTGGATTTTTGGAAGTCAGTTGCCCATAGATACCCCTTGGACACCCAAAATGAAAGAGTTTAACCAATTTTCTGTTCTGAACTGAAATGCTTTACCAGGACCCCCTACTGTGAGTGAAATTGACTTAGATTACAAAATCTACAGTCACAGCAAGGGTCAGGGGTAAATCACATCACCACAAAGGAGTGTATCCTGCTAGCTGCAAGTCAGTATGAGAAGAAAATAAAGAAGACAGGAGGGCAAAAAATAAACATCAACAATTTTTTTAAAAAATACCGTAATAAAACTTCCACACACTTGTAACATTTAAATTTAGCTTCACTGGAGAGGTTGCTGGCATTTAGCTATAACTTGAGCCCTTTATTTGCCTAAGATTTTATTCGAACAGTGTTGTAGAAATGTCTGGATGTAAAAATGTCAGGAATTTTCTAACTTTAATTCTATTTACTGGTTTATAATATTATTTACCTCCCATAGTAAATTAAGAATAGGGACACCCAAAGAAATAGAACATGTGGATGCTCCCTCATGTTGCTAATGTAAGCAAAACTAGAAAGTGTTGTAATAGATTGATTTAAACAGCTTCACAGAGTAATTTTTATGCATGTGTACATCAAGTGTGCATGCACACCTATATATGCGCAAAGATCTTGTTTTCACAAAGGATATTTGCTTTATGGACAAATTGCATTAGACATTTTATTTTTTTTGGTGATAACTTTTTTATCTGAACATCATCTTAGCAGTTGGCTGAAAATGTTTATCTTTGGGCTAAAAAGATGCTGTCCTTCTCTGGTGAAGACTCTCATCACATCTCCTAAAGCACCTAGCAGTTCCCAGTATTAAAGCACTGTTTCCCAAGGCAGGATCCAACGATCACATGCAGCAGAAGCCTGTAGAATACTTAATATAGATGTCTGTTGCCTAAATTTCTGTATCACCATTTCTGATATTGAGCACTGAATCTTCAATTTAAACACCCACACATGATCCTTATGTTCACTATAACTTGGGAATCATGCCTGCTGTTAATATAAAGCCTCATTAAAACATTATTATATAAATATACATAGAAATTAAAATAACTAATTCTACCATTTATTAATAGAAAGAATATAGTGAAAAGGATCAATAAACTTTGAACTAATATTTTAATGTTAATTAAGCATTACATTTTTCCAAACTCTTCATTAATTCATTTAGTCATACTACTGTAATTTTGACATTGATTCCTTCATTGAGATTACAGTTGAATTGCATACATACACACACATACATATATTATGTGTATATATAATGCAAAGATAGTTGGCACACCTATGGATTCATGAATCTTTACAAAAACTCTTGTTTCCCTTGGAGCTACTTAAGTCACATTTTGGAAACTTTATAGTTCCCTTGCCTATGCTGTACCATGTAAGAATGTTTAACATTCTAATATATGTAATTTTTCATAGCTATGTAACATAGAGAACAAATGCATGTTCTGGGTTATACTCATATATGGATATTCCTGAAGTTAAGAGAAATCAAGTGAAACAGTTGTGAATCTCCATTGTGAATGTCAACTGTCAGAATTCTATTTTGCTAAAAGCCATTTTAAGTAAATAATTGCATAGTTAGTAATTTCATGTTGGGATGAAGGCAAGCTTATGTGATTAAGGTTTTAAAACATTGTTAATTTTATCTTTTAATTTATGTACTAATGTATGCTTATTTATAAAATTCAGGAATTTTATAAAAAAGAAATTGTGTCCTTTGTCACTACCACTCAAAGAAGATCAATATATTATTTGGGTGAATTTTCTAGTACTCTTGTATTCCTTTCTTTAAAATGTGTTAGCATTGTTTGTCTTTACTTTTTACTTAACATTTATTACATATTATTTATTATTATAGAAGCTACCTATCTCATAAAATACTTTAAGTTACTTATACCATATTCCATCTTTAAGACTTTACATGGTTTTTAATATTTCCAAATAATAAATGACCCTGAAATTCACTTGAAGCTTACAGCATTATATTGATTTTATATTATTTCCTCTGGATAAATTTAAAGGAGTACAATATGTAAGGGGTATAAGACAGTAAGGTATTAATAAACTCTTAGAAATTGTTTCTTGCACATTTAAGTGACTTTCTGGAGGGAAGTATGAAAATATATATGAAAATCTTTCTTAAGAGGTTCTTGTTATTTAACTGAGATATTAGGCATTAGTGAAAATGACAATGAATAGGCTAAAATAATCAGAGATGTTTATTCATTTTAACATAGAAAATCTAACAGTAATGTTGGTCATCTAAAGCTTATAAATAAAACTTCATAATATGATCTTTCACAGAAAAAAATTAAAGAAAAAATATAAAAATTGACTTTGATAAAATATTAAGTTAAAAATTCTGGTTACAAAACCATACACACATATATGCACACATACATTTCAAATATATTTAAACATGTATCATATATACACATAAACCTGTTGAAAATGAAATAATTTTTATTTTTAAGTTTTAAAGTTTATTTTTAACTATACATAAAATATAAAAATTGTATTAATGAGGTAACATGGTATATTTTGATACACACTGTATACATTGCATAATGTTTAAATCAGGTTAAAAATTTTTATTTCCTCCAACATTCATAATTTATTCATGGTAAAAAGTTTTAAAATCTATCCTTTCAGCTTTTTGCAATGTACAGTTATTATGGTTATCTACATTTATACTCCTATGAAGTAGAGGCCAGAGCTGCTTTCTCCTCTCAACCTGTAACTACCTATCCATTGATCAATCCCTCTCTATCTTTTCCTCTCCTTTCTCTCCTTGGGCTCTGGTAATCTCTGTTGTGCTCCCAAGTTCTGTATGGCCAACTTTTTAGATTCAATATATGAGTGAGATTTTGAGATACCAGCCTCTCTGTGTCTGTATTTCACTTAACATAGTGATCTCCAGTTCCATCTATGTTGCTGCAAATGACAAAATTTCATTCTTTTCATGGCTGAATTTTATTCCATTATATGTATTGCTTTAGTCAACTTTCATGTTGCTGTGACTTGTCCTCACAAGAACAACTTAAAGAAGGAAAAGTTGATCTTAGAGTCAGGGTTTCAGATGTCTCAGTCCTTTGCTCTGGGCCCAATGTGAGTCAGCAAATCATGGTGGAAGGGACAAGTAGAGGACAGGTGCACAGCTTATGGTGGGGTCAGAAAGCAGCGAGAAAGAAAGAGGAAGGGGCTCTAGAGAAGATATACCCTTCCAGAGCTCCTCTGCTCTGCCCCACCTGCGTACAGTTACCATCCAGTCAGTCCATTCAAACTAGGACTAGGTTAAAACTCTCTTAATATAATCATTTTGCCTCTGAATATTTTCACATTAGCACAGAACATTTGCAGGGGGGACACCTCATATCCAAACCATAACAATATATGTAGCACATTTTCTTTATCCATTCATCAGTTGGTTGTCCTTAGGTTGTTTACATTCCTTGTTTATTGTAATGAGTGCTACAATGAACACAGGAGTGCAGACGTCACTTCAACATGCTGTCTTTATTTGCATTGGATATTTATACACTAGTGGAATTGTTAAAGCATATGGTACTTCTATTTGTAGTATTTTGAGGACCTCCATACTGTTTTTCATAATGACTATACTATACTAACTTACATCTTACAAGAGTGTGTAACCTTTCCTGTTCCTCCACATCTTCACTGGCACTTGTTAGCTTCAGTCTATTTATTTATTTATTTATTTATTTTAGTACCAGAGATTGAACCCGGAGCACTTAACCACTCTAGCACATTCCAGCCCTTTTATTTATTTATTTATTTTTTAAATTTTGAGACTAGGTTTTGCTAAGTTGCTTAGGGCCTCATTAGGTTGCTGAGGCTGACTTTGAACTCACAGTCCCCTGTTCAGCCTCTCAAGCTGCTGGGATTATAGGCATGCACACTGCATCTGACTTTAACCCTTTAAAAAAAGAATCCTTACTGAGGTGAAGTGATATTTCATTGTGGTTTTGATTAAAATACCAATATTTTTCAAAGCTATTTTGTCCCTTTGAATATATATATTCAAATACCATTTTTCATGTCTTTATCAGACACCCCTCTACTTCTATGGCTAAATGTATTTTTAAATAACTGTATTTAAACCACTTAAATAATTTAGCAGTTGTATTTAAAACTAAATATCTTGGTGCTATTAAAGCATGTGCTTTAAATTTTTTTAAGAAAGCAACACTGATGAGTGTATTTTCAATTTAGAAATCTTGCTCTTTGAGAATGCCTTGTTTGCACAAAAGAACACAATAGCTTTACAGAAAAAGTCAAAATTGATGACTGTTTTGGCAAAACATCTTTATAAGGCTGACTGCCATTGAAGTGAAAGTGAAGAGTTACTTCATGAGGAGTACATGGCATAAGATCAGGTGTTTCCCTAGCCTTTCTGATGACTAACAAGATGATATTTTGTTGCATTGGGTTTGAAACCAGACAATATGGTCTTGCTGGGGAAAAACATTTTTATTTTCTTCCTGTAATATTTTTAATAATTCCATGTTTATTAGCAACTAGTTTTTCAAATGTGTGCAACAGTAATATATATACAATGATCCTTTATTACTTTTTAAATGATTTGGCAATTGCTTAGAAACTCTAGGATAAAAATGTTATAAAGGGCCAGAGTTCTGGCTCAGTGGTAGAATTCTTGCTTAGCTTGTGGAAGACCCTGAGCTCAAACTCCAGGATCAAAAAAAACAAAACTGGGGGGCAGAAAATGCTACCAAAATAAATAAGGTACTAAGTACATGCTATAAATGAGGAATAAGATTTTGAAAATAATCTATAACATAATTTTAGGATAATGTTCATATTTTAGGTACTTGCCAGTTATAATTTCCAATAAAGGTATGACATAGTAGATGGTATTAATTTCTATGAATAACTACTAAATTATACTAGATAGTTGCAAAATACAAAAACCTACTGAACCTACCTACATCAAATAGGTGTGTGCCTAACCTAATCACTATAAATAAAATTATATGTTTAAGCATGAAATGAAATATTTCAAATGAATGATTTCATTCTCATTTTGACCCTAACTTACTCATAATTACAAATTCTTCACACTCTGTTGCCTGGGAAACAATTGCACAATTTATAATAATTCAACTGCATTTGAACTTTTGTGATTCTCATAAACACCATAAAGCTTTCCCCGAAAATTTTGAGTACATTATCTCCTACGAAAATGAGCATTTTATCCACCCTTGTATATACTATTATAAAAATTGCATTTTTGTTTCATGATGTCACATAATGATGTAAAAGTATTAAAGTTCCAATTACATAGTCATTTTTCTAATTAAAAGTATAGAAAGTAATAGAAATGCAAAGTAACCTTCCGCAAAAATGCATAATGAGGTACAATGTGTGTGGTCATTCTTTTCTATTTAAGACAAAGACACATGTTTATGCTCCTTTTATAATGAATTCCTTCCCTTTGCATAATATGTGATGTATACTGTGTCTAGATTCCATGAAATTTCAACCTTTGTATTAGTAATTCTCACCAATAGATATGTAGTTTTTATTTATCGGCACTAGGGTAAGCTCAGACTTATTTGAGGTACATATTGTCGGTAGATTTTTATATTTTTGTAATGTTCTACTATAATCTAGTAATTAGGCATAGAAATTATTGCCATATATTTTAGTTACAGATTATGATAAAGATCAAGTAAGTCTTTCAAATCTACCAGACTCTGTTACAAAAGGGTGTGTGAGTGGGTGGGAGGGGTGGAAGGTGTATAATAAACTCCTATTCATAGGACAGACAGAAGTGCATTAACTTGTTAATATTCCCCTTAAGTATGATGAGCATTTTAAGTATTACATGCTGCTGAACTTTCATGTTTTGGTGTGTTTTATTCTAGAAATGCACATCTTTCCATTGTAATTTATTTTGGAACAATTTATGCTAACTCTGGCTTAGAATCCACCCCCCCCCACCCACACACACACACTAGAAGGCAGACTACTCGCTTCAGCAGCACATATACTTAAATTGGAACGATAGAGAGAAGATAATCATGGTCCCTACTCAAGGATGACACACAAATTCATGAAGCATTCCATATTGTCTTTTTTTTTTTTTAAAAGAAGGCAGACTATATTCTCGTTAGGAGAGCTTGAATATGATGCCAGTAGCCACTCTCTCTAACTCTAGGCTTTCAAATCTCTTCAAATGCAGTTTTCTTTTATGGGCAATTTCATTTCTAAGGCTAAGGTTAAAGTAACAAATGCATCATAAACATTTTTATTCAAGTTGTGTGCCATACACTAAATGAGCCAGTGTGGATACAAGTGCTTAAAAACTTCTACAGCGTAAGTTCTATGCAGTTATAAACACTGAAACAAAACATGATAATTAACTTGACTCTTAAAACCTCACATTATAACATTTTACACTTGGTTCCCTTGGTGCATAACTTGAGAGATTTTGACTGTAGGGCAATAGCTTTACCCAACTCACTCTGACCTTGAAGTTTTACGTTTTGAAACACCATGTAATTGACTAGGTAATGTATAAATACAATATAATACATACATTGAATTTCCACTTCTGTTTATTCACAACTCTGCTGAATGACCTAGATCCCTAATTCCAAGTCAATAAGAAGATAACCATTGGTTATGCCACTAGATGGCAGAGAAAGATCAGAGAATCCTCATTACATACATAAAATGTATATATAATACACTTAAAAGTCTTAGTTGCATATGTACATATATATATAATTATAGTGTCAATATCCTTTTTAACCAATAAGAAAATGTGCTTTATAAAGAATTTGTTAAATAAATCATTTTACATGGAGGATCTTATACTTTCTTTGTGGTATATATACATGTGTACATGATATATAAAACACTCCTGATACATTTACACAGTGTGTGTTGGTGTGAGTATGTGGATGTGTGAGTGTACACGTGCATGTGTTCTGTGTATTATAATATTTGAGGAAAAAAACAAAATGTAAAACAACGCTATGACATCTCACATACATTCACAATTCTATTTGTCTTTAAGTCTCACAATGACATAAACTGTAATAAGACAAAATTTAATATAACTATTATTTTGTTTATAAACTTTCAATGCTATACTTTCACATATGATTCTATAAATGAATACATTAATATCACTATGTGTTGTAATAAAGCTGCTACTTATAACCAAATTCTCTTGATTAATATTTACATTATTTTTTGGAAGTTACTGATCAATCAAAAATTCCAAACACGGACTGATCTTTGAAGGACTGTTTTTAATTTCCATATTTAATGAGCTGGTTAAAGAATAGAATATTTCTTCCCATAATCCTTAATCTTAACCAAGGAGTGGTAAATTTTTGTTTACACAGAAATTTAATGAAAGCATCAGGCTGGACTAATATTCTTGGATCCAGTTTTGCCTCTGAATCTGATATGCTCTGCGTTCCTTAGTTAGTCAATATCTGCATGCCAATTAATAGGTGAAAAGAACTTGTGACCTAAAATTCTTATGAAGGAGAGAAGAAAGACTTTATAGGTAAGTCACTTATTTTTTAAAAGTTGCCAGTTTTTCAAAAAGTTCAGATGAGAAATATTGCTGGGATTCAGTTTTAGAGGATCATAGCTTTCGTTGTTTACTCTGAATTTTTATAGAGTTCCCCTTACATTCCATTCTTCCTGATCAATCTTATCCTTTCCTACTTTCTCTCTCCAACTTTATCACCAGTTATTTCTTTTCCCTCATTTCCTGTCCATCACTCTGGATGAAATCTAAAAAAAAATCATAAAGGTATGATTTTAGCGGTAGGTGGTGTAGGAGTGGGGATTGGGAGTTGCTCTGTTTTTCTGAACTACTTGGGAATTAGGAAAAATCAGCTTATGGATAGTGTGGATTTAGCATGCCTAAGTAGACTAGATTGAAGGAAAACTCTCAGTGGCTGCGTTGCTGAGCAGAAATTTGAAATTCGTTGTTAAAATTTCTAAAACATTTTTTCATAAATCTGTTGATTGCTTGTAGATCGTCCTCTGTAAGGTTATCATGTGCTAGGATATCTATAATCCGATGAAAACTAAATAAATAGAGTTAACTCTTTAAATTCTTGATTTTGTGCTCACTTTGGGTAGGTAACCTATTTTTTAAACCTGTGTCAAAACATTGAATTCTGTTTTCAATTATAAAAACACAGTATGTTGGCAACCCTGGTGTACTAACAATTTCTACCATCCCTGTAACACCGTGGGCATTGTTAGACATGAAACATTGTTAAAATGAAAGCATTTTTCTTACCTAATGAGAGTATAAGCATTTTGTGGGCTGAGACAGTGTCTGAGATATTTTAAATCTAGATTTGAACCAAATAGGCTTTTAATAAATATTTTGGATTCATTGACTACCTTGTCCAAAAATTGGACAATAAATGTTTTCCTTAACTATGTCACCTATAGGCTGAAATGATCTACAATTCTGTTGCAGGAATCTTTTTTATTTAGGAAACAAACAATTAGGATTCTTAAAGCAAGAAAAGTAGAAAACCTCACATTTTAGTGGGGGCATATGTTTCTTAATAGACTCTGATATGCGATCTATTTTTCCTTGCATTTTCCCTTTGCTCCCTTTACATATTTAGTTTGCTCCTATAATTGTCCTGGGAAAATAATCCTTACCACATATCAATTTGCCAACAGCTGGAAACATTCTCTCCTAACTCCTTCATCTCAAAGGAAGTGTTTTCAGTGAGGAGAAACCATATTTGTAATCTAGTTCATCTTTTCCTCAAAGATCTATCCAGGGTGTTACTTTCATGAGAAAAATAACTTCAACCCTCTATGAATACTGTTTTAATTTTTCCCAGACAAAATAGATTTTGAGAGACTTGAAGAAAGTAGAAAGGAAAACTCACCAATTAAAGACACTGGTTTATACTATTATCCCATTACACACTAAATACGTGCTGCTTTTTTGTTATGATTGAAGTTATCTGGAAGTTGACAACTACAAACTTGCCATTTGAATAAGACTTTCTATTGAGAAGCTTCTTACTCTTTTGTGCATTGATAGCGTCATCACATTTAAAAAATATATTCTTAGCATCAAAATAACATTCCATCTCAAGAATTTTCTTTGCTGTTTTCTTTAATTCACACATGCTTATAATGAATATGAAACTATATGCAAGAGTTTTCTAAGTCAATGATTAAAAGAAAGAAAATAAAATATTTCCCCTTTTATTCGCTATCATTTGATTAGGATATTTTCTCACAACCTAAACCATTGACAGAAAAAAACACTGTTGGTAAAACAGGATGTTGTCTGTTTTAGTCAGCTTTTTCACTGCTGTGACTAAAAGATTTGACCAGAACAACTATAGAGGAGAAAAAGTTTATAAAGGCTCACAGGTTCAGAGATCTCAATCCGTAGTCAGCAGGCTCCATTCCTCAGGGTTCGAGGTGAGGCAGGACATCATGGTGGAAGAATGTGGCAGAGGGAAGCTGCTCACATGGTGATCAGGAAACAGAGAGAGCCCACTCTCCAGATACAAATATATACCTAAAGCCATGCCCCAATTCCCACATCCTCCAGCCATACCCTACCACTTCAGTTACCACTCAGTTAATCCCTATGAGGGGATTAAATCACTGATTAGATTAAGACTCTCACAACCCAATGATTTCTCCTCTGAACCTTCTTGTCTCACGTGTAAGCTAAAGGGTACACCTCACATCCAAACCATAACATTGTCAATACCATTCATAATTGATTGATTGTCTCACAGTTGGTTCCTCACTTTGTTCTCATGCTATATACAGAAAATATGGTAAATATTGCCCTAAGGGATTTTGTCTTTTCTTTAGCTATTCCATTGCATACATTATTGATGTCTTGTATCGCTCGACTTTCAAGGAGTTTTCTAATTCCATTGAAAGCCAAGCCATTTGTGTTACTTCCCAAATAAAATCCTGTACTTATTTAAACAATAACCACATCATTATGGTTTAAATATCTAACTTTAGCTGGTGAAATCTAGGAGTTATGTGACTCTTATAGAATATTAACAATGCACGCATGACTCTCTTAGGTGCTGGAGGGAATGTCAGGGGACTATAGAATAAGGCCCTTAGCCACATAGAACTAAAAGGTCACTATAATTATCTCAGTAGAGGAAAGTGATTTTTCCTATTCTGTTGTCTTTCCTGCCAAATCTTCCTCCGTTATTGAGAGTTTGTATGGTTTCTATCCAAAATACTTTTGCTTTTATTTATCAGAGTAAACATTTTACATGCCCTGTAAGAAGAGCTCCAGATATATAGATCAACGTTTCTTGCAGTTTGTGCCCTTCAGAGAAGAAATAGAAAGGGTTACCAACCTCATAGTGAGCCTGTATTAAACACAAAGTCAATTTGTCTGGTTGTTAACAGTTTATGATATTTGCTGTCATATGAGCAGACCGTAAAAGACTAATCCTCTAGAAATGCTCTAGTCCTTATTGTCATTTGATATCTGCCATAGGGTGAAAGGAGAAGCCTGAAATTTTAAAATATTAAGAGTGGTTAGGACATTTGTTTCTTTTCCAACAAGGGCACTGCTGAATTTGGGGACCAATAATCTTTTGTTAAAACAAATTGTCCCATGCACTACAGACTAATTGTCACCCCTATCCTTCAGGAAATAAATGACAGTAGCTCCTTTTCCCCAGTGAATGTTACCAACAAAACATCCCCTCTCTTCCTAAAGCCTTTGGGGATAATAGAGGCACTACAAGCTCTGGGAATCAGTTATATGTGGGATGATTTTTTTATTAACATAAAAATGTGATACCTCATATATTACTACATTTGGAACATAAATACAAAATCAAACAGAGAAAAGTTCCAGGAAATCATAAATTCTTATATATTATTATTATGCTCAGATTAATCTCAGATATTATTACCTATTCTTTGGTAAGCTTGGGTGATTTTCTAGCGATAAAGAGAATCATACCCTTTATAAAAATGTAAAGAATCTTAGAAATAATTGCAGTTCACCTTTTTTCATTTTATTTTTATTTTTTCAGAAGAATAATCTGGGAAATGAAAAACAGTGGCTCTGAGGCTCTTCCCTTTAATGAAATCACATTTCCAAGGTGGAGGAAAGGGAAAAGGCATACCTCTAAAACTTTTTAGTCAATGACAGGACCCAATTCCCCAAATAGGTAAGTGATTTAATCACCCCTTGATGAAGCAACAATGCCTCTCTACCCTGGAAACCAAGGACGTGACTGTGTGTCCCACAAGTTGATTCTTAGGTCTTACCTGTGACAGAATGCTGTCTTTCAATGAAAGTAGAGCCTTCCTGAAATTTCAAGGCAATGCCTTGATATTAATCCTTTTCCTTAGAACTTGTCATTCAGGCAGAGAAAATAAGATTAGTTGGGCTCAATTTATTCTTTGTGGAGTCTGACTGTTCATTATTTTAGCGCTTCTGTATTTCTAGGTAATATCAAATTGATTATTGAATGAGTCTTTCCATGATTTTCTAAGGAATTGAAGTTAAAGTGTCCAGGCAAGAATCATGTATTCTTCCTATTTGCTATTTACTGAAGAGCGATGCTGCATATACCTATTTTCTATTTTTCATGAGTTCTGCCTTTTTGCTTCTGTTTTTCATGAATTCTGCCTTCTTGTAATGAACTCAATTCTAAGCTCTGGAAATCTTAACTCATCACTGTTTTCCTTCTTATCTATACTTCCTTTCTAGTAACTCCTAATCCTTCCCTGCAAAATTATATTTGGAAATTAACTTCTCAGAGTTCCTTACTTCTGATAGTAACTTTCCTTTCCTAAGTCTCATTTTAGAGGGAGAAGAAAGAGACTGAGAATGCCCCTCATACATTCCAAGTTTTCATTTCTCTGCTGCTCTTCTCTTCTAGCATTAATTCACACTCACTACCCTCATTCCATCTTCAACTGCCTCTTGAGATGAATTGTGTGTCCTGGTAACAGATGGGTATGCAGATAGCCTGTCATTCTGTACTTAAGCTTGAGTTAACCAAGGATGGAAAACCTTTCCAAATATGTCTGAGACTATTAAAAATGTGGCTCTTTCATGCTTGAATAACTGAAAAGTAGCCAAAATACTTATATCATTCTCTTTTAAATCACACTGAGAACAGCATGATAAATTTTGACTCAAAAATTAATTTATTCAAATGGTTTTGGAGCATTTGAAATCAGGAAATTTAAATAACAAATGCCTCCTGAGTGACTGTGGTATCATTGTAAGAAAAAAGAAACTTCAAGGAAACACATGAAAAAATAAATATGATATCCTATTAATTGTAATTTCTGTCCAGATAGGTGCAAATATGGAAATAAATTTTCCTTATCCCTTTGCACCTTCATCAGACCCTAATTCCTCTAAAACAGTACTTTGTCATTTGTGTAAATGTTCTTTTTTTTTTGGTACTAGGGTTTGAACCCAGGGGGACTCCACCACTGAGCCACATCCCCAGCCCTATTTTGTATTTTATTTAGAGACAGGGTCTCATTGAGTTGCTTAGGGCCTCGCTAAGTTGCTGAGGCTGACTTTGAACTCGCAATCCTCCTGCCTCAGCCTCCCAAGTGCTGGGATTACAAGCGTGCACCACCGTGCCCAGCCATTGTCTTCTTGGCAAAATTTTCCTGCTTGATTTATTAGGTTTTTATAAATCAAAACATTTTAAGGTACTCTGGTGAATTTTTTTATGCTATTTT